>QLSR01000465.1:511130-537494 GCA_031780015.1 Citrullus colocynthis | reverse complement strand
GGGGGGGGGGGGGGTATGATGATACTCCATTCGTATTTCAGATCTTAATTTTAATCTGATTAGTTGTATTTCGATGGTATCCTGACATCTGAGATTAATATCAAAGTGTGTGTGTTGGGGGTTTCTGCTTCCTGGGTATTTTCCTATGCTGATTTTTATTTGAACATTCAGACTGATCCAAGAAGAAGACCCTTACCAGATTACATCGGGAGGGTACAAAAGGATATTAGTGCCAATATGAGGGGAATTCTGGTGGATTGGTTGGTTGAAGTTGCAGAAGAATACAAACTAGTTTCAGATACTCTTTACCTCTCTATTTCATATGTAGACAGATACTTATCTCTAAATGAAATCAGCAGGCAAAAACTTCAGTTGCTGGGTGTTTCTGCCATGCTCATTGCCTCGTAAGTCCATTGACACCCCCCACCATTCTGTTGTCCTCTAGCTTATTCATGCTTCACATAAAGTCATCCATTAACCTTGTTTCTTTTTGTATGTTTTGTGTACGTAGAAAGTATGAAGAAATCAGTCCTCCACATGTTGAAGAATTTGTTTATATCACAGACAATACCTACAATAGAGAAGAGGTAGCTCTCTACTCATCTATTGTTTAATTCTGTCAATCTTCTGACAGGTTTAGTCATAGTCAAGATTGGTTGGATAACATTGTTTAGTATTTATTTTGATTCTGAAGGTGGTTGAGATGGAAGCTGAAATATTGAAGTCACTAGAATTTGAACTTGGAAATCCCACAATAAAGACATTTTTAAGGCAAGTGCAGTGGCCTATCTTTTACTGCTTGTAATTGTGCAAAATGTTCAGCACTTGCATGGTTTGATAACTTATGGAGCATTACTGTGATGTGCAGGAGATTCACAATGATTGCTCAAGAGACTTATGAGGTAGCATCTTAATTCTCTGTTGATTTTAAGGACGTCAAAGATGAATTTCAGTTACATATTTCCTATTGGTTTTTGCAGTTTAATACTTTGCAATTTGAATTCTTGGGCTACTATCTTGCTGAGTTAAGCCTACTAGACTACAACTGTGTCAAATTCTTACCGTCTCTCATTGCTGCATCTGTCATATTTCTAGCACGATTTATGATCCAACCTAAGAAGCATCCTTGGGTAAGATTTTTGGAACAGGGTTAATATGCATCATATTATCTTTGGTAGGGATTGAGCATTTGTAACATATGTATATCTTGTAGACCTCCAGGTTGGAGCATTTTACTGGATATAAGCCAGCTGATATCAAAGATTGCGTTCTACTTGTACATGATTTATACCTTAGTAGAAGAGGAGGCGCTTTGGCAGCTATAAGGGAGAAATACAAACAACACAAGGTATTTTCATCGTTAAATCTCCACTTTTGTTGCTGGATAGAAGGGTTCTTATTATATTATGAAGTTTGAAAATCTTAGCTTCTGAGAGTTCTTGGAATTTAGCACTGCTATTAATTTGTACATCTTGTATCCCTGTTTTATTGCAGTTCAAATTTGTATCTATCATGCCTTCACCTCCAGAGATTCCTATTCCATATTTTGAAGATGTTAGAATATGAATGTACAAGATGACAATAGTAGTTAGAAACTTACGATAATGGGAGTGAATAGAAATTTATATTAGATAGGAATCTGAATTCCAGAGGCATGGTTCAGTTTCGATCTGCACAAGCTCTATAAGGCATTAGCTGATGGGCGAGTGTCCACTTGGAATGGAACATTTTTGTGCACTGGAAGGCGAGCCAAAGCTTGAAGGTCAAGCTGGCATATTTTCCCCCAACATTTATTGCATTTTCTTCCCTTGTAAAGATTTCTTTTGAAAAACAGATAACCCAATTTGGGCTCACTTGTTAGGGTTTAGGGTGTGTTTAGTACTGTACAAAATTCAGCAATGCACATCATGCATTGGGCCGGAAGCCCATTTGAAAGCATAGAGTTCTCTCTCTCTCTCTCTCTCTGTTTTTTTTTTTTTTTCCCCCCTTTCTTTTCCCAAGTTCGAGTTGGCAATGTACATAAACCACATGTCTAATAATTGCAAGAGCTATTAAAGGGTGGCTTGAAAAGCATCAAAATATAGCATATTGTCGTCCATGCATTGTTAAAAGTTTTGTGAAGGGACAAATGGGGTATTTTCCATATTCCAACTTGGACAAGGACTGGTAGAAGAGGGAAAAGGCAGAAGAGAAGACCAATATGGATATGCTACATACAAATGCTTTACGTAGCCTTAAAAGTGACCCTCTGGCTTCAGAGGTTGAAGGGACTGAAAGCTAGAAAGAAAAGCACAATGGAAGAAAGAATATTAAAAAGGCTTCTGCTGAAAAGGAAAAGTGGCCTCGTCTCGTCTGCTGTGTTGCTATTTTGCAGGTTGTCTACTCGATTGCATTTAAGCTTGCACTTTTCTTTAACCTTCATACTGAACTGCCATACAAAGCCATACGACTTTTCCTTCATTGGGAGACTTTTCCCTCTGACCTTTCTCTCCAAGTAATCTGAGAAGACCATTGTTACGAAGTCAGCAGCTGGGTTTCATCCTCTATCTCTCCATTTCGATATGCCATTTCCACTCTCCATGGAAGCTCGGCTCCTTCTGTTAATGGCGGTTATCACTCTTCTGGTCTCTGGTGATAACAAAGCGAGAATGGGGGTTGCACTCGTCGACCATCATCCAATGTCAAACATGCAGGAGAAGCACCGGAAGCATCTGCCGTCGCCGTCGTTGCCCCCGCCTTGGAGTCACTCGTTTAATGCTCTCTTTGCAAGCAAGAGGAAGGTTCCAAACACTTGGGATCCGCTCCACAATCGTTGAAGCTCTCTCTGGTTGTTTGAATCCTTAGAGAGGAATGTGGTTGCATCTGATCTGATTAGCTTCTGAATTTTGGTCAAATGATGGTGTTGACTCTATTGGTAGACGTGGCCACGTGGACTTCTGGTTTGCTTGCCTTCCTTTAGCTCGTGAATTCGGACAACTACACGCTCTCAGTCTTTTCCTGGGTGCAAACTTTATGGGGAAATGCATCCATCCCTTCTTTTCTTTTTCACAATCATTTTAGTAAAATCCAATTAAATATAAACTCTTCAACAGATATCTTCTCTATTTTTCAAGTTCTCCAAAATCTATGTGTGGTGTGGCCATAGTTTTTTTTTCTCTCTCTCTCTCTCTCTCTCTCTCTCTCTCTCTCTCTGTAAGCCTCAATAATGTTTAAAATAGTACGCTAATTTAATTAGGATCATCATGTGCAAACTACGTATGATTCTTATTTATTCTTATCGATTACTAATGTAGTGTTTGTATAGTTGTATATCTAGCTATATATTTTTCCTAGTCATTACTCATTACTCCTTGCATTTTTGGTTAGTGTCTGTCTGTCGGATATGAAGATTTTGTTTGGTTTTTCTTAGAATGTGGGAATGCTTATTTTTGTCTCAACTTTTTTACGTTGCTTGGGTTTTATATTGTTTTTATTTATTATAGCTATTTAGTATTGTGTAATTTGACATTATCATTTTTATCGACCTTACTCTGGAGGTCTTTGTGCTTTCATTTTCTATAATACAAAATTTTGTAATAACAGTTTAAAAATTTATCATGAACGAGGTAATAAACTAGGAAAACTGCATATAAATGGGGAAGGCTAATAACAAATTTTCTACTAATTTCTCTTTCAACTCATCTATTATAATTTTTCTTTAACTTCTTCCCTTATCCATCTTGGACTTCAAAATTACTTTTTTTTTTTTTTTTTTTAAATTTATTTCTAGTTAACTTATTTTATTTTATAATGTCAAAGTTAGAGACTTAAAATTAATTAGCAAAATAATTAGTTTCGTAAATTTGTAGGTGAAAATGTGATTGAAAAACTGAAATAATATAGCTTTACATTTTTATGCCCCAAGATTTGTGAGGTAAATGAAAGACAACTGAAATGCAAAAACTTGTAAGATAAATAGAATGCAAATCATCTGTATGGTCAATTCAAAGCATCGTTAAATTATCTTACATTATTTACAGTGCAAACGGAAAATAATTTCAAGGTCACTCACCCATGGAATGTCCTTATATGACACAATCAATAAGTTGCTTAATTTTTAATTAGGTTTTGCTTTAACCCCTTGCTTATGCATTCATAGCAGAGGCTTGGACTACTTAAAGTTGGGTTATATATCAATCAAGATTTTCATACGGATGACCTTTTTTAAAGGGTAGAATGAAATTTGGTCAATGATTTGAAATCGAATGAAATTTGACCTTCTACTGATTTAAGCGCGCCACGAAATTACTGATTCAACTCGCAAATGGATTGAGAGCAAATTTAATCATTTCTACCGAGAATCACTTTTTTAAAATTAAAAAAAAAAAAAGAAATTTAAAACTTTTTCTAACTTATACGATATCAAATTTTAAAAACTTAATATTGTTGAGGGAAAAAAACGAGATTTCAAGAGATAGTGGACAAACCTATCTCTAAATGGTCAAAAATAGTGTCAAGGAGTCACGACCTTGTGGGAAAGGCTAAAGAGAAAGTAGGAGGAAAATGAGAGAGAGGGAGGAGATAGAAAGACCCATCATCAAATGACAATATAAAATTAATTTATTTTCACATATGATATAAAATTTCTATGTTAATTTAACTCCCACGTCATTTTTTATTCAATCAACTAAACGAATTGAATTGAGAAACTATTTAAAATTAGCCTTCTAATCTTGAAGATTAAAATATTTCATTTTTAAAACTTTGACCGGCTAAATAGACACAAAAATTAAATATGGACAATATTATTAAGGGACAATTCTTAGTAACTTTTATTATATTCTTCAACAACGGATAACCAAGGATATTATCAAAACCCTAACAAATTCAGAAACGCAATTAAATTGTACCTACCTCTTAAAAACATTTTGGTTTTCACTTTCATCACCATATTTTTCTCTCTCTCTCTGCTTCTTTCTTCTTTTCATATATTCTCGTCAACATCACGTTTCAGTGTGCATATTAAGGGGGTGTTTGGAGAACAAGGTTGAAATATGCTTTGAATGGGCTGAGTTTTGAACAACTGGATTTAAGCCCGGTTTGTAATCCAAAATCCTTTTCCATTCCATTTTTGAAGTTTGACCCTAAATTTTCAAACTCAACGTTTATACTTTTGGAGTTTGGAATTTTTTTTTTTTTTTTTTTTTTTTTTTTTTCGAGGGGTTTTTTTTTTTTTTTTTTTTTTATTTTTTCCCTTTTTCTTTTTTTTTTTTAAAATTTTTTTTTTTTTTTTTTTTTTTCGAGGGGTTTTTTTTTTTTTTTTTTTTTTATTTTTTCCCTTTTTCTTTTTTTTTTTTAAAATTTTTTTTTTTTTTTTTTTTTTTCGAGGGGTTTTTTTTTTTTTTTTTTTTTTATTTTTTCCCTTTTTCTTTTTTTTTTTTAAAATTTTTTTTTTTTTTTTTTTTTTTCGAGGGGTTTTTTTTTTTTTTTTTTTTTTATTTTTTCCCTTTTTCTTTTTTTTTTTTAAAATTTTTTTTTTTTTTTTTTTTTTTCGAGGGGTTTTTTTTTTTTTTTTTTTTTTATTTTTTCCCTTTTTCTTTTTTTTTTTTAAAATTTTTTTTTTTTTTTTTTTTTTTCGAGGGGTTTTTTTTTTTTTTTTTTTTTTATTTTTTCCCTTTTTCTTTTTTTTTTTTAAAATTTTTTTTTTTTTTTTTTTTTTTCGAGGGGTTTTTTTTTTTTTTTTTTTTTTATTTTTTCCCTTTTTCTTTTTTTTTTTTAAAATTTTTTTTTTTTTTTTTTTTTTTCGAGGGGTTTTTTTTTTTTTTTTTTTTTTATGTTGCAAGAGGTTTTTTTTAATGTTACTATATAACTAACGAAAATTGATGGGACTATTTTATATTAAAAATACATTTATGGTTGTACCTTATACCCAATTCAGAGTTTGACTATCATCAAATGATATTGTTCAAATCTTGATGATATTGTTCAAATGATATTGTGAAGTTTCTCAATCTATAGATATACTAATTTATTATTTATTTATTTAATAGAACCATATAATTCTTAAATTTGCAAACAAAGAGTGAAGAGTGAAGGTAGAATGAAAAATCTTATATAGTAATGTAATACTAGAATTTTTCTGAAAGTGCCCCCAAAATATTTTTCTTTCAACGATATTACAAAAGTAATTATTTGAAGGGCTCTTTTTAAATATAGCAAAAGACACTAAAATATTTACAAAATATAGCAAAATTTCACCGTTATATGCGATAGACTATGTATTTTGCTATTAATTGTAAATATTTTCAGCAATTTTGTCATTTAAGATAATTTTCCTTGTTTTAAATGACAAAATTGCTAAAAATATTTTTAAATATAACAAACTATCCCTTGTGATTAAATATATCTATTATTATCTGTCCCTAAACAATAATAGATACTAATAGATTTCTATTGTTATCGCTAACAGAGAGTGGCATTTTGTTATAATTTATAAATATTTTAGCTACTTTTTATATTTGAAAACAATCTATATTACAATTTATAAATTAAATTATCTATTTCAAAAATAAAATAAATTGAGTAAGGCATCTCATTCTTATCTCACATGGCTAGAAAAGTAAAATATTTATAAAAAACATGTGAGAAGAATTTACGAGACGATAAACTATGATTCAATGATAAACTATGATTCAATAATTTAGTGGAATAGAAAGACATTGGAGAGGTTGGATGCATCTACCCATTTTTCAAACAAATTTATCCGACTCTCGAGTCTCCCCACTGTTTTGTTGTATAAAATCAAGGAGTGGAGGCCATTTGGATTTGCACCTCCAAGTTCAAAATAACATGTGCATCCATGGAACCTCATACAATTCCTTGGCTCTCTCGTTTTCTCATCTCATTCTCTCTTCTCTTCACGCTCATTCTTCTTTCCAAGCTCAGAAAAGTAAACCACAGAAAACTTCCACCAAGCCCACCTTCCCTTCCGGTCATCGGTCACCTTCATCTCCTCAAAGACCCTTTCCACCGAGTGCTGCACGCTCTCTCCAACAAATACGGTCCAATTCTATCCCTTTCAATCGGGTCCCGTCCGGTGGTGGTTGTCTCCTCCCCCACCGCTGTCCGTGAGTGCTTCACCAAAAACGACATCGTATTCGCCAATCGCCCTCGCTTACTTTCAGGGAAGTACATCAATTACAACTACACCGCAGTGGGATTCGCCCCCTATGGCCAGCACTGGCGCAACATGCGCCGCATAGCCACGACTCAGCTACTCTCCAACCACCGCCTCAACACGTATCTCAACACTCGAGTGGAAGAACTAAAGTTTTGGGTAAAGAATTTGTACAAATTGGTTTGTAGTGGCGATTTTGTTGGGGTGGAAATGAAGTCGAAATTGAAGGAACTATCTTTCAACGTGGTGATGAGGATGATTAGTGGGAAACGGTATTTTGGTGTGGAAGTGGAGAATGTGGAGGAAGCCTTGGAGTTTAGGGATATTATGAAGGAGCTTCTTGAATTGAGTGGGGCGACGAATGCAGCGGATTTTTTGCCCATTTTGAGAGTGTTTGATTTTCAAGGACTTGAAAAGAGGATGTTGAAAGCGAGTGGGCGAGCTGATGTTTTCCTACAAAAACTCATTGATGAACACAGGGAAAGGAGAGTTTCACGTTGGCCGGAGGACAAACATGGAAAAACCATGATTCAAACTCTGCTCTCCTTGCAAGAATCTCAACCCCATTATTACTCCGATGATATAATCAAGGGTCATCTTCTGGTACCTTCTTTTCATAAATCTAATTTTCCTTTTAATAATAATAAAAAAAAAAAAGAAAACTATTTATAAATATAAAACTTTTTTGACTAGACTATCTATAAAATTTTCTAAATCTGGAAATAACCATTTATCCTAAGTTCGTGACATTTTTTTTATTTTATATTTTATTAATATTAATATTTATGAATATCTACCTATATTGAGAAATATTTTCATCTTTGTTTCTATTTAATATTGTTATGTGGATTACTCTTCTTACTCTTTTCAATTATATATGTATATATATCTATAGTTAAAGTCAAAGATTCAAACAGCAGTCATACATATGGCCAAATATATGGTATCCTTAACATCGGGGGTCTAAAATACATATGGATTTATTGTAATTGTGTTGTAAGATATAAAATAATTGTGGTGTCACTCTTTGAAAAGTATATCAACACCTTGCGTTGCGGCAGAAACCGCAAACCCGGGTACCTATCCACTTGTCTTCACCAACAATATTTTCAAATTAATTAATGATATATATGTGCACAGACGATGTTGGCTGCGGGTACTGATACAACTTCAGGAACAATAGAATGGGCGATGTCGCTACTTTTGAATCATCCAACGGTGATGAAGAAAGCTTGGATTGAGATAAGAGAAAGGGTTGGGGAGAATCGGATGGTGGAGGAAGGCGATGTGAGTAAGCTCAAATATGTGGAAGCCATAATCTACGAGACTCTTCGACTGTTTCCAGCAGCTCCACTGTTGGTCCCACATGAATGTTCTGAAGATTGTAGAATTGAAGGATTTGAGGTAGCCAAAGGAACAATGTTGTTGGTGAATGCATGGGCCATTCATAGGGACTCCAAAGTGTGGGAAGATCCCACCAGCTTCCAACCAGAGAGGTTTCTAAATTGGGAAGGCGTTGAATCCTACAAGTGGATACCTTTTGGAATGGGGAGGAGGGCTTGCCCAGGGGCTGCCCTTGCCCAACGAGTCGTGGGATTAACATTGGCCACTTTGATTCAGTGCTTTGAGTGGGACAAGGTTGATGAACAACAAATAGACGTGTCTGAAGGAAGTGGAATCACTATGCCTAAAGCCAAAGCTTTGGAGGCAATGTGTAAACCTCGTACCTCCATGCTTCATTTACTGGCTCATCTTTGATTTATGGTTACTTTACTAACTAAAATACTAGAAAAACGTTTGGAATCTACAAATATACCGGGAATAAAATAAGTTTATGTTGGGACCGCAAGCTAGCTATATGTGAGACAAATTATAAGAAACTTGTTTCAAAATTTGAACTCCAAGTTTGGTTGTACATGGTCTTAACCTAACAAGATAATCGTCAAATGCGACAGATATTGGAAGTTGGCTTTTTGCATATGTACGTAAGTCTCAAGATTCACTCACGACTATTTTTGAGACTTTTTACTATTATTGTATTATTAGAAATTTGGTCTTCAGCATGCAACATACTTTCATTGATAAACTATCTAGTATTTATCCATCCCATTATTTTTAAAGTTTGGATTTTTTTTTTTTTTTAAATGACATTATCACCAACACAATGGCTGGATTGATTTTTATTCTCAAAATTATTTGGAAATATAAATGTGTAAACTGAATTTAATAATTGTAATAGAAGACAAAAAAATTCGTTAGCATATTTACAAATTTATTACACATGCATAATTATTCTTTTAAAATGATAATCTTTTCCTCAATTATATACACACGTGATTGTCCGAGTCAACTTGCGAGTACCTCGACTAATCTGTAAGATATTAAATCTTAGGTAAGTGGCCACCATGGATTGAACCCAGGACTCCTTTGTTCTTCCTCAAAGTGAGCATAGTTTAACTAACATAAAATATATTTTCTCGATTAAATATTTGAGCTTTGAATCGATAACCACCCCATTTTTGTTTTTGTGTGTTTTATTGAATAATTAACTTAATCAGAATATATTGAATAATCATCTTGATTTTACAAAGGTGAATGAAAGATTAAATAAACACTAATAGACCCAATAAAAAAAAAAGAAACAAAAAAGAGGAAAATACCGGAAAGGAAAATATAGTCAAGCAAAATGCAGAAAATCTGTAATTGGAATAAAGTCTAATTTATTTTAATACCCTCCCTTAAACTCAAGGTGGCAGATGATAGAAACTAAAGAAAACTTCCAGATCAATCACGACATATCTATGCTAGAAACGTAGACCACAAAAAACTTCTGAGCTGGAAATAGAGGCCCACAAAGAACTTTTGAGTTGGAAACAAAGACCCATGAATAACTTTTGGGTTAGAAACATAAACCTGCAAAAAATTTCTGGGCTGGAAACAGAGATCTGAAACAGAACCCACGAACGACCAATTTAAAAAACGAAGCATGAATCCACGAACTTAAATTTGAAAAAAAAAAAAAAAAACAGAGTCCGACAAATGTATATCTAGAAACAGAGGCTAAAATCCATGGCCAAACAACTGGTCTATGTGGATCGGTCTACGAAGGCAGAGATTGAAAAGTATAAAACTCTAGACCTAAGACTTTGATACCATGTAATTTTGTGTATATTATTGAATAATGAACTTAATCAGAATACATTGAATAATCAACTTGATTTTACAAAGACGAATGAAAGATTAAATAGATACCAACATACCTATCATAGAAAATAAAAAAACGAAAAGAAAAATATTGAAAAGGAAAATATAAATAAAAAAATACAACAAATTAACCATTGGAATAAAATCTAACTTACTTTTTAACACCCATATTGTGCTTTAAAAAGAAAACTAATGAACTAGTTCTTTACCTTTTAGTAGATTGGTGCTTCAAATTCCACCAAAATAATAATAAATAAATTACAAACCATTAATCTATTTTCATTTAGTAAAGAATGGAATGGTGAACTCTGCATAGTTGTCATACTTTCATAAACTCCAACTCTAGCCAAATACCCTAATGTCTCTCCACCTTTACTCTCTTAAATTCATACCTCACATCCCTAACATCTTTTGTCTTTTTTGCTTCAAGTCTATGCACTTAATGGTGTGGATATAATAATTTCAAACAAAAAACACTTTTTTTTTTTAAAAAAAATCATTTTAATCTTTCTAAAGTTTGTTGCATTGTAATATCTAAAGTTTCAAAATAGACATTTATTCTCTTTTATAGAAGATGTCTAATTTAATCCTTAAAACTTTGATAGTTAATAATTTGGGTCATTTTATTTATTTATTTTTAACAAATTAATGACATGATTTTGAATATGTGTTGTAGCATGTAGGTACTAGTATGTTATGCTAAATTACGTAATTAGAATTTTTAAGATGATCAATATTGTCCTTCTTCACACGAGTAGTAATCAACAAAAAATTTTTAGTCTTCTCAAGACATCTCTATTTCTAATCATTATTTACTTGGTGGAAGAATGACAAATCATTTGAGATTGACTTGGAATTAGAATACAATTAACTAGAATGAATCCAATATATTGAAGTAGGGATTTAAATTTTAACCTCTTGAAGACATATACTTTAATTAGTTGGTTTTAAAAAAAAAAATTATTAGATAGAATGTTAAAATTTTGAAATTATAATTGAAAGTTATTGAAATCTAAAGTTTGAATGGGTATGCATAATAAAAGTTTGATAAAAGAAAAATAAATGTATAACTCTAAACTTTGTAACTGGGAATCAAATGAATCAAAATTAAAGAAAACAATCATATCAATTTAGGGTCCATTTGGATTAATTTAAAAAATAAATATTTTTTAAAAAATTATTTTCATTTAAAAATTTTTATAAGAATGGTTTCTACTAAAGATACAAAGAATTTGTAAAATCTATTTTGAGTAATTGTGAAATATTTGTATTTTTTTAGAATGATTTATTTTTAAAATTAAACACTTAGAAAAATATTTGAAATAGATGAATTATTTTGTAAATTTTTTTTTTAAAAAAAATAAAAGCTTAAAACCATTTAAAGATATAAAAAAATGAAGAGGAGTGAGGTGGATAATACGAAGATTAAAAAAAGGAAAATAAAAGAAAAATGAAAACTCAAGAGGCAACAGACGCGCTGGGATGGACCGTGGAGTTACGAACTTCCAAATTCAAACTCCCAACGAAACCATTGATGACGACTCTAGAACTTTCCCTTCCCCAATCAATTCCAATACCAAAAACAGCGAATTATTCCCACCGTCGGATTCTCGGGGATTCATCACTTCCGATAATTTCTTCACGGTGCTCCGCTGTTTAATACCCACCCCATTGACTACCCTTCCCTTCCCTCCCCGCCCCTCTTAATTCCATTTCCAAATCTCAAAACCTTCTAACCCTCTTCCTATTCCACTCTCCCCTTTACCAAAATGTCTGAGCCTCAGATCGCCGCCGTGCCGCCCACCGAACAGGATTCTCCCACCCCTCCCGTGGATTCCCAAGGTGGAGATCAGGCTAAGGAGTCAACCAAATCACCCAAGTCTTTTAACACCTCGTTCAGTATTTGGCCCCCGTCGCAACGCACTCGTGATGCTGTCATCAAACGCCTGATCGAGACGCTCTCGAACCCCTCTGTTCTCTCCAAGCGCTATGGCACTGTACCCCAAGAAGAGGCCGCCGACGCAGCTCGTCTTATAGAGGAAGAAGCCTATTCTTTCGCCGCAGGTAAAGCCGGTGCTGACGACGACGGGATCGAGATCCTTCAACTATATTCTAGGGAGATTAGCAAGCGCACGCTCGAGACTGTCAAGGCCAGAGCGGCGTCCGATTCTACAGCTGAAAACGGTTCGTCTCCTCCTGTTGTATCGACCACCACTAACGAGGAAACCCCATCTGTTGAAGAATCCTAATTCGTCTAGGACTTTATTCTCGTAGAATATGAATTAGGTTTTCAGAATGCTTCTTGAGGGTTTCTTCTACGGGTATCTGTTTGTATTGCTTATGAATTTCTGATGCTTACATGAGAAATCATTACCTTTTAATTTGAACGTCTAGGCCCCCCGCCCCTGTATCTCGACTCGTTTTGTGCTTTTCTATTTATTTTATGTTTTATTACAATCAAAATTCCCGTTTTCCTTGTACAACTTATTCATGATCGTCTGTTCCTCAACATGTTCTGATTAGAATGTGGCTAAGCTAACTCATCCTTTTCTCTCGTTTAATGTTTAATTTTCTTACATATAATTTTTGTTTTGTTGCCCTGGCTCTGGTTGTATGGTTTGGCGACTAGAAATAGGGCTCTAGTTGTAGTACATTGGCATAGCTGCGAGGCATGGTAAAAATTAGAGAGATGGAAATGGTTTTCGTTTTAGGTGTCGGTGGAAAGTAGCTACAACCAAGAGTTCCTTTTGTGGTAGATAAATATTAATATTCATTACATTGATGTTTGAACCTTGTAGTTCATAGTGGAACAATGAAAGTTGTCTGATGTTTAAGGGTGGTTTTTGGTTTTGAACCTGGGTATTGATTGAAGCACCTTGTAATCCTATGTTGAACTCCCGGTGGAAAATGCATCTTTGGTAATGTACTCTTTGGGTTGTTTGTGCAAGTTCTATTGCCATTTTTTTGTGTCATAATTCCAGGTGGTCAGGCTGTCATGCTGTCATCTTGATACCATGGGTATTTCAATGATGTTTCACAATGATCTATCTTTAACTCTGTTGATACCTGTGTCTGTGTTGTATGACCAAATTGATATGATGCATACTTCTAACTTAAAGAGAAGCTTGTTTGCTCTGCAAGATTCTAGTGGCGGTAATTAGTTATCAAATTGTAGCAAGATTCTCTTAATCATTTGGAGCATAACCACAAGTTGATTTTTAATATTTGGTGAGATTTTGTTCAACAGTTGGTATCACGTATAGTGTTATCAAGGCGCTCTCCTTTTGTATTTTGTTTCTCATCATTTTTTTTACTGTGACATTGTAGTCTCATCAGGTCTGCACAAGTATTGTGGCTATAAACAAATTGTGGTAACATGTTTGGAACATAACTGCACGTATAAGGTTTACTAGTTTGCACTAGGATCTGTTTGATAAGTTGTTCTTATTTACTCTTTCCGTTTTTCCTCTGTGACTTTTCATTCTGTTCTAGATTGTTCCCTGTATTATTGGCCTTTATCCCTTCTCTATTTGTACATCTGTGTTGCTCATGAATTTTCTTCTTTTTTCTCTTCTTCTCTTTCCAAGAATTTGTTGTCCACGAACTGTTCCTGTGCTATATAACTTGTGTTCAGTCATGCTTCACTAGATTTTGAAGGCTAGTTGACTTCAACTTGGTATAGATGAGTACCCGTATTCTTGGGAAGCATTAGAATTACTCTGTCGAGTTTGTCTAATCTTGATGTGGTAGCGGTATTATGCCTTGTTAGTTTACATTTTATGTATCTGAGATTTTGTAGATTTGTGCTGTGCTGTACGGTGATCTACTGGAAGATGTATAATCTCTTGTTCCAAGTTATATACATTCAACACAAAATCTCCTACAGTTGAAGAATAGTGAGAAATTTGGTATATTTGTCATGATGCAAGTTCATAAAGCTCCTGAGTCCCTCGAGTCAAGTTCATGATGCTATTACCTTATGGTAATTGAAAAGTCGTGTGAAATGTTGCATCTAGCTTGTAGTTTATACTACGTTTTCCCACCAGATTGCACTAGTGTCATTAGGATGCTGCAGGTTGACAAATTATTGATAATAATATGTAAGTATGCACATTCAGATTCACTTTTTACCATTCATTTACTTCCTTTCTCTAGCTAATGAAATAGGTTTGAGGGGAAACTTATGAGTTATGACATTGAGAAACTAAATGAAGTGAGGCTGAGAAGCGACATGAGGGCGATATAAATGTTTGGTTTCTGAACCAAGGCTATTGTCATATGTCGGAAAAATGCCCTTTCAAATCGCGCCACAAGTGCCCTTGACTCACATAGCATCACCAAGGATGGGTTGAGGAAGAAGGGCAACATCGTCTCTAAGCCAGGCCAATGTATGTGCCATGGTGTCGGACAAGGCTGCCCAAGCCATCGGGCCACGCTCCAGCCTCAGACGTGTGCCGTTGTCGCAGCTTGACACCCCATCAAGAGCCTCGACGCATGCCCAAGACGCGTTCATGGCAGAAACTCCGCAAACGCGTCTCGCGAGTGCTAATAGTGTGTGCCCATCGTTGGCTCATCAGGCGCATACAACGTACAGCCCATGCGTCCAACGGTGTCCTTAGATGCATGGAAGGTCTCAGACGTATCGGGAGAGTCTTGAAAGATTCTAAACGCATTGGGACAAGGCCAGAGGCCACGACACGCATCTGTGCGAGTCTAGAAGGATGGGCAGGTTGCTGGGCAGTGCCAGCGCCCATGCCTTGATGCGCGACACATCCGGAAGCATCTGGAAGACACAAGAAGGGGCTCGTTTGCTCGCCCATGGCCCCGACGACACAAGGAAGCTCCAAAAGAACCTCGAAGGTGTTGGGCTATGCAGGAAGGCACGCGATGGTGCTGGAAGACCCGAGAGGCGCCCCAGCAGGTTTGGATGGCACGAGAAGCTGCTGGAGTGTGCGAGAAGTGTCCAGACTGTTCCAGAACTTTTCATGACAGTCGAAGTCACCTATGTAAATAGCTAAAAGGCCCTCGATAGGTTTAGATTGTTCTAGCATGGGCCTTAGTCGGCTAGTTCTAGACTTGTACATAGTCTAGAAGCTCCATGACCGACATTGTAAGTCGGTCATGCTAAGGGAAGTCGGCTAGCTCCTCAATAAATATGAGGAGGGGCCTCATTTGTACTCAACGGTTGAGAACCTAACCAATACAAGTGATTTCCCTAAGCTTGTGTGTTCTCTCTCGGTTGGTGAAGCCCTCTGAGCTCTCATTCACTCAAACTCTCTCAAGGCCTTCTTGCTAAACACTTCCTTTACCTATTTCACCCGATTGTGCCTAGGGAGGAAACGATCCTTATAACTTCAAAGGCTTACGTGTCTTTGACGACAAGTGCACCCAAGTGTCGCGCGGTTGGTTAGGTTGAAACATTGACCACGTGACGCTATTGGCTGTTGAATGAATTGTTCTCATGGTTTATTTATATGAACCTAATGCAATGTGAGACTGAATGAGCGTCTCAAGAACCTGGGAGGATATGCTCTACCCTTGGTATAGGTACTCAAAATAGAATCTCCTTGATGCAGGGAGGATATGCTCTACCCTTGGTATAGGTACTCAAAATAGAATCTCCTTGATGCATTGTATATTTATGGAAGTTTCTTAGTGACATGTGTTGGCAATTAGCTCCATCAACGGGCTTGAGGCCCAAGTCCTAAGTTCGATTTCAAGCTCAACGCAAAGTCGAAGTTTAACTGGGTTGGTCCGACTTAACCTATTCATTTGTAAAAAAGCCCTATTTAAGATAAATTATTAGAGAAATTGCAGTATTAGGTATCTATTTTGATTTTTGGCCATTTTTTGAGATTGTTGGAATATGGTAATTTGGTTATTTTGGGGTCCCATTAGTAAACTTAATTTCTCCATTCTATCTTTCCACAAACTACTTGGAATGATTTTTTTTTTTTTTTGGTTGTTAAAATAAAATCTTCATTTTGTTTACCAATTATTTTTTATTTTAAAAATTAAAATTTTATTGTTAGGTATTTAACATATTTTTTTGTATAAAGTATTGTCATCTAGCATTGTTCCTGTTTATTTTTAATAGACGGTAGGTGTGTCAACTTTGAGAGTGGTGATAGATACCATTGTTCAGAATGGTGATAACATACCATTAGAGTGGTGACAACATACCATTCGAACAATTCTACACACCGTTTCTAGCTAAAACAGAGGAGATGATCCAACTAAATCACAATGTCTGGTTTTGTCGTCTTATTCTTCTTCATCTTGATTGTCATCAACGTGGTTGAGGTGAAGCAGTAGCCACTCAACTACCGGATCAACGAAGAAGTAAAACCATCACTGTTCGTGGTCAGTGGCTCAAGAAGAACCTAACCCATTTGCTATTTTGAAGTGGTTATATATGAGCGGGTATGAAAGTACATAAGAATGGTATAAGTGCACCTGGCATAGAGTATTTGTTTGATTTATTTATCTGATGATTTTTTAATACATTGTATTTGTGTTTTGAAGATTTTAGCTATTACAATATTTATGTGGCATGCAAATTATTTTTAGTATAAGAAAAATATGATGAAGATTCTTGGTATTTGCATGGATCGGTCTAATGAACATTTAAATTATTTTTAGTATGTGTGTTAAAATATGACAATATTTTAATTTTTTATAAATAGGGCGTATTTTTTAGGTTTAGTATGAGAAAAGTTTTAACGGTAGAAGGCATTTGATGGTTATAACGGTAGGAGAAGGTATTTGCTTTATTTAGTGGTTAAATTTTAATTGTCATAATGATTGTAGTACTATTGGTTTATATACTCTTTATTTCAATTTACTATTGCTTGCTTATTTTGAGTAGAAGTAAAACCATCTTTTTTGTGATTATTATTTTTTAATGAACAAATTTATTTTATTATTATTTTTTGTGATTTGTAAGATTTTATTGTATTTTTTTAGGTGGTTAGATAATTAGATTTTGTTTAGATTAACAGAGGTTTATTTTATTTTCATATACACAAAAAATGTAGGAAATTGATAGATGCATACTTGTCATTTTTTAAATTAATAGTTTTTTTTTGTTCATTTTAAAAGTAAAAATTTAATTAGTAATTTTTTGAAAAGCGTATTACAGTTTGGCCATTTATATATATATATATATAAAGAAAAAAAAGAAAACCTCTAAGTTAGCAAGTTATTAATGTAGAAAGTCCTTTGTCATATTATTGAATTTGGATCACTCTTTTGGAGAACAGGGGTCAACATTTAGATTGGTCCGTTGTGCTGATCGAAAGAACTTATTATGGATCAACCTCAATATTTACACACTATTTTATGTAATTAAAAACTGAACTTTTTTTTTTTTTTAATAATCATGACAAAAACACATACAACTTGTTTTTAAAAATTAAGTAACATTTATAAATTCAATATATTTTAGGAAAATTATCTTAAATGATAAAACTGCTAAAAATATTTACAGCAAAATATAGTCTATCTGTGATATACCATACTACATCACGATAGACTATTTTTCAAAAACAAAAGTAACAAATATAATAAAATTTCACTGTCTATCTACAATAGACTGTGATAGACATCTGCAGATAGACAGTGGAATTTTGTTATATTTGTAAATATTTGGGTTACTATCTATGAGAGACTGCGATAGACTACTATCTACAAATAGACAGTGAAATATTTGAAAAGAACCCTGCCATTTTAGTGACTCTTAAAGATAATCTAAAAAATATGTTCTAAAGGAAATATATATTAAAATTAGTATTCAATGGTCCAATTCCAACGCGATACAAGCTCGACCCAAATATTAAATTTTAATTTAATGAGACAATTCCAAAGATGAGACAATGGACTTGACTTCTAAATGTCGGGCTTAGGCTAGTCCCAAATAGTGCTAAATCGAACTTAGACTAAATTTGGGCCTATATTTTTAAAGTTGGATTGAGCTAATCCAGTTACGAGGATGAGTTGTCAAATGGCAGTGATTTAGTTATGAGGATGAGTTGCCAAATGGTAGTGGTAGAGGTGAGCATGATAGACTAATAAGTCGAGTCGACCGACCAAAATCGACTGAACCGAAGGCAATTGGTTGGAGAAGAGGAGGGACTCGATCTGTGTCGATTTGAAAAAATTTCAAAATGACTATAAAAAACAAAACTGACCTAAACTAATCGAAGACTGATTTTCGCTCCTTGAGGGTTAGAGATTGGTTTGAACATTTATTAAACTCGATCATAGTCGGTTTTAGTGGTGATTTGATTGAAAAGTCAACTCCAACCGATCACTGCATATCCTTGTACGTGAATTTCTCTTAGAGATTTTCTTACTTTTCATATTGAAGCAAAGCAACTATCTGTTTATATATATATATGTGTGTGAATCTCTGTGGAGAACTAATTGTTTCTACATCTCATTAAATTTGGATTTGTGGATTAGCACAATCAAGTCAATAAATGAAGTTTTAAAAAATTAGGATAATAAAGGAGATGAAGGTGAAAAATAAGAAAGTAAATCTGAAGTCATCAAACACTAAGACCACAAAACAGGGGATTCAAATAATAGTTAAACCCAAATTATAAATATAAACAAAGACATGGTCAAACAAATCCTCGATTTCCCCAACCCATTTCATTTGTTTTCAAATCAAAGCAACCATCTGTTTTTTAGCCCTCCGCCTCGCATGCATTTCAAACCTCTCTCGATAAAAGTAAATTACATATATTCCTTTCTTTACTTTTTGTCAATTGCCATAAAGAGAAACATATTCCCGCAATTCCTCGCTTTTCTTCTTGTCCTTGTTGTCGAATTCCAATTGTAGAATTTCAAGTTCTGTCATTTAGTTCGATGCAATTGAAAATTTCAGAATGAAACTCTGTTATTCAAATCAATGAAGAAACAAACTCTCCCCTCCCTAAAACTAATACAATAAGTTGTAAATTTGTGCAGAATTATACAAAACAATGAAGAAGCTAAGAAGGCAAAAATGGTTAATGGCCAGGACCTTTTTTACTAGGCCCAGACGCCAACACGAAACTCAAGCTTCTAAATGCATTGCGACTACTGCCACTTAATGAATTAACTTTGTCCATATAAGCTTCCATTCCAATTATTGGCTTCACATCTTCCATTTTCATATTCCCATCAGCTAACTTCTCTGAACCGCCTTCAACACTTAGAAAATGGGTGGAAGCCAGCATTAACAGAACACCCACAACAAAACAGAGACGTTTGGTTGATGCTTTGCCCCTCAATTCCATTGCCATTGATCTCGCTTTTTACTTCTTCTTCTCCTTGAGCTGCTAAGTTTGTGATTGTCAGTAAGAGAATTTGGTGTATTTATAAGGTAAAGGGTCAGTTGATTTTGGAATTCTGAAGAATCAGGACGGTGGTTCAATACCAATAACGTGTGTTTATTTGACTCTGCTGCCTTCCAATTATTTTAAGGATTTCAAATACTCGTGAAAAAGGATTGGCATTGTGTATCCATTTTGGGGGGAATCAGTTTTCACGACCATTTCTTTTTTCTTTTCTTTTCTTTTCTGCTGTTGGAAGTTGACTTTTGTTAAATTAAACGATACGCCTCCTTACGTTAAATTGAGGAACAAAATTCATGCGTTTTTATTATTATTATTATTTTCTAAATTTCACGTGTCCGCCAAGTTTTGACTTTGTAATCCTTTGGAATGGATACAGAAAATTTTTCTATTATGAGAGTACATTTATTTTTCTACATTCTTTTAAAAATAAGGAGATTAATTGATATTAATTTATGGAAATAAATTTATTGTGTGAACACAAACATCGAAGCTGCATGATTGAACGTCATTGTGAGTCATATATTTTCAAAACTTTTATTTGACAATTTTTGCATTGTTAGATGTGAGAAAGATAAACTACAAAAGTATTTCAAATTTGTATCTAATGGTTATTTGTTATGAATGGGATCAAAGTCCAGACTAAATAGGAGGATGGTCATGGATTTATAACACAAAAGTAAAACAATATCATACAATTATGAAACTACGTGGAAGTCCATCGTCCTAACATTAGTTATTAAACAAAAGGCATATTTTTTCAAAATTTTCTCCAAAGTTTGATTAAGAATTAATCATATCGAAACGGGTTTGTTGAATATGTGTCGGTGAGATGAATCGTGTGGGATCAAGACATTTTTGATGAGTTAAGTTATGAAGGAGAAAATTCCGACGGTTTGATTATTGTATGAAGAAATTGAATTGTTTCTTTTCTTATTCTCTCTCTCTCTATTGAATCTACCAAATTCAAATGTAAGTTTTCACCTAAAATTCAAATGGTAATGTGTTCTGAAATTGGGCTTGGTCGATTTGACAACTACCTTCACCATTGTCCCTACCACGTTCTGTTTTTTGCGGACAGAAAAGAAGAAGGGCATTCTTTCCGGGTACAATGCCTTCTCTATTAATCACTCATATCTAAGTTTTTTCAATAAAAATTTTAGCATTAGTTTGTGTATTATTCAACAAAATCTTAAAATTTAATCCTTCAAATTTAATTTTTTTTTTATTAAAAATCAATAATTAATTTTGAGATTTATTAAAAACTAAAATAGGATAATTAAAACTATATGAACCAGAGTGGAAAACTAAATTAGAAGAATATAAGCATATCTTAATCGATTATGCTAATAGCCATTTTAGCTAAATAATAACTATTTATATATGAGTTGTTTTTAAATATAGCAAAATGAGCTAACTTATAAAATAGATAAATAAACTTTTGACTAGTGTATTCTTATGAAAACGATAAATAAAGAAATCTAGAAAAACATAAATAGTAAAGATCGACACAAAGATTTACAAAGTTCACTAACAATTATTATTTGAGAGAAATATGATAATATAGATTGGAGAAGCACCCATAAGGTTTTAGGAAGGTTTATATATGACACCCCCTTAAACCCTAGATCTAAAATCGTACCTAACACATAAACAAATAAACAAATGCAAATTAAATCTCATTCATAGTGTATTCACAACATTTTAACATACAGAAATAATTAAACTCAAACAAGGTGGATGTCGTAATTGATAATTAATAGATGTCATAATCAGAAACAGAGAAAGGGTAAGGGATTGTCCTAACTCCAACATTCGTGTGAGGTTCAAGAAAAGCTGTGGAGGCAAAAGCAAAACACAGAGTTTAGATGTAAATGCAATAACTTGGTTCAATGGAAAAAGCGAAATACAACCTTTTTCAACCGTCAAAGTTTCAACAGTTAACTCTGAAGACGGCAACATAAAATCTGCACGCTTCCTTTGTCACTGCATAACAGGCAATCTCCCATAAATCAATCCCTCTAAATTCCAACATCCATACTAATCAATAATTAAAGTTCAAACCTTAGGCCATAATTTATGTGACTTTTGTTTTTAATTAAACTTACAACTTTTCTACATATATAAATCATAATCATCATCACGAAATCCTTTGACCCATTGTGTACTAGCTAACATTATTTGGCTTCAAATCCTTTAGAATCGGTGTAAATTAGAATTTTAAATAAGTGTGCTACCATGGGCATAATGTATTATAACCCAAAGTAATAATGAGGAAATTAAAAAGAACTTTTGGCAAGGCTCGTGATTGGATTTGCCTTATACATGGTTACAATGTTTTACAAAGTAGAATTTTTTTGTTTTTTGGTTTGGGATTTTTCCACATAAATTTTATTTTTGTATTTGGAAGGTGGATGAAAGGAATAGATGAGAAAAACCCAGCGGGGGCGGTTGATTGGATTTGTGCAGTGGTTCACGGGTTCAGATTGAACCGTCCACCCTTCCAAAATTCCATACCCTTGACTTTGAACAATATTGTTCAAAATGGGCCAAAGCTCACCCCACTTGTCACCTTTCAAATGTTTTCGTCCAAAAAGAATCAGAAACAGAGCGAATGTAAAAAAGTGGTTGTTGGATTGCTGTTATATCGCATCCAACGTGAGAATGGGGAGATGGAGTTATGCAGTACCTTTCACAATATTCAAAACTGCCACTCCCTATATATGCATGTTCTTCCTGCTGATTATACATATTATTGACGATTGTTCCTCTACTTCCAGCCTACAATGAAATCCATCTTTATCATTATGGTCATCGCAATTGTGTGGTTAATTAACCAAATCAATGGGTCTCCCCATTCTTCGACTGCTCCATCCAATTCCAATGCCTTGAAGATATTGTCTGAAGCTTATTCCGGCCCAAGTAATCGCGGCATCGGTCATCGGAATTGAATCTTCTTTTTTTTTTTTTGTTTTTTTTCTTTCCAAAGATTGTTTCGTTTTCTTTCTTCTTATAGTTATTTGCGGTGCCAAATGAACTTATTTTAGTATTAGCAAAGGTGGTCCATGTTTGAATTTGCAAATTTACGAGTTTGTATATATATGTCGGTAACTCGTCTAGGTTGCACTTAATTCTATGTTCTACGTAAATAACAAATACTTTTTTATTAAAAAAAAAAAAATGTACATGCAACCGCCATTCGTTGAATGTTGTCGTTTGAGTGCATAAGAAATGAGTATGGTTCACACCCAATTTTTTTTTTTTTTTCCAAAAAAAATTATAATGTGTGTTTCCAATGAAGCATCTGGATTAAAGTGGAATATTATTGAAGGTTATTTTGCTGATTAAAATGGACGCCAGTAGATTCTCTTTGTTTCTTTTGGTGTTAGAAAAGCATCTATTTGCTTCAAAACTTTTAAAAAATGGGACCTAATTTTAGTGTTGTAAAAAGTTCTGGTCTAAGTTGGGAGAATTTATTTAAACGTTGAATAAATGTTAAAAGAGAAACGGTAAAATTACTATGAATTTGTATACCTATTTACGAGGCATTAGGATATGCAGATTTTTAAATTTAGGGTAGAAATGTGCACACCTTTCTTTATGCAATGAAAAAAATATTACTAAGAGGAAATAAGAAGAATTGCCACATGTAAAAAAAAAAAAATGTGTGTGCATAGAGTTGGAAGACCAACCCGTTTAAAAGTGTGTGAGGACCAATCTCCCATACAAAGTTATATACATACATATTAAGATGTAAAAGTGTGAGATGCTCATAAGTATTTTCCTTAAATTTATTTCTACAAATGTCGATTCACTCATTGAAGATGGAGCTCGACAATTGATAAAATATTGAGCATAAAGGTTAAAAAAAAGTTATACTGAAATAAGATATTTTTATAAATAAAAATATATTTTTAGCAAAATTGTTAAAGGATGTACATAATTTAAACTTTCACTTTAACAGTCCTTTTATTAATGGGAAAAAAAAATAATAATAAGGAAGAGATCTAAGTCGCTCCATAAAGAAAAAAGAAAAACTAGAAGAGGTAGAACCCAGTAAAAAAATAATAATAATAATAATAATAATATGAGAACAAAATAAGAATTATTGAAATATTTAATGATATAAAACTAAAATATGTTATGGAATCAACAAACAAAGAATACACAAAATGTAAAATAGTAGATAATCGATACACAAATTTATATAATTTACTAACGTTGTGTTAGTTACGTCCATGGTGCAAAACAATTTTATTAGAAAAAATAATACATAAAAAAAAAAAAAAATATGTCGCTTTAGGGTTGAAGAGTTTATAAAGTATACTTCTTTAAACCTTAAACCTTAAGATGGTAATTACAAATAATATGAACATTTAAAAAAACAAAAAGTTAAACGAAGAGGGAGTCTTATTTTGATCTCCCTAAGATTTGGAAAAATGGAGAATGAAATGGGGGTAGGGATGAAGAAGGTTTTGGGTTCTCATTCTCGTCTCCCTCCACGTACAAGTTTAGTAATGAGCATAACGGCCCTATTGTTCCGATGGAGAGAAGAACCTATGATTAGCTTTTCGGGAAATTTCCAAACATCAATTACATCCAACAGTTATTAAGTGGGCAACTACCAAAATTGGATTAATATTTTAAAGAAAAAGTCGAACGCCACTATTACTTAGTTTCAATACCTTTTGTTAGGTGGGTTCCGAGAATAAAGCAAACCTAATATATATATAAGTGTTTTCTTAGATCAAATATATACAAGTGTAAAGAATATTTGTGTTACTTAAAGCTAATTATGAAAAATATGTTCTTTAAATAACTTCAATTTTACATTTTACATGTTTTTCATTCAAACAACTTTTAACACCATGTAACTTGTATGTGTTACATGTTATTTGTCAAAGATTCTTTACTAAAAAGACAAAAGAAAAAAATAACTTGGAATCTAAGTTTTAAGACGTAGAAATTAAGGTCTTTTTTTTAATTAAGTTTATAAGCATCCTATTACATTTAAAATTTATTGTCTTGTTGTATATTTTTTATCCATATTTTCAAAAATCAAACCAAGTTTTGTAAAAAAAAACAAATATTTTTTAAGAATTTGTTTTTGTTTTCAAAATTTGGCCAAAAGTCTAAACTCTTTTACTTTAGAAATATCTAAAATATTATAAGAAATTAAAAAAAAAACTTAATTTTTAAAAATGAAAATAAAAAACAAAATAATTATTAAACACGCTCTAAAAAATATATCGTACTCCTGAATTATTATTAGAAAACAGAAATATCATTTTTTTCATGTATTGTCATATATTTTATTTAGTTGTTTTTTAATACGAATACGCTGATTTAATTGGTGATGAGCTTGAAAAAAAAAAAAAAACAAAACAAAAAAACTCTGTTATCAAGTATTATCTTTGGTTTTTCTTATATGAATAAATTGATTCAGTGCAATGAACTGAAAAAAGGCGTCTATGTTATATAATCTCAAACATATATCAATATATGTTGATGTCAAGATAGATTAAAAAAAAAAAAAGAGTCTGACATTAACACATTAATGACAGTAAATTTATTTGACGGGAGAAATGATGTTATCTAAAAAAAAAAGATCTTTATACTAATGCGGCGTTTGGCACACATGCTTTGATAGTAAGTAAGCTAATAGTTTGTGAGTGAAGAACGAACTTTTTTTTTTTTTTTTTTGCAAAGGTATTAGATTAAATACGTGGGGTGGGGGAATTGAACCCTAGACCTTGAGCTTGATAATACAAGCACCATGCTAGTTGAACAATACTCATTTTGGCTAAAGAATGAACTTACTTGATTCTACATGACGTTATCGTTATACATTTACAAGAGCAGTTGACATTGTCCTGATTGAAATTCTGAGTCGCGCATTGGGATAAACCTTCAACTCATGGACCAAGAAGCGTGCCTTGTTTGCATTTGGCTACTGGTTGACTAAAGTTGAACACCTTCCTCTAAGTCCATTTTGATCCTAGAATGATGCTTTTGGTCAGGGGCATCATGCCCTATTAGCTATTTTGCTAGACTCAACCTTATTTTAACTGAGGTCGAGTACATTGGTTTGGACTTTGACTCAAAGGCCAATCTTTTCCTTTATGTCTATTTTGGTAATCTTTGTTTCGAAATTTGTTACTTAATAATATTACTTATGCATCTATTTACATTAAACCAAAATCACTCAAAACAAATATGTAGAAATGAGTGAATGGGGCAACTTTCTTTTTCAAGAACATTTTAAGCCGAAATAAATATAGGAAAAGAAAAACTTTTAGAAACTAAGGTCATTATAATTTTAAACCACTTTTGAGTTTTGACGCTGATCTTCATTTTCATTGGTCTCCGCTATTTGTATAGTTCAACATTTACAGCTGAGTTTAAAAAGAAAAAGAAAAAAAGAAAAAAAACCTTTTATGGCTGATTGGTATTTCCAAAAAACAAACCAACAAACAAATTGGAGCTGTCTCGTTACCAATAATGGTTGTATTCCAGAAGGATGAACATCAATTTTATGATTCAATAATTGCCAAAAAATTATTTAGATATTATCTCAAAACTATACACATTAAAAGTTAAACCAGCTGCCTTTTTTCCCGTTTTTTTTTTTTTTTTTTTTTTTTTTTTTTTTTTTTTTTTTTT
>QLSR01000465.1:491235-505699 GCA_031780015.1 Citrullus colocynthis | reverse complement strand
AAAAAAAAAAAAAAAAAAAAAAAAACAAACAAACCCAACCTTGCAATCTTAATTAGAAACTCTAGATTCCAAACACTAGAATTAGATTTCAAACAGCAAACTCTCTCGTAATCAGCCTTACAGTTGGATGACAGTTTTATAATTTTTCTTCTATTTTTCCTACAGTATCAAAGTTTTTTTTTTTCTTAATTTATTATTATTATTTATTATTTATTTATTATTTTTTTAAGAGATGAAGGAAATAAATAAATAAGGGGAAAAAAACAGAAAAGAAAAGCGTAAGGTTTTTTTGTCCCGCAAACAAGCAAATATGTACATAGAAAAACTCGGACAAGATACTTATTGAAGTTTTCTACATAAATACACGATCCCTTAAACCATCAATCATTATCACGACTAGCCTATTGATGATAAATATCTCCAAATTATTGAGAATTACAATTCCAATTTTTTATTAATATTCATAATATTGCATCCAGGCGAAATTTTAAGCTTCAAAAAGAGGCCAGAAATGTCCTTAACTGCTAAATCGAGCTCTTATTAAAAATTATTTGTGAATTTTTTTTAAGGGAAATAAATCATAAGAGGAGTAATATTTAACCTTAAGGTTTTAATTTTATTTAACCAAACTAAAAAAAAGACAAAATTAATGGCACAACTCATACCAAGACGTTTCAAACATACAAGTTATAGAAGGTAAATGTTTATTAGTCACTCAGGTGGAGGAGGGTAGATCAATTTTAGTATACTTCAACTAGTCAATACATTATATCATGCATTGACAAAAACTTAGTAGTGAAATCTCTATTTCAAAGTTACAAAAAATAATTTAAAAAAAAGGGGTGGGGGTATATGGGCAATATAAAAAATAATTTTTTACAAACTTGTTACAATTGAACTAAAATCATGTTTACACATACAAAATTAAGATTGGTCCAACCGTAATGGGCCCTCTTTCATGTGTACATTATAATGAGCCTCAATCATAAAGGGAACTAGATTTCTTTTAGCTTGTTTTATATTAGACGATCTATAATCATAATAATTTGATTTCCATTGAGACCATTTACCTTAATACGGGTAATGGGATGGAACATGTGTGATTATTGTAATGCCCTCAAGAGTAGGGCTCCTTTTTTTTTTTTTTTTTTCTCGTTATATTTTTTTTGTTGGTTTCCCAACCCGACTCCAGTAAAAAAAATATTTTCATTTCCTAAAATATGTTAATGGAAATCATACAAGTATGCTTTCAACATATGCTTGATGAACATTTAAACAATACATAAGTAAACAATGTCATATAATTTTTTTAAAAAATATGTATTATAAATAATACATCAGTTAATATTTTGGCACATACTAACAAAGAAAAGATGGTACTGCATGATTATAAATAACAGAAAGTGTATGAATATCGCGCATATTTTAGGTTAGTATCAGTATCATTGATATTCAGAATTGATTTTAGCATGATGATATAGATACATGAGTAGTGCATAAGTTAATATTTTAACACGTACTAATCGAGAAAAATGACCCTGCAGGATTAAAAACAACAAGAACATATGAATATATTTAGTATCATGGATATCCATAATCGATTTTTTCATACCAATACAGATTATCGATATAGATTTTACCACAAGGAAAAATGCATGGACGATAATTAAATGGGATGGGATGACGTGTGAAAGTTTTTGAAAGGATGACACAACAAGAGAAATGAATCCCACATGATTAAAATAAAATAAAATAAAATAAAAAAAATGAAATGGTTGTGAGTTTTTATATTAGCATGTAATTTGGTTTGGTAGGGTATGAATATGTAAAATATTATTTAAATAGTAAAAGAAGTAAAATAGAAAAAGAAAGGTAAAAGTTAGTTGGAGGTGTATCCAAACAGGGGTAATAGGAATAAGAAGGAAGAATAAGCGTTAAAACGGGGTTGAGGTCTGAAGTGTCCGTGAAAACAAACAGAGGGGAAATGAAAATTGTGATAATGGGAAGAAGACACAAGGCCAAGACACAGTTGGTCAATTTGGAGAAAAAAGCATCCAAGTGCATTCAATTCTCATCTTGTCCTCTTCGTAAACCTTCAAAACTTATGCTTTAAGTCTTAACCACTCTTCCCCCAATTCCAAACCCAACTATCGTTTTTTCCTTCCCATTATTCATCTTCGATCCTCAATCCTCAATCCCCAATCCTCCATCCTCCATACCCATTTACCTTTTCTTCCTTATCTTTTTCTCCCTCAATTCTTTTCCCCCTTTTCTTCTCTCTTCTTTCCCCTTCCTCCCTGTTTATCGTTTTGTTTCCATCATTATTAGCTTTTATGGTCACAATTAAAGCTCACCCCCCCCACTATGCTTTCTCTCAATTTCACCATTTCTTTTCATTAGACAGATAAAAGGGGGTGGTTTTGCAATTTGTTTGGAGATGAAGCGAGTTGTTTCAGATGTGGATGGGGATGGGGATCGGAACATGGGGAAGAAACCTAGGGCGGATACCCATGATTGTGCCGGAGGAGAACACCCCTCCCACAAGACTGGATTTGTGAATTTGGATGATAATTTGCTGTTTGAGGTTTTCAAGCATGTGGATGCCAGAACTCTGGCCATGGCGGCGTGTGTGAGCAAGCAATGGCACAAAACCGCCGAAGATGAGCGGCTTTGGGAGCTGATCTGTACCAGGCACTGGGCCAACACCGGTTGCGGCAACCAACAGCTCCGATCTGTAGTTCTGGCCCTCGGTGGCTTCCGTCGCCTTCACTCCCTCTTCATCTGGCCTCTTACCAAACCCCAATCCTCCTCCTCCACATCTTCGTCGGCTTCCTCTTCCTCGTCTGCGTCTTGGTCTCCGTTTCCGGCGATGATTGGATCGAAGCCGCCAGCCCGGTGGGGGAAGGATGAGGTCCATCTCTCACTTTCCCTTCTCTCAATTCGTTACTACGAGAAGATGAATTTCAGCAACAGAGGCAGATGAGTGGTTTGGGCTGGGTTCTCCATTTAACCATTTTTCTTCCTTTCAAGTTTGGCAATTGAAATTTCCCTTTCAATATGTTTTGGATTTGATCTGGGGTTGTTTTTAATTTTTTCTTTTTTTGGGTTAATTAGATCTGTATCCGGTTCCGGTGTGTACTTTTTATAAGACAACATAAATTAAATTTCTAACTTGTGTATGTGTGTGATTAATTAGATTACATGTTTATATAGATAAAGAAAAAATGGATGGGAGGGAGTGTGTTGAAAAATGAAGATGAAAAGGATGGTGGTTGAATTGCAGTAGAGAAGAAGATAAACCAATAAATAGGAAAGCTGTGATTGAGTGAAATGATAAAAAGGAAAGAGATTAGAGAAGAGAGGACAGATGTAAAAATAGGGGCTTTGAGAGAAGGAAAATGGAAATGGAAATGCCCCCATAAGCTCGCAGACAAATAGCATAAGACAAATAGGGGAGTTGCCTTTTCAAAATTACAGAATACTCAGATCTGAGAAAAGCCAAGAGCCAAAACCCAAAAGCCAAGCCCTATGCCGTTTTGAGTTTTTCTTTCACACCACCTATTTCTTCATTTCTCATACTTCCCTTCCCTCTCTTCCAACTCTCTCTCTCTCTACTACTACTACTACTACTACTGCTAATCTCTTTTTTTAATTCATGTTTTATTATTATTGATCCAGGCTTTGGCTGTATTTTGTTAGCCTAATTAATTCTCATTTCTTTTGATCAAGCTTCTTAATTATTTCCCATTATCATATTTCTCACAAAAAGTATTTTCAACAAATATATATATATATATATATATATATATATATATATTTTTTTTTTTTTTTTTTGACAAATCTAGGGTGGAAGGAACCAAACCGTCTATTTGTTGGAAGGTAACGTAGGTGCTTTAACCATTAAGGAAGGTCAAACTATATTTTAAAATAATGACAAAAATGGAGGATTTTTAAAAGATACGAATATAAATTGTCACAATAATAAAAAGAAATTGTCATTTGATAGACGATTTTATTTTAAATCATCTCTATTAAGAGGCTACTTTAGGGTAGTTCTTCTTATGAGGCTTATTTTGTCCATGCTGGTTTGTTTGGGTTAAAATTTAAAATTGTTTTTGTAGTCTGTCATTTTGTTTATTTGGTATTGGAAGTCTTATAGTTGAGTACCTTTAAAGAATATTATAAATATGCCTTTGATTTGTGCGGTCCAAGTTTAGCGTGTTGTATAAATACAGTGAATCAAGTTTTTTCCCTTGAAAAAAAATGTGAATTAATTAAATAATTATTTTTATACTTTTTTTTTTTTTTTTTTAAAGACACTATTAAAAAAATTCCTTCTTATAGACAAAATGCATCCATTCTCAAATCTCATATCTGAGCTCATTAATTGTAATTGCTTTTTGTAATCTAAGAATCTCAACTAAAAGCGTTAAAATGCCAAATTTTCACCTCCACTGAACACAATATATATATACACAGGTTGTTCAATACATTTGGACTGGAGTCTTCCCCTTTGTGAACCTGATGTGCAATTTCGTTATGGTCCAAGCCCATGCATCCAAGGATATATACACACACACATATATATAATAACAACAATGATTTTAATAAAAATTCTGCCTCCAAGGTATCTCCCATTGACAGAAATTATTGGATCCGATGACCTTTTTATTTTATGTTACATCCATGATGTGTATTTTTCTTTTCTTTTTTTATTTTTTATTTTTTATGTAGACATTTCACATTTGGTTTATAGCACTAGTTAAGACTTTTTTTTTTTTTTTTTTTTTTTTTTTTTNTTTTTTTTTTTTTTTTTTTTTTTTTTTTTTTTTTTTTTTTTTTTTTTTTTTTTTTTTTTTTTTTTTTTTTTTTTTTTTTTTTTTTTTTTTTTTTTTTTTTTTTTTTTTTTTTTTTTTTTTTTTTTTTTTTTTTTTTTTTTTTTTACTTTTGTGTGTATGTATAATCTTATTTGTCTCAAATTAATAGAGTCATCTTTAACACCTTTTGCTATCCAAATCAATGGTTTGAATCACATCATCTAAGTCATACAGTTTTTAGTTTGGATTAAATGCATCTCAATTTCTCAACTTTCTTAAAATGGTTCATAAAATGAATATGGTCATGGACAAGTTGGATCTTCTTGACTCTAGACTACGTGACTTGCAAAACTTAAGATTTCATCGGTGTGGTGCTTTGTCCAACACTTTGATGAGTAAATGCCGAATACAAAGTGGTGTCGAGATGAACACTAATAGTTTGCATATCTTATTTGAGGTGTGGGTTCCCATCCCTGTACTAATTTCATCCAATACCAATATCAAGTTTGCACATGGGATCAACGATGTCAAAGTTTATCTTCCAAACTGTTGGCATGCCCCATATTTCTTCACCTCTTTAGATAATTAGGTTAGATCTCTACTCAGCCTTATAGAACTCGAGACTCTTCCTTTTGACTTTTAGACGCTCAGAATTGATGAACTAATGAACTTGAACCAAGAAGTCATCAAGTCACCCAACCAAAATTAAGATATCATACCATTATCTTAAATATTAATATTAAAAACTTCATCTCCATTTAAAAATCATAAAACGAGTCAATATAAACATAAGGTGCTTGAACTTTTAATTTCGTAGATAGAATTGATAAGTTGATTAAGAATTTAATATCAATTTGATTTTTAAATATAATATGGATGATGATCTATCTTGCAGCTAACTTTCAAACAAGTCCCCATTATCTTAAAGCAATAAGATTCATATATATATATATATATATAATTCGAGCTATATCGATATATAAACACATCAATTATCCTAATTGTTGAATTAAGAAAAATAACAAAAATGTCATATTGCCGATGATTTGTAAATTTACATTTATATTTAATCCAAAGACGATATTAAATGATATATTTAGAAGTAATAAAGGAAGAAGTAATACCAATAATTAAGTAGAAAATGAGTTTAAGTCAACAATAATTAATAATTTATTTTATGGAATGCAGATGAGAACAGAAATCCGATGGTCCATTGTTGAATGAGTAAAGTTTTAGCATTACATCGTCTCTTTGTGAGAAACGTATCGTTAGAGAGTAGAGGAGGTTTTGTTTTCCAAATTTTCCGCTAGAGAAAACCCCAATTAGTCGGCTAAAACCCACCATTGCAGCCAGAGAAACCCCAAGTGGAGTCATTGCTTCTTGTTTCTTGCAGTTCCCAGATACCATTCTCTCATAACCGGACCCCAACACGGTTCTCAATTCCCATTGAACACATTAGCTATCTAAATGGGAAGCCCTGATAATCGGGTTGCTTCCGACTCCGCCGATAACACATCCAAGAATGACTCCGAAGACGACGACGACAATGGAGTTCAGAGCCCGCCTTCCCATCCTTGTCCTTTCTCAGAAGGAGAGAAGGTCCTCGCTTTTCATAGCTTCGTCATATATGAAGCTAAGGTTCGACCTCTTTGACCCCCTCTTACATCCTTTACTTCATTTATCCAATCCCTGAACATTACGGTATGGAGAGATGTCTAATTGATTTCTTTTTCCTGGTTCTTGTGTAATTCTATTTTCTTTTTCCTTTTCTTGTTTCGCTCAAATTGCAAACTGATATATGCTCCTGTAAGTTAGTGGCAGAAGTAGGCAGATTTATTGATAATTCAAAACCTTGTCGAACACGATACTTTCAAGAATGGATGATGACAATGTGAGGAAGTATATTGAGTTGCCAGCTAAGTAGGAGAGATTAGCAAGAATTGATTTCGGACTACATAATTCACACTTGTGTAATAATCAGCCCTCAATCTTTGCATTCCCTCAATCTTTGCATTTGCCCTTTGGTGGTCTAGAACCTCGATTTTGAAACAGTACTTCAATCTTTTCTTGAATATGCAATGTGCCGGTTCGTCAATTGTGAAGAACAAGAACTAATACTCATCTTGAATACTTGACCTGTAATCTTCCTGATGAAGCACCTGAATAATTAAGAAGTTATAGGATGAAGGATTGAATTCAGAATACTTCTAATGATTGGGGGCCCATAATGTGATCCAAAGTTGGATTGGGATGTTAAAGTCTTCATAGGTGCATCAAATCATTGGTTATTACTGCAACATCTATAGAATCTAGCTTATCTGTCTTCTTACTTTCTAGGTGCCATTTTCTTTGATAGGTGCTGAAAACAGAATATCAGTTGAAAGAATGGCGATGTTATGTTCATTACCTTGTAAGTACAATATGCTTGTCCCTGTGTATTATGTGTGTGCTTGTGTGTGTGTCTCTCTCTGTCTTGTCTCTCTTGTGGGGAAGGATATTGTGGATGAGGGAGGATCTTGAAACCATGTTCTTTGTTTTGCAGGGATGGAGCAAAACGTGAGTGAGTCCTCCTTTTGACTGAATGACAGAGACTGTTCTCATATCTAATCTGATGGTTTTTGAAACAGAATGTTGGTTCTAGGCCTATTGTTTTCTTGATACATGTTGTTGCGCAACCACTCTCCTCTTCTTGCTCACACGTGGCCCTCGTAATCCATTGCTTAAATACTTGTTAAATTTATACTTGGAAACTGTATAGATACTTTGATTAGTCCCTTTTCAGTTTATAAATACCTTGTTCTTGATGTGTTGTCTGTTTCTTACTGCTTGGCATCCGCCCAAATATACGTCAGGCTTTTGGTTTGTTGGTTCTATTTAGATGTAGATTAGAGGATGCCTCAATCTTGCTTGCAATAATTTCATATAATTCAATGCTGAAACTTCTTAAAGTTCGTGTAGAGATCAATGTGAATGCAGATGGGTAAATAATTCTGCATAATTGTTGATTTTGTTTATCTTTTGACCTTCAAAAATATAAATACTTGAAGAAGATAAAGGCATCAGCACTTTCTATTGTTAACCTAAACTGTCAGCATTTTTCTTTTCTTTTGTTCCAGGGTTTTGATAAGATATACTTGTTTTACTTATTCATTCATTCATTTTTTGTATAGGAAACTAGAAACCTGTTATTGAGAAAGCAAAACTACCATGGTTGATAAGAAATCAACTCAAAGAAGCCTACGAGTTTATGAAAGTTTCTCCAATTGCCTATAATAATAAGAATTAGTAGTAGTAGTATAGTTACCGAAGGAAGAAAAAAGAACTCCCAAAGAGAAACTTTACTGAGCCAGATCCCAGATAACACAAAAACCTCATAGCTTTTGTCTTTAAAGATGGCTGTTAGGATTTGATGGAATGTGTAACTCAGCAAAGATCCATACTGAACTCCTGAAGAGAAAAAAAAAAAAAAAAACATGCATTCCACCTGCCTGCACCTCCCTCAAACCAAAAACCTTAGGAATAACCGGATTGCCGTTAATGCTACACCAGCATTCATACAAGTGTGACATTTTTAAAGCACTCTTCGTTGAAGATTCTAGGAATGACCAAATCTTGATGGCCTTTTGATGACCTATGAAGCGTTCCAGAAGGTGGTATTGAGGTAACTTGTTATTCTGACTGAAAGGGAGTGGACACAAAAGTGTTTTACAATTATCCCCAAACTTTGAGGCTCTAGTACCTTTTATCCTATGACTATTAGCAGTAAATAACCCCCACTTCTGTCCCATATTTGCTTGAGATAATAAACTGCCCTTGAGAGTCACGGACAAACCACCAAACATAGTTGGAGATTGAAATACATTTTCTCATCTTAAGGTTATGATGTCTAGGCCACCGTATTCTATGTGAATCAGACTTCCTTCAACCTCCCAAATGGCTAACAAAAATATTGCCTTCTCCAACTCTGAGAGTTTCTTATTCTCTTTCAAGAAAATTTGCCACTTTATTGGGCATTTGGAAAAGAGATAACATGTATTATGAGCATATTAGACAAAATAGGTTGGACAATAGTTGTTCCCCACCTTCAAAGAAAATAGCATTCTAATTCCCATCACTTCTTCAGTCTTTTAGGAAATAGGCATCTTTTCAGAATTGGCTTCTAGAAATAAGGTCACCGCCTGAGTGCATACTTAGGTACTCAAGATTGTCTAGCTTCAGAAAAGCACACCATTTTTCGGCTTTATAAATCATTTCCTCCATGTCAATGTCAGCATCTGCTTAAGTGATCTTTCACAAGTTAATTTTCCTACCCGCTGCAGCTACCATAGTTTTCTGAATTCCAAGGAGATATTATCAATCTCCTGTTCACCATAAGTACTGAAAACAAGTACCATCTGCAAATTGGAGATGAGTACAATCCATGTGTTACTTCACTTGGATACCTTTGAGGACATAACTTGAAGACATCCTATGAGAAGCCTTCTCAAAACCATCAAAGTCAAAACAAGAAGATAGAAGGGATCACCTCATCTTCACAACCTCAATGTCTGTTGTGTTACTCATATTTATGTGATCTGCAATCTTTTATCGAAGTTTTGTTATTTTCTTACTCATCATCTAGATTTCATAAACCGAGGAAGACTGGGAAGTTTTTTAGGTATAAATATATGAAAATGTTGGGTTTCCTTGTCCGTGCATGCTTTTACTTTACTACCTCCACTTTCAGATCTATTTCATTGTTTATTTTATGTAACAGTTGGGATGAGTGGGTAGGACTTGATAGATTACTGAAGTTTACTGAAGAGAATGTGAAGAAACAGCAGGAACTCAATGAGAAGAGGGGGACTGACAAGAAGGCATCTCGAGCATCCCAGACTAAACCCAAGAATGGTAATCGTTGGTTTGTTAAATTAATTTATGCATTGCTGCATACTATTTGAACTTAAGTGTAGGCTAGCCTTCAATTTAGGATATCATAACTATAAACAGTGTATTGATGAAAATAGAAATTTATTCGGCTGTTTCAATTTCCTGGGTGTTACGCTTTTCAGCTTTATCAGAGCACATATACTTTGTGGCCATACGCTAAGCCCAGTCATGTAGTGTATGTGGTTAGAAGGGAACACTTGGATATTTGATTAAGAGAACAGTAGGATGGAATGGTCTAAGTTTCTCCTCTTCAACCTTTCCTCTACCCTATCCACATTTCTAATTGTGCTTTTGCTATTAAACTCAATCGGGATGAATTTTTTTGAAATTCTACGTGGTGGAATGCAGGTTAAATTTTCACCAAATCGATAACAGGAGGGAGAGAGAACATCAGATAATGTTTGATGATAGATTTAGTAAGGAGTGTTAGTTTATGCGTGCAAAGACTATTGAACCATAATTATTTTCAAGTTAAGAATGTTCTGGAAGATGACAGCCTAACGTCTGATGATATCTTGGCATTTATGTATCACGGTTAGTTCAAGGTATAAGTCCAACCAAGGTGAAGCAATAGCTTCAGATGATTGTGATGCGATTGGAAAGGATATTTATACAGTAATGGGTGAAGCATTTAGGATCTTAACAGGCAAAGCCCTTCCTAGGTTCAATTTATCAATCTTCGATAATGTTAAGGATATTCTAGACTTCTAGTTCTATGTATTTTTCTGTAAAGCATCCATGTCTGCGTTCGGCATTCCTTAAATTTAGGGGATATGAGAACTTTGGATATCAGCTTTAGATAAAAGAATTGCCTAATCTCGTCGTTCTTAACCCTTTTAGTATTCTGCCATAAACTGTCCTGATAAATTGAACAATACAATATTGGAGTGTAAGTGACGCTTAATATTTTTCAGTAATTTATTTAAGAAACATTCGTCAACTATTCTAAAGGATGACATGAAGCATCATGTTTCCTGTGGGAAATATTTTATGTTAGTTCTTGGTTTAATCTGTTCATGCAAATTATAAATTTATGTGCAGTGATAAAAGGGAGGAAGCGAAAGAATGATGCTAGTAAGGTATGCCAAAGTTAAATGTTGGCAGTGGCCCTTTAAAGTTACTGAACGCCCTTGCTTTTTCACTCCCCACCCTCAGACTTACTGTTTCCATGCTTTTCATTTATAATTGTACTATGTACAGTATTTTATCTTGTTCTTAGCATCAGCCTTTCGCAGATTATCGTTACTTATAAAAAACTTAGCATCTCGTGACTAAAGATTGCCATTTTAAACAACTTTATGCTTAAGAATCTAGTATTAGATATAGAAGGAATATGATTGTTCTTTCTTATTTTATAATAATGATGCATTTAAGTCTGTAAAAGCCTCTCTTATTCTCTATCTATTAAATGGTGTGTGAAACTTGAGTATTTTATTCCATTTCCTAGTTCCATGACCAAAATAACTTTGCTCCAAAAGAATGTTCCAATATCTTCTAGTCATTTCTACCCCCACTTTTTTTTTCCTTTTTTTGGTGGAAAACAAAAAGAGGCGAGCCGAAATAGAATATAAATAATTGTTCCTCGTACATGAACAGACTTTGATGGTTTATTTACTGGTAGGAAAAGAGTGCCATGAACGTTGAAAAGCTTGTGAGCATACAGATTCCAGTTAAACTAAAGAAGCAGCTAGTTGATGACAGTGAGTTTGTAACACATCTTGGGAAGGTAATGATATCTGCCTTTAGTTTTTTCTCTTAACCATTGCTTCCATTGGATCCAATGATTTGGTAATTTGCGGTTTGTTAATTTTATTTTGCTCTGCAGCTGGTAAAGCTCCCACGCACACCTAATGTAGAAGATATACTGAAGAAATATCTTGAATACAGGCTGAAGAAGGATGTAACGTAAGTATGTTGTCTGTTACACCCTGTTCTTCGTCTTCTTAACAATGCTATACAAAAACAGGAAAGATGAATCGGTTGGAGAAATCGTGAAAGGGTTGATTTGTTACTTCGATAAAGCACTACCTGCAATGCTTCTATACAAGAGCGAACGCCAACAATATGAGGAATTAATCGTCAATGATGCATCCCCTTCTTCTGTATATGGTGCCGAACACCTTCTACGGCTATTTGGTAATACCGATTGTTTCCTTTGTTCTAACTAATGGTCAAGATAGAGAGGAGAGGGTTGCCCATTTGAATATGGTATTCGTTGTTTTAATAAATTGCAGTTAGGTTGCCTGAGTTATTGTCTCAAGCCAATATTGAAGAGGAAACTTTGATAGAACTGCAACAGAAGTTAGTTGACTTGCTCAAGTATTTATTCTTCTCACCACTTTTTCTTTGAGACATTTATCGTGGGTTTCCGTGTTGAAAATTTCAACGAAATGTGGTGGTGACGGGTCTTCTTGTTTGTTGTGCAGGTTTTTAAGGAAGAATCAGAATGCGTTTTTCTTGTCATCGTACCATGTGCCTGAGAATGTAGAAACAAGTACCAATAATGCCGATGACTAATAGAATACATATGCATTCTTACAATATCAAATTTAGCTATTCAAGCCCTTACTCCCTTGTACCTTTTCATATCACTGTATATAAATCTAATATCGTCTGAACTTCAATGCGAACGATAATAAACAAACGTTAGGTTAGCCCTTTATATCAAATTCCAGCACTTTTTACTTTTCTTTTGATCTATCTCTAATCTTTGAGGTCGTACATCTCCTTTTACTTTAATAATTTAGTGTGAGAGTTTGTGTCCTCGTGATTTGATCTTAGAACTGTACTCCACAATCCACATTTCCAAATCCCAAGTGGTTGCTCAACTATTATATTATTATATATACTATTTTGTTTTGTTCTTTAACCATTTGATTTATCTACAAAGCCATTTTTTGATTATTCAATTCTTGTCCACCCACCATAGTTCCCACTTGTGTCTTTTCTTGGATTTTCGCCATCCTGTTCTGCATCTCGAAACTCTCTCGTTTCAAAAAATATGCAAATCCAAAAAATTCCAAAGTTTTTTTTTTTTTTTTTTTGGGGGGGGGGGTTATTATTCTTTAGATACATGTAAATTAAAAACAAACAGGAATGTTGCCTAAATTTGCTAAAAGATCACCCTCTTGAACCGATGATCTAGTTCTATCATATATGATATAATCGAAGTTCTCTACCTTGTTCTTCAACCCACAAGCCCCCAATTTCTTCATTCCTTCTGTACACTACCAAAATTTATTGCCGTCTATAGCTTTGGGGGAGGGGAAAAAAAAAAAAAAAAAAAAAAAAAAACAAACAGAATAGGAGATCCTTTGAGTGATGGGCGGCGTTAACAGGATGACTTCTTTGTCATCTCATTTCTAATCGAGCTTGCTTATCCCAATCCGTTTTACGACTGCGTTTGTGATAGCCTCCGTTTGCAAACACAGACCATGTTGTTCGATCCCAGACATGTAACTGTGCACTTCCTTTCTAATCATTTGCTGCATCATACCCAAGAACTCTGCGCTGAAGAACTGTCTCTCAATCCCCACCTTGTTCCCACTCTGAACTGCCTGCCTGGGTTCCGACGCGAGTTTCGGTACCTCACCGGAGTCGGATCCAGGCAGAGAGAGGGTGAGAGAGGTGGGAGGATCGGTGGCCGTCTCCATCGGCGGCTGATCTGAGTGAGAAACGAGAGGAGCGGACGGGAAAGGCTTACAGACCTGCGAAGAAGACATTCCAGATAGACTAGAATCGCTCAAGTCAGAGCCAGATGGACTACTGGGATTGAAATACAAAGGAGGAGCACCAACACTGGCTGATCTCTTGAGAGGGTGATCGTCTTCGGGGATGGAGAATGAGCATTTACGCTTGAGAGTAGAGTTCCAGTGGTTTTTGATAGCGTTGTCGGTGCGACCATTAAGGAGACGAGCAATGGTAGCCCACTTGTTTCCGAATCTGGAGTGAGCCTGGATAATGGTATCATCTTCATGGGGAGTGAAGGGACGGTGCTCCACCTCGGGCGAAAGCTGGTTGCACCACCTGAGACGGCAAGACTTACCGGATCGACCGGGAATAGACTTGCTTATAAGAGACCAATTCCTAGGGCCGTAGTTATGAACAAGGCGGCGCAGCAACTCATCCTCGTCGGGGCTCCAAGGACCCTTTATCCGGTCAACCACTACATTAGTATTGGGAGTGGTAGCCATAAATGAGAAGATTGTTTTGTAAGAAAGAAGAAGAAAAATAGCGGAGGCGTAGCCTCAGCCTGTAGTAAGAGAGAAGAAGAAGAGAAGGAAGGAAGAAGGAATTTATAAAGTGAGTGAGTGGTGACCGGTGATAGCCGTTTGTACTGTAGTTAGAAGGAGAGGCAAGGAAAGCAGTTAGTAGGAAATGCGTATAACAGCTGTCAAAGGACACGCGTCGTGCAACGGTGGCGAGATGAACACACGTATTATTGAAGCTGTTTGGGTTCCTTTTCAAAACCGCCTTGGCTTTTGATTTTATTAATTAATTGCACACGTCCTTCAAAACACCATTAACTAACCAAATGGAGAAAAGGGAAATAGGAATTAGTTAGAATTAGATAAATGGTAATAATGAAATTAGAGAAAAGGAGAGAGAGAGAGGGTGTAGAAGGAAAGAAGGAAGAAAGGATACGGTTGGAAGTTGGATGGGAGCGGACGACTTTGACTGAGGCAGCCAGGCTGTGTAGCATTTACCCAAAAAAAAAA
>QLSR01000465.1:470795-484992 GCA_031780015.1 Citrullus colocynthis | reverse complement strand
TTTTTTTTTTTTTTTTTTTTTTTTTTTTACTTTTTCTAAGAAACTTTTTCTCCCGAAAACAAAAACTTAAATGTGATTTTTTTTATTTAATTAACCATATTTTCTTCCATCCATTAGAATTTTTGTCTTGCACCAAAAATTCTAACATTTTTCTTTTTCTTTTTCTTTTTTAATATAGATAGCAATGAGAAAAGTTACTTAATATTAAATACTAATCAAATATTTAGTATCAAAATGAAAGTTAGAGAGAGAAAAGTGGGGACCGACAACCAATGGCTGAACGTGCGGCAGTCGACAAAGGTAAATGACAAAGAGGTGAAGTGGTGATTAGCGATAAATGGTGTATCAACATTATAAAAGAGCACATCATTATCAAGTTTGTCAGCAGTATATCATTATCAAATATATCAGTAAAGTGTATCAAGTTTATCGGCTATATAAACGAGTGCATGATGGAAAAGTATGTCAAGTACATAAATAGTGTATCAAGTGTATCGGGTATATCAATTGTATATCAGTAGGAGGGTCCACTGCTTTCGAAGAAGAAGAAGTTCAAGTCTTTTCTTTTTCTTTTTTTAATTCCAAGTGTGTATCGTTTTAATTCAAGTGCATCAAGGGATATCAACTGTACATCAGTAGTGTATCAAGGGATATCATGTCACACCCCAACTTAAACTACCCTCCTGTAGCTCGAGACGGAGCATGAGGACAGCAGTCATTGACTCTATTATCGACTTCCACTATCAACACTTACTTTTATGCCCATTTACTCATCCTTCCTAGGACGGCGATACCATTAAACTTTGGACAAACCTCGACTTCAATCGGCAACAGGAACTATCATGCTACCTGAAAAAAAATGGAAAACATATGGAAGAGTGAGCTAAACGCTCAGTGAGTAACAATTTTTTTTTATAAAACTATCTTTACTTCAAAAACAAGTACGTTAAAATTACCATAATCATGAAACATAAAATTAAATTATCATTTCCGCAAAACATATTTCTCGATAATCTAGTCAAATTACACATGTTCCATGATCTACGTAAAACATAGTTCAAATCTTATTTCTGTAAAATCATACTTTCCATCAACTTAATCGAATCACATAAATTCTTTCCGGAATATTTATACATGAAATTAGTTCATTCTTAAAAATTTCCCTTGGTCGAGGCAGAGCCGAGCTCTACGCTACTTAACGTCGATTATCCCTAACTGTATGGAGTAATCTCACACATCAGTGTCGCATATTTCTCTATGTGCACATAGATATTATAATCTGGGTCGCCCACAATGCCTTCTTTAAGTCCCTGAGCATTGGGGACCCATTTCCATATACAGGTTACCCATTTGCCTTCTTCGAGTCCCTCAGCATTGGGTACCCTTTTCTATATTCATATCCTGGCTACCCCTTGGCCTTCTACAAGTCACTGAGCCTCGGGTGCCCCTTTTCAAAGTTTTATAAATACACAAAATATGTTTTGGAAACATCATAACATAAACTCATAAGTTAATCGTTTCCAAATAAGATCATATAATCTCAAAACAGCATGCTTTCAGTAACTTTTAATTCAAAGCTTTAATATCAAACATCATACTTTTCAGTAAAATCATGAAATCACATATTATCAATCAGCATGCGTTTTATAAACATATAACTTGCATACTCAAATGCTTCTCAAATAAAACACATACTTACTCATTGAAAACTCATGAAATCATATTTTGAAAAAGGACGTTAATGTTACTCATATCATACTTGCTCAAGAATAGTTCCTCCTCCTTTCCACTATTTCCTCTTTCCCGAGCTTCTCGAACGCAGCGTTCTAACCCTGGAACACAAGGCCTTATATTCCTCTGGCAGCTCGGTTGGTCGCAACCCTGCCCTTGGATGCAAGGTTGATAGCTAACGGGAGGTGCTTCCCAACTCTTTCTTACTTCTCTTTTGGATGCATTGACCGCACAAGGTCCCACTTGGACGCATCGTTCACCTTGATACTTAAACGCAAGACTGACCCTTCTTGACGTAAGATAACTTCTTTAACACAAGATATAGTTAAATTGTCTGGAATATCTTATTCCTTGGCTGCAGATTTCTATTACGGACACCAGAATTCCTTCTTTCTCCCAAGGATTCTTATTTCAGCATCATCAGTCACTCCTTTTCCCTCAATGTCCTCTTTATAGTTTTGGAGTAGAGGGCTGGTCATACTACTTCTCCCTTTTTGCCATTTGCTTGCCACATATCCAGCTGCATATTTAACCAATCATGCATTTATCCAAGCGTCACCTTTCATGAAATACTTAACATACTTCTAACACCTCCTGCTTATAAGATGTCAAGTTTTTATGAAGCCACCTAGCCCTTATAGGCTTATCTTATACGTCTAACATATTCCAATATACAAACTTTTCATTTAATCATACTGCCCTTGTGCGTTCACCAAATTTCCTTTACCTTCTGCCATAATACCTTTAAAACCATTTCTTCACCGTATCCTGCTAGGCGTCAGTGTCCCAAATGCATACTACTATGCGTTTGTACCTTACAGCATCGTACCATGTGTCTAACTTCCTACTCTTTGAACTCTTTAATTATAACCTATGCGTTTATCCGAAATCAAAGTTATATTTCCATTTACCATGGAATTGAGCTCCTCAACGCATAGCATTAACGACCCTTGGTTACCTTAAACACTAAATGTCCTTGTCCTTGAGCATAAACTTCTTTATCAACACCAAAATCCCTACTAACTCATAATAAACCTTCAACGCATGCTGTTCACGCCCTAAGATTCTTTGGCTTCTCTTTTCTTTCTAGCTTAACACCCTTCAAAACCAATCCCATAACCTGTTAGTTTCCAAGACTAATTGTGAGCCATGCGTTTCCTCTTTTCCTGATTCTTGTTCCCTTTTCAAAATTCAATACCAAATTCTCTCTAAATTAAGGTACCACACCTTAGCGCTTTACCATCCGTGCATTAACCGAGCTATGCTCGAAATACATTTAAACACTTAACTAATTCCCAAACTATGCCTTCCATCCTTCATTCTCACTCTTAGTGAAATATCCATTTCTTTCCTAATATTATGTGTTCAACTAGTCTTATTTCTTTCCTTACTAGCCATCTTAAGAATTCTAAGTTAGGGTCTTACATATCAATTGTATCAAGTATATCAGATATATCAAGTGTGTATCAAGTGTTTCAAGTGTATTTGTTGGTTTTTGTATCCTAAAACTCGTGGTTTGTAAACAATAAACATATTATATTTTCAATAAAGTCGTTATTGAATATTCAATAAAGATGTTATTGAATATGTCAGTTGCGTATAATATGACCCTAAAACATGAATGGGTACCTTATCTTGAATCTTGAACTAAGAACCCATGGCTATAACATGAATCTTGGACTTTATGTGTGAACATAAAAATGGATCAAGTTCGAGTAAAAGCCAAAACGGTCTATAGTATAGAGATAAGATTTGATACCTTATCTTGGGGACATTTTGGATGTGACTCACTTTGTATTTGATACAAACGACGTGATCCCAAATTATTCATGTAAAGACATGCGAGTGGGGGTGTCCTATGCAATAAGTTTGCATAAGACCGGACCACGGGATGGTCACTTTTACTTTATAATACCGTTTACTGAAAAGACTGATTATTTCAATATGATAACCTAGGTAACTCAATTTTAATTCTGAGCTAACTATGAACTTCTGTTTATTCAGGATTATCCTTTTATCTACTTGGGTGAGGGTGGCCCGAGTTCACCAACTCGATAGGCCTACCATTTTAGGGATAAGACCGGGTAGATAGCTGGGGACATAGTCTTGCGAAATAGAATTCACTCCTACCTTATTTTAGGGATAGTAGAGAAGTTATTCCCTTAAGTACTGACTCCGGTCTTGAATAAGGGGTCCCACCCTCTCACTGGCCCGAGAGAGACTCGGTTTGGTGGTTGGACCACAACCAATTGTTCATTAGAGGATCAATGAGACTTAAGAAGCAAGAAGTAATTACAGAGGTAAAATGGTAATTTTGACCCAACTATAATTACGAACAACTTGTGAAGAATCAACTTACTAATCATGGTTATATCAAGTGGACAGAAATATACCTATAGTGAGGAGAGTGCAACTACTAGGCTATAATGGAGTGTCCCGGTGGTTAACAAATGTTGATTAGCTAGGTTAAAGAGTTTAGTCGGTTAATCTCATATCGTTTGAGCTCATGATGTGTAGGTCTATTAGGTCTCCTTGCTAGCTCATTTCGGACTAAACCTTAGAACAGTGTGATGAGAGAATTTGAATTGTTCGAATTCGGTTTAGGGAATAAGTGTTAATAATATACGATCTACTTAACATATGATCATTTCATTGTGAATTGAACGATAAAGGAGAGTTAGAAATATTTCAATGTGGTTTAAATATTGATCACATGAATAGGGATTCATGATCAATTAATCGAATTGAGAGAAGTTAGGATTAGTACAAAATTATTAATTTAATATTTGATATTAAATTAATTAATTAAAATTTTTAATTATTATCTAAAATTAATTTATTAAATTAATTTTAAGAAAAGAGAGGAAAATTCATTTAAAACTAAATTTTAGGAGGGGGTGTGATTTGACTCAAACCCCTCTTTGAATCTCATTTAAATACATCAATCCCAACTAATTTAATCAATTACTTGGTGTTTTTATGTGATTAAATTAAATTACATGACCTCCTCTATATATATATGTTAATTTAGTGAAAGTAGAAAAAAAATTAAAAAAAAAAAAGCCGGAGAATTACTTCAATTTTGATTTTGGATCTCACAATCCGTTCTAAGGCTGGAGAATTACTTAAATTTTGAGCTACACACAAGAGTAAGTTTCTGAAACTCTGTTTTTTTTATTAATGACAAACACGCTTAATCCATAAAATTGATGTAATTAGATTGCTTTAGTATTAAGTATTAATGACAAACACGCTTAATCCATAAAATTGATGTAATTAGATTGCTTTAGTATTAAGTATTAATGACAAACACGCTTAATCCATAAAATTGATGTAATTAGATTGCTTTAGTATTAAGTGTACCAACTGTATATTAGGTGTATCAAGTGTATCCTTACATTTTTACATTTTATGTTTTAAATCACAGGGCAGGCTTATATTTTGCTATTTTTGCAAAACTAAAAGGTTTGGCCTACGGGCCTAATATGAAGAAGTTATTTTGCCCATTTTAGAACTAGCCCATAAATTAAACTACAAGAATTCATACACAAGACCGGTTTCTTTTATATTTATTTATTTGAAATACAACATTTTGGAGATAGAGAGATTGAACTTCCAACCATAAAAGAGGGAGGACATGTCAATTATTAGTGAGTTGAGCTAAGACTTATGATGTTAAATTAATATTACCCAATGTCAAACTTGAAGGAGTTGAGTTACAATAAGTTAATATTTCATGAATTGCTAGATAATGCAAATGTGAGAGTTAATTTGGTTATCGTGCCGTATAAGCTTAGGATACTAAAGCAGTACGAAATTCTTTTCATATACACTATAGTATTTGTTGTTTATTGTTAATTTGTTATGTCAGTATGTTTTTTTAAAATAGTGTAGAATTTCACTACCATTAAAATGTATATAAATATTATAAATATATATAAAGATAAAGTTTATGGTGTGAAAGTTAGTTTTTATAAAAGGGAGGGTACAAAAATAGTGGGGATAGGGAGAGAGGAAGAGAAGAGAGAAGAGAATAGTCCAAAAGTGGGGAATGTAATGAGTGGGGGATAAGGATGAGTTTTCTCAACAACCGATTTAACATAGCAATGGTTTTGTTTGATGTCCTTTTTCTTTTGAATTGGACAGTGGCTAGACAAAGACATAGACACACACAGTGTTTTCATTTATTTTCTCCTTCTTTCTTGTTTTACGTCAAAACTAATCTTGTACTCAAATCATTGCTCTTCCTCGTCAGTCAAGGCATCACTAAAATAAAGCACATGCCATAAATATAAAACCTAAGCCTTACCCAACCATCTATTTCTATGTAACTAACTGCAAATGCAGAGACCACATTTTGCACTATTCAACCGACAGTTCAATTTGACAATCATACACATAAGAGAGAATCTTAATATTATTGAAAATATATAGTTGTTGAATAATGTTGTGGTTGTGGAGAGGGTAAAATAAAAGAAGGAAGGACGAGGAAGTGGATAAATAATGGAGGATGTAGAAAGGGAAGGTTGGAAGTGGAGGGAATGAATCTGGAAATATATGCATGCAAAAAAGACAAAAGGAACTGAGAACAACCCTAAAAGAAAATAATTATTGAACTACCTAGGCCGTGACAACCTTATGAATATGCTACGTTTTTAATAACTTCTAAAATCTTTATTTATACATTTCAATAGTGCAGTAAATAATTATTTGGATTAGAAGTGAGGCATTAGTTATGATGGAATCAATTAAGAAAGTAACGTAACCGCAGCGTTTAGGGGGAAATGGCTTGGCAGCCATACCATATTCCACTTTAGATATGGGTCCCACAGTCCATGATTTTCCGCTCATCGTACGGCTCGCTCAGCTGCCACCCTCCTTTCCTTATTTTTCTCAATTATAATTAATGGTTGCTACCCCCCCCCCCCCCCTCCCCCCCCCGAATTTACTAATATCACCCCAATCCCAACATCACATTTCTTCCCTTTTCTCACTTTTCTTTTTCATTTCCCTTCATTTTTCTTTTTCTATTTTATACTATGGATTCTCTTTTTAATTCTACCATCATATAATATTAATTTTATCTTCCTTCAATCCTGTAAACCTTTGTATCAATCTATGATTTATGTTCTAACTTTTTAAAATACATGAAAGCTCAAAAAAAAAAAAAAAAAAAACAATATATATTTTAATTTTTTTATACATATATTCTTTTTCTCTAATTTCAGTTTAAATTTTTCGGCCCGCCTTGGACCTCTTACTTGGTTTGTTAATAAATTATACATATCTTTTTTGCAACAAAGTACTGTAAACACTCTTCCAAGAAAATTAATAATTGTAAATGCGATTGTTGAAAGTGATTTTTATATGTTCGGGAGTGATTCTTATACTGTTAAAATCATTTTTATCATTTTCAAAATCAATTTATTTTAAGTGGTTAAAAATTATCGATATAAAAAACGCTTCCAAACATGTACGATATTAAAAATAGGGATAAAGAAAGCACTCATGGATATCTACAAGTATCGAAAATCTTGATTTGTTGTGTGGGACCTTAAAAATAAAGATGAAAAGAACTGATGACTAATTCCATACAACATTGAACGAGATAGATCCAGATCATGAAAACAACTCATGTCAACAGAAGTTACAAAGGGTCAGGATCGAACAAAAACTTGAGGCCTAATTTGACTTTCGAATAACAACAAATTTCTGAGGATGTCATCAACTAGCAATTAGAAAGCTGTATTATAAGAGAATAATCCAACATTAATTATTATTTGAGAAATTTCACTTCGTAGCAATTAAATTAATATGTATTGTACAAAATATTCATTTCGTTTTTTCTAATATAGCAATCCATTTTTTATTTATTCATTTTTTTTATAGGACACAATAAATCCGTACAGTGATTTGATCTTCCAACTCATAGAAAGAAGCACATGTTCATCACCTATAATGAAAATCTCAGGTCTGAAATTAAGTACTTTGTTAAAACTAAACAAATAGATGTTTAATAAAAAAAAAAATGGAAAAACAAACAAAAAGCTAAACGATTAAAGCTTAAAATTAAAATAGTTTCTTGAACTCAAATTTTTTATTTATCAAGTTTATTTTAAACACAGATCACATCTCAAGTATTTTTTATAAGTCGATATAAAAGTAATCCACTTTATGGAATATAGTTAATTAGCACAAACTGCATTTCTTTTTTCCAGAAGAAAAAGAAGGAAAAAAGGGCACCCACCACATAAAGTACTAATTATAATATAATGTGAGATTGTTAGAGAGAAACCAATATATGTGAAGCGTACTTGTAATTGTACATAAAAGTTGTTTGGTGGATTACAACCAACCAACATTATTAGATTATTATAATTGAAGTGTTTAGTGCATTCATGAAATTGAAATGATTGGGTGACATGGGAATTATTTATTTGACCTAAACTAAAATTTACATAAAATTCATTCTAATCATCCTGTTTTTTTTTCTCTCCTAGTGGTTGCTTTTACTATTGTTTTGATTATTGATTCGATAGTTAGGCCTATTTCTATACATTGTTTAGGGCCAAATTCAAATGTGTGCATTCTTTATTTTTTTTCCCAATTCTATATATATATATATATATATATATATATATATATATGATACTCTTAATTCCAAAGACATATCTTACATTTATATACATCCTAATTATTGACTACCCAATTCTTAAAAGGCCCACCACACGTTCAACTAATACCCTTCATTGAAAATACTTCACATCATTTGGAGAAGGGGTGGGTCCAATTATTATTATATATTTGATGGTTAATATAGAGTTAGGCTTTACAAGGAAGTTTGATTAGTTAACAACCTTTTGCAAATTAATATTTATGTTAGATTGCATATATCTATCTTCTTTTGAACAAAGAATCACTTCTTTCAATAATTTTTTTTTTTTTTTAAAAAAAAAGTTAATTTCATGATATTCTTTACTAATCTTTGGAAAGTGTTTCGTTAATTATTACGTGGAAAAGGAAGAAAAATGGAAGAGACGATGGAAACTTTGTAAAAATGGAAAAACCAAATTAGTTCAAAGGATAGGATTTGAAGAAAGTAAAGGAATAATAAAATGAAACATAAGGGAAAAGAATAACATTAAAAGGAATCATAGTTATTAGAGAATAATAGGGAGGCGACCAAAAGCAGGCAATATGGACTAAAAATAAGGAAAATAGGTAGAGACAAAGGAAGAAAGAAGACATATTAAATAAAGTGAATATTTTTATTTGGTTATTCTTTGTGCGAAGGGGAGACATAAGAGAATTTGAGGAGAAAGACAGTAATAGACCAAAAAAACAACATAGTTGACCATGGAATTCTTCGATTCTCAATGTGCTTTTCGTTCAATACTCCAAAATCACCAATGTCTGCAAAAGATTCATCCAATCTATCAACTTTTAAAATGAGTAATGGATATTTATCTTTCTTTTACAATCATTTAGGGGGCAGAAGTCCATTTTTTATCTCAATTAAACTTAGGCTTGTGTTGGAGATACCTATCTATTTAGTAATATTCATATTGACAACAAATCCATCAAATTCATTATTGTGCACATAAGGCAACATACTTAACATAATAAAGAATAGGAAAAAATAATACTTTTATGGTGCTTAGGCTTCAAAGTGTTATATTTTTAGTTATTAAATTTTGAATTCGGTTTTAATTTAGTCATAGATTTCAAAATATTACTTTTGAAATTTGAGTTTGTTTCACTTTGATCCCTAAATTTCAAGATCTACACTATTAACCTAAATATTTCACCAAATATTTACTTTTGATATTGGACGTTAATATCTATTAATTAAATTAAAATAAAGTTTTTGAATTTAAATTAATGATAGAAACCTAATTAGTAGGTATGTCTAACTAGTTTTACGGTTAATTAATAATTGTACATATTGTTCTTCTTGAATTCCTTATCTTTTAGATTGTGTATTGGATTCATGGGCTGAGTTGTGGTTTGTGGTTTGAAGTTTGTGTATATTGCGGAATTGGGCTTAGCCCACATTCTGTTAGAAATCCCCAATGGATTTTTGTAGGTTATCTTATACATAAAAACTGCGGTTCCCATATCCAAAACTTATACATGGGAACGGGGGAAAATGGAAATCATAATTATTCAAAATCAGAAATGCTATTTCAAAACCTAATTCATACAAATGTTTGGATTTCATGAAGTTTTATATCTTGGTACCAATGATTCCTAGATATGTGTTTATATTAAAAGGTATGATTTCGAAGCTCAATCAGAATTAAGAAACTACGTTGTACGTTAAAAGCTTCGTTATCTCTACTTGTTTTCAATACGTAGATGGAGTATAGGCCTTAATTAGTATAGATTCAAAATTACAATGTTATTGGAGTAGGGGGAGAGGTTTTTTTTTTAAAAAAAATATACATATATATATATATATATATTATTCAAAAATGCCACGTCAACTTTTCATAACCTAATTAGTTAAATTGATGGACAAAAATTAATTTTTTTTTTAAATATTAGAGATTTGATTTTTAGTTTGAAACTTAAGTTAACACAAATCTCAAACTAACAAAAATCTCAAACTAACAAAAATAAAAGAAAAGAAAAAAAAGTTCAAAATTTGTAATCATAATGGTCACTATATTTTTGCTATATTATAAGCACTAATTCTTTAAAGGTGATTAAAAAAAAATGTACAATAATTTGAGAAAAAGGTATGGAGGAGCCTTTTTTTTTTTTTTTCTTTTTAATGGTTGGATACTTTATGTTACGCTATTGATATTATTCTTTCCTCGTAACCAACGGACCCATCAGTTTAATTTTCTACGTCTTTGTTTTGTTTTGTTTTTTTTTTTATATATATATAATTTTTTAGAATAATTAGAAACATTTGTTTTTTTCCTCCCCATAATATTTGAGGATTCTAAAAATATTTTAAAAAAGTGATATGCACAAACATTTCTTAATTGTTCTTTTAACAGGTCGATTTAAAAAGTTCTANTTTTTTGAATTTGATTATGTAACCGGTGGCGTTAAGCCACCTCAGATACGTCTCTTTGGGAGACGTGTTCTAGATTCTTCTATTTAAAAAAGTTAATTATTTTTATTTAAATTCTTTAAAATTCTTTTTTTATTATATTTATTTATTTATTTATTATTATTATTATCTTTACAATTATTTTTCTTCATAAAATACTCTTCCTTACTTCTTCTTTTTATTCTTTAAGCATTCTTTCTCTCCCTTTTTTTTTTTTTTTTTATCCTCAATCTTTCTTTCTATTTTCCTCCTTTGTTTTTTACTTCTCAAACAAATTTATTTTTACTTAAAGATTTTAAAATTAAGTTTAGAATTAATGATTTTTTTAACCTTTAGTGCTTAAGTTGTTTTTAATGTATTTTTTCTTTTTTATGACCCGTATGAATTTTCTAACTCAAGTTTTGAATTAAGTGTAATACTTTTGCTAAATTCAATTTTTTTTCTTAACTTGGTAAATTGTGTAATACTTTTGAATTAGCTTGAGTTTTGAATTAAGTTAATTTGACAATTGCTCATTTGATTAGTTAATTTTTCATATGATTTAATGGTTAAAATTACTAATCAATTATTAATTAAAAAATAAAGTATAAATTTTAACAATTATAGAGAACAACTATGATGTTCCCATTCCTGTCCAGAAGAAGATCCCATGTTATGCCTTAATCGTTCTTGTTGAGTCACATAATGTCCACAATCTCCACGACCTCTTATATTTGACAGTTGACCCTCGTCTGTAAATTGTATATCCTTGCTACGATATCAGTATGTTACAAATTGATCATAGATATCTTCACGAGCCTGTGAAGTTTGATCTTCTTCTATATTAAGCATAGTAAGGGTTGTTAGGAAAAAGTTCAAACGTTGACGGTGTTGGCATCATGGAATTAGGAGGAAAATGATCAGTTGTGGTTGTCGGATATTCATTATGAACATCAGGTTGAATTGGAACATCTTGATGTTTAACGGGATTATCTTCTTCTTCATTGGGAGCATCACCGTCAAAATATCGTACTCTATATATCGAAGTGAGTGTACGCAAGGTCGTTGTAGCTGGAAGTCATTGGAGCTGTTCGTTCAAATATTGGCATTGTTATAAAATAATGTTGAAAAACAATTAAGATATATCAGAATAATTGATAATGTAATTAAACAATAAAATCAAATAATCATATTAAATAATAGACTCATACCAAAAAGGGATACGATGCTCTTGCTTTCATTATGTATCTTTTGCTAATATTTTAATACCATTCCATGTACCCATACTCAACTTCTATACCATTGTTAATGAGAGGTCCATTAACAATCAAGTTTTGTCGATTGTTCCAAATTAATACTTGAGGAGCCAAATATGTAGTCCAATCTCATCAATGTCTGCCCATAGATCGTGTGAATGCAGTCATTTGTCTGTATTGCAAGGTTCAAAAATTCGTTGCAACCTCCTAAATTGGCACATTACACGATCTGGGTAATGCCACTACCACAAAAAAAAAAAAAAAAAAAAAAACATATGAGTGGACACCTGGATGTCCATATTTGATAACCTTCGAGACAATGTGGCAGCAATCTTTTATTAAATGATTATATGACTCCCAAATAACCGGCATATGTTTCAAAATATGAATGAACCAACCAAATGAAACGTTATTAATAGATAACATATTAATTAATATAATCTTACTTGGTCAGAGGTAAGTGTATCCCATATGTATCTATACGAAAGTAACACATGCATAGGTGTTCTTATAGTGGAAAATTCTTCATTCCATCTACGACAATTAGAAATTGAATATTAGTGGTTATTAATTCACAATATAAATTATAAAGATAAAATGTGAATGAGTTAAAAATGCTTACCGTACTACTAGTGGTCTATCACCCAAATTGCTCTCATACCGGTGGAGTTATCGAGGTGCTAGAAGAGGAAACTGATCCCATGCCCAAATTTGCAGCAACAAAAGAGGGTCTGCTATGTCCTTGCCGTCAATAATAGCACCTTCGCGTAACTATCTATATAGCCATGTAAGACGGCACCTTTGCATACCGGTGCCGTTTTCAATATTCATGTCATTCGCTTCTATCTCATTGAAGGTTACAGGGACATCATGAACACCATAAAATCCATGCGTTGGTTGCTTTAGATCACTTTTAATGTCGTCTATTTCAACTTTGTCTAAATTTCTAGCGATAGTTGGGTCCAAATCGACCTCTTCGTTATTATCACTTTTGACCCTGATAATATTTTCATTTTCTCTCTAGTTGGGTCCAATGCGTCAAATTCAATTTGATGATGAATACTTATATGAAAACATGGTGGCATATCGTATTTTATACTATTTGGCCCATTAACAATGTTTCCATTCATATAACATAGAAACCTCACAATATCCATTCTAGTCTCGCCAATTAAAATCTGATATTTACAAAAAGATTACGCAAGTTAAGTGGTCTTTTAAGCAAGTTACCTTAACATTATTAAATATCATTATGATAGATAATTAAAATGTAAAAAGACTATGATAGATCATTTTTCTCCATTTTATGTTATTTATGAATTGCACATTATTAAATATCATAAACTTAAAAACTAGAGTAATTTGTCTTTAAAAATAAAGTAGGAAGAAAGTTAATTTTCATAATAGATATCATCATTTTACATTTTTCCCACAATATTTATTAAAACTTAGAAAAAGAAGATAAATAAACTACTTTGATAAAGTCAAGCGAACAGAGAAGATCAAAGTGCATGCCAATTATTATTATATTATTATGTATTTAGTTCTTTTTTAAAATTAATATAAAATAATGGTTATTATTATATTAAATTTTTATAAATTATATTATTTTAAATTTAATAATAATGGTAATTATTATTATTATTAAATTCTATAAATCCTATTATTTTTTAATTTGACGTGTGGTACATTATTATATTAATAGTTTGGAAAATTTATTTCTGAAATTTATGATTTTATCTTCTTATAATTCAATCATTTTTAAAATAATAAAAATTATGATAAAATAATAAAATTTAGGATAAAAGAAAGGTTATTTTCAAAATAATAATTTAAATTTACTTATAAAATTGGGAAAAAAAAAAGTGAAAAACTAAATTATAAACAACTTGAACATAGAACGTTTTCTCAATTTACTTCTAAAGACTAATTCTAAAATGTATAACTTACTACAGTTACTTATAAAGATAAATCTTACCTATAATTATACTTATTAATTGTAGATTTTTTAAAACTTATTAATTTTTTTAGGTATTTTTTAAAAATAAAGATATAAAGTATGTTGAAATCCATAAGTTAAATGACATGGATTAAATATGAAACTAAAAGAATGGTGCACCAACAATTTTTACCTCCTTTGTTTTTTTTTTTTTTTTTTTTTTTTTTT
>QLSR01000465.1:449672-470790 GCA_031780015.1 Citrullus colocynthis | reverse complement strand
TTTTTTTTTTTTTTTTTTTTTTTTTTTTCTTTTTCTCATTTTTCATTTTCACATAGTTGTTTTCTTAATTTAGTTTTTTTTTTTAATTATAAGGAAAATATATAGAAATTAAAATTGGCAAGCCACCGAATATTTTTATAGTTTGAAGTTTTGATATTGGTAACCTTACCTATTTTGGAGTTAATTACATATTAAGTCATATATATAACAACATAAAATAGGAATTATTGGTGTTAATTACCTACTAAATCTAACAAAATCAAATATGAAAATCGTAACTAAATAGTACTAAAATAATAACAAAAATATGGCAACATCAAATATAACCTCAAACATATTAAAATATATGACAATTTATTTTTCTTGATATTAATAGGCCATTTGATTTTTGTTATCTTGAATTTCAAGACCACTTGTGTGTACAGTAGCTGGACTTGGATTTAGGAATTTTTTTAAGCAGGCTTGAGTTGAGAGGGAGTAAATTGCCTCATTAATTAGTGGGGAAATGGGATAATAAGACGACAACTAAAGATAAAAGCTTAAAAAAGCAAAACTTCGTTATGAAATTATATATTCTTTCAGTTTCCTCCGGGTAGATTCAGCCCCACTCCAAACCAAAATGCTCTACTTCTGCCTATTGTTTCTCACGGCCGCCCAGATTCCGGCCACCTCTCAACAACCATCACCACCCACCGCCATTTTCCTCCTCGCCGGACAGAGCAACATGGCCGGACGAGGCGGTGTCACTAACAGCACCGTCACCCACCGCCCCACGTGGGACGGCGTTGTGCCTCCCCAATGCTCACCAACTCCTTCCATCCTCCGCCTCGCCTCGGATCTCACTTGGGTCGAAGCTCGCGAGCCACTCCACGCGGACATTGATTTTCTCAAGACTAACGGGATTGGGCCGGGTATGCCCTTTGCCAACAACATTCTCATGGATAAACCGGGTGGTCGGAGGGTGGTCGGTCTGGTCCCATGTGCTATCGGCGGGACTTCGATCAAAGAGTGGCAACAGGGGTCCAATCTGTATAACCATTTATTGAGCAGAGCGGAAGCATCGGTACTGAGCGGGGGAAAAATTAAAGCGCTTCTATGGTATCAGGGTGAAAGGGACACTGAGAGTGCAGAAGATTCGGAGTTGTACGGTGGCAGATTGAAGAAGTTTTTCACTGACATTCGCTCCGATCTAAAGATTCCATTGCTCCCAATTATTCAGGTTTTGTATTCTAATTTAAAATCGACCGTCGGAGCATATATTAAGTAATTGGATAAAAATAATTAGATACGTAAAAAATCCAAAAGAAAAGAAATAGGAAGTAAGGAATGGGATAGGGATAGGTGAGTTTGAGTTTGCTAAAACGTCGATGTTATTGGTAGGTGGGCATTGCGTCGGGAGAGGGGCCGTATAAAGAAGGAGTAAGAAGGGGGCAATTTGGAATGGAGTTGGTTAACGTCATGACCGTTGATGCATTGGGCCTCCCATTGGAACCAGATGGGCTTCACTTAAACACTCCTTCCCAAGTTCGACTGGGCGGGCTTTTGGCCGATGCGTATCGACGATTTCCATCTAACCCACTGGCTACCCCATTAACAAACGCTGCTCCCATCTCAATTATTTCTACTTTCTTTCTCTCCAGTTGTAGGATTTTCACATTTCTGTTCCTATTTTTACATCTAATTCTCTTCTCATAACAACAACTTTGCATTTTCATTTAATTACCACCATCAATGCTATTATTATATGATGATGCAAACTTATCTGTCCCTCTTCCGCCCATTTGTGATTTGTGTAAGAATACATTTTAGAAACTGCTGCCCTTCCGTTTCTTCTCTGTGTAACTAACTCTTCATCACCCTAAACACTTCTCTTATGTGTGTTTAATAGTCAAAAAAAAAAAAATAAAATGCATATGTGGATTTATATTTTATTAAATTTTCACCCACACATCAATATTTCTATAACTCCATAAAAAAAAAAAAAAAAAAAACAAGAGAATGTTACTTATAATATCAATAATAAATATTTTAGCTAATATATGTATGTATGTATCTTAGTTTTTATAAATTATTCAAGAAGACACTTATTGACATCAATATTTTAAGCATTGATTGCATCTTAAGTTATACCAATCTTTGTTAATTATACATCATTATTTAATTATAATTTGTCACGTAGTAAACTCTTCTTATTTTATTAAAAATATTGTTTATTTATTTTTTCATAGATTAAAGAGACTGCATCTTAAAATATTAAAGTATTGTTATGTTATGTTATACTCTTATTTTCTCATTCTTTTTTAATGTACGTTGATTTTTTTGAAATGTCACTAAGCTACTGAAATTTATTAAAAATTTTAAAAAAGTATCATTTTCAAAAAAGAAATAATTGGGTAGAAATTTGAAGGTAGTTTCTTTTAGGAAGGAATTAAAAGTTATTTGGTTAAATTAGAAATTTTATCTGGAGAAAATTAAAAATTTAGTTCTTATAATTTTAAAAATTAGAACTTAATTCTCATGGTTTAATTAAATCTAAAAAACAATTCTTCTATTTGATGAAATCTTAGTGACTATAATGAGAACTATTTATTAGAGATTAGTGAGACTAAATGCTAATTGTTTGAAACCAAATTTAGGATTTGACCTTTCAATTTTACTATATTTTATGAGGCATAATTGGGTTGTAAATTAAAATACATTACAGTACTGGGACCGACAATTCATTAAATTGAAATACTTGATGCGTTTTGGTTATGTCTTCTGATGGCATCTTAAGAAAAGGAAACTTGATTCAAATAGTATCAGTTGTAAATCCAATTGGGTTATTAGCAACTGGATTGCAAAATAAAGGAGTTAAAAGAGGATTTCAAGGAAGGAAAAACTAGAGAATGAAAAAAGAAAAGTTTAGACATAACTTTATACAACTAACGTTAGATAAAAGGTTAGGTAGGACTAAGGGTTTTATTATTTGCTAACATAGAGATGGCATCTGAATTCAGAAAATGAAGAAAAAAGACTCACCAAGAAGAGAACACAGCATACTAAGACAACATTAAAACCCAGATAAAACTTGATTCCACTCTTAATTTATGTAACTATTGAGATTACCAAATCCCAACCTCCATAAACCCATCCTCCGTAGCGCATCCCCTGAACATCCCGGTTGTGTTGAACCCACACGCCACTTCCCCATTGCTAGACACTGCAATCAATCCCGCCTTGCCTTCGTCCAATCTTTCCTCTATCACGTAATTCACCGCCTCTTGAAGCCCCAACCCTTTGTATTCCATCACAGCCGCCACTTCTCGGGCCAAAGTCCCTCTTATGATCGCCTCCCCTTCTCCCGTGCAAGATACTCCACATACATCACACGCGTACGTCCCTGATCCAATCAACGGCGAGTCTCCGATGCGTCCAATCTTTTTGTTTATCAATCCACCAGTGGATGTAGCCGCGGCGCACCTTCCTTCGCTATCAACCACCACGCACCCCACCGTCTCGGGCGCGTACAAGCTGATTGGGAGGCCGTTCATTTGCAATGGTGTCTCCACGCTCGCGCTACACGTCTCGCTTGGGACCCTATGATCCAACTGTTCCAAATCAAAAACCAAGAGAAAATGTTAAAAGTGTGACCGTTTCGGACGGTTATTTGTAACGAATGATTTTATCGCGGGCGTACCCATATACTGTTGGCTTCTTTGGCTAGTTCAAGCAGTCCGACGTTTTCTTGGGTGATGAAATAGTCGTTGGACACAATCTCCACACCCTGAGACAATCCAAAATGGAAGTGATGAAATCAAGAAAAAGGGAAATGATAATGGAAATGTAATGAAACCTGTTGCCTAGCGAATTTCTCAGCGCCAGAGAAGGCCAGATAAGAATGGGGAGATTTATCCATGACAAGACGAGCGAGGGAGACGGGGTTTTTGACGGTGGTGAGTCCGGATACCGCCCCGCATCTGCGTTTTGGGCCGTCCATGATGCTGGCCTCCATCTCGACGTTCCCCTCCTCTGTGAGGGCAGATCCACGCCCCGAATTGAACAGGGGATCGGTTTCCAATTCTCTGACCTTGAAAATGAAGAGGAGATTGTTGGTTTGGTTATATAAGAAAAACATGTAATGAAATAATGATGCATGAAGAGGAAGAAGGGAAATAGAAAAGGGGAAGGGGGAAAGCGTACGACGAGTTCAACGACATCAATGGCAGAATGATTTGAACGAAGAGCGTGGATGCCAAGATCAAGGCAGCGAGTGAGAAGTTTTTTGGCATCTTCTTGGCGATGAAGTGGGAGATTGGGATCCACGCCAGCCCCACCATGAACCGCTATGGCCCAACCTCCCATTTTTCAGTTTTATCTCTCTCTCTCTCTCTCTCTCTCTCTGCCTTGTTCTTCACTCTGAGTTTGTAATGCCACATTTAAGGCAATGAAGAAGGCCTTAAATAGGCTTTTCCGGAACCCAAATTCCTCCTAAACCCTCTTTTTTTCCCTTCTACTTTCCCGAATAGTAAAAACAGTTTTGGATTCCGTGTTGTTGTGTGTTGCGATTGCGAGGATCCTACTCGTACGATTGCTTCCGCCACTTGCGGGTCACTATAGTATTTGCATTTCCCAACTTATATTTTTAATTATTTCAAAGGAATGGACGCCTTACTTGAATATAGCTGGATGATTAAAAAAGGAAATAACTCACATTTTTGGAATAAATTACCCGTTTTCTTTCACTTTAGTTCTCTGGCGGAGTGTTTATTCTTCTACATTCTCTCACTCCCAACATTCTTTCGTTTTAGTTCTTATAAACAGTTTAGATGTACAAAATAGGTTTGAAAACACTTTTTGTTCATAAATGATAATTTAGTTACTAAATTTTATTTAGTCTTTAAATTTTTATTAGTAATAGTTTAATATATGTATTTTATAATTTATAACCATTTAATCATTTTGTAAACAATATTATTAAGCTTTAATAAACTCGTTACATAATAGAAATTGACACTTAATTTTGAAGATAATTTTCATTCTATAGACTAAATTTTTACTTATTAAAGTTTAAGAATTGAATTATTAATAATTAAAAAGTTTATTGAATAAATTGTTACCAACTAGAGTCCAAGGATTAAATTGTTAGTTCTAGGAAAGTTTAGAACCAAAAATATTTTTTAACCCAAAAAATAATAAAATAATAAAACAATTTTCTAGTCCATAAGTTTTGTATCTAGTTCCTATGTTTCAAAATGTTACATATTTACTCTTTTAAGGTTTTAGTTTAATTTTCACTTGGTCCCTAAGTTTTGAAATATTGTATTATTAGATTTGAGTTTTTTTTTTTTGTTCATTTGATCTCTTTTAAAAGATTTACATTTTTAACTTTAATTTGTCATTAAATACTCACTTTTTGTTATATATATATATATATTAGTTGGAATCTAAGGCTAAAAGCCAAAGTAAACATTAGCGAAAGTTCAGAGATAAAAGCGTAAAATACTAAACTTTTGGACCAAATAAAAACTAAACTCAAAATGTAAAGGTAAAAAATGTAAAATTTTAAAACCTAAAGATCAAATTGAAATCAAACTCAAAGCTTAGAGATATAAAAAAGTAACATTTTGGAACCTAGGGTTCAAATGGAAACTAAACTTAAAATCTAAGGACCAAAATTAAAATTTTCCCAAAATAAAATTATATACGAAATTTATTGTGCACTTGATTTTCAATAAAAGAATTCATATATAGAGAAATTTTGGGTCCTCCTAGATAACGTTTTTTTTCACGTTTTTTGTTTCTTGAGAATTAAGAAATATGTTTGGTAACTATTATGTTTTTTATTTTTTTTAAAAAAAATTCTAACAAAAATTTGTTCCATAACTATTTATCGTCCTTGTTTATTAGATATTTTTTCCTTACTATCTTGGTTTTCAATTAAAAGTGATGGGTTCAACTCCAACCATTCTTGCCCTTTAATTGGTTGAATTGTATTTGTTTTAACTAACAATATTAGATGAAGGGAACCTAACTAATTCACTTGATTGATTTTGCTTGGTTACTTTTCCATTCCTTATTCGAATATCAAAGTTGGTTTTTTTAATAATAATTTTTTAGTGAAATTTAAATTTTATCAACCAACATATTCTCACTGTTCCTTATAGAAAAATGACAAAATTAAAATTGTGCCAATATATATATATATATATATATATATATATATATATTTGCAGAAGCTTGATGAATTTGAATGTGATGATTGTCTATTAAATTTATTTTTTACACAGAGATTTAAAGATTTTCTTTAACAACTAACTAAACTTTAAATTTATTTTACAAATAATCTTTATTTTTTAAAAAATAAACTCAAATTTTAATTGAGTCATTAAATTAAACTTTAATTTAATTACTAAACACAGAATTTTGACAAGAAAAAAAAACAATACGCATATATTGAGTTATTATTTTAATTATATTTCAATAATTTTTAAAACCATCTAAGTTATTTTGAAGTTTAATTAATTTAAAAGTTCAAAAAATACACGTCAAAAGTAAAATGTGTACAAAAAAAAAAAAAAAATAGTTTGAAAAGGTAGGTAATAAAAAGGAAAAGACAAATATTTAAAAATAGAAATAAAAAAGAAGTGGTGGGTCCCACTGAATGATTAATGAGATCAATTGATTATATTTTGCAGAGACGTCCGAAATGGAGATGGGATTAACGAATTTTGTGTGAATCACACGTTTGGATTCCTTAACTTTTTGTAGACACGAGGAACAAAAAGCCTTTTTTTTTTACAAAAAAAAAAAAAAATTAATTTAAATTTAAATTTTAAGTTGAATAGATATAAAGTTGGTTTCACACTATGAAGGAAAATGGAGTGGGTCCCACCACATTCCAAAGGCACGGGAAGATTCGAAACTGGAATTGGCATTGACACGACATGATAAGAACGCTTCGTTGGTTGATGACTAAGGGATCACATAGCTTTTCATTATATTCATTAATTACCATTTTTAAATTAATTAAAATATCAATCTTATCTCTTGGATTAAGTTGTGACATTCACATAAACTTCAGTTTAGTTGAGTTAGACTTTTTCAATAATCCTACTCATCAATTACTACTAAATGTCACTTTCTGCAACATATTTTGAGGATCATTGGTAGTAGTTAACTTCATCAACGATCTCTGATGGTTAACTTTAACGATAACTATCCCACTCAAAATACATCCGTCTAATTTGTTGCTGTTTTTTATTGTAATTACTTAAATTTTTACATCTAAGGTATGCCTAAATTGAGAGTGTAGTGGGGCTAGATAGGTAAAGAATATAATTTGAATGAAACGATAGAGAAGAAAGAAAAGAAGATTATAGTGAATTGGGCAGCTGTCGAAGTGAAAGAGAGGGTGTCACTCCTCAAAACTCAAAGATTCCAAAAGGATTCCATATCAAACTCAAACCTCTCTTCCTTTTGTTTCTTTCAATCCACTGATCACTCCCCAAAAATTCTTCCATCCGGTTGCGGATCTTATGGGGGTGGCCCCCTCCCCTTTTCTCAAAAATTATATATGATGCCCCACCACTTTCAACCTTTTGTATTCGTAAAGTAGTAACTCACGAATAATTTTAGTATTATGTTCCTAACTTTTCTTTACAAATTGTTAATAAGCTTTCGTAATACACACACACACACATATATATTTTTATATATAAAAAAAAATATAGCTTATCCAATATATATTCAATTGCAAATTTAAAAAGTTGTTAATCCATACACCTGCTTGGGAGAGACTTTAATTTCTCCATATCATTATGGGATATATTAATTAATTTGATTAATAAAGATTAAACAATTTTTTACCATCATTTATTTATTTCTAAGTAATTTCATTGTTTTATTTTTTAAATGTTNAACTTCAGTTTAGTTGAGTTAGACTTTTTCAATAATCCTACTCATCAATTACTACTAAATGTCACTTTCTGCAACATATTTTGAGGATCATTGGTAGTAGTTAACTTCATCAACGATCTCTGATGGTTAACTTTAACGATAACTATCCCACTCAAAATACATCCGTCTAATTTGTTGCTGTTTTTTATTGTAATTACTTAAATTTTTACATCTAAGGTATGCCTAAATTGAGAGTGTAGTGGGGCTAGATAGGTAAAGAATATAATTTGAATGAAACGATAGAGAAGAAAGAAAAGAAGATTATAGTGAATTGGGCAGCTGTCGAAGTGAAAGAGAGGGTGTCACTCCTCAAAACTCAAAGATTCCAAAAGGATTCCATATCAAACTCAAACCTCTCTTCCTTTTGTTTCTTTCAATCCACTGATCACTCCCCAAAAATTCTTCCATCCGGTTGCGGATCTTATGGGGGTGGCCCCCTCCCCTTTTCTCAAAAATTATATATGATGCCCCACCACTTTCAACCTTTTGTATTCGTAAAGTAGTAACTCACGAATAATTTTAGTATTATGTTCCTAACTTTTCTTTACAAATTGTTAATAAGCTTTCGTAATACACACACACACACATATATATTTTTATATATAAAAAAAAATATAGCTTATCCAATATATATTCAATTGCAAATTTAAAAAGTTGTTAATCCATACACCTGCTTGGGAGAGACTTTAATTTCTCCATATCATTATGGGATATATTAATTAATTTGATTAATAAAGATTAAACAATTTTTTACCATCATTTATTTATTTCTAAGTAATTTCATTGTTTTATTTTTTAAATGTTTTATTTTTTTTTTCTTGCAACCACCCTTATTTTCTTTTTAGCATTAAAATATAATTCGATTGAAATAAATTCAAATTATTATTTGGAATTAAATATAATTTGGTTTAAAATAAAATCAACTTTACCATTTGAAACCTAAATTTGCTTTATAAATAGCTCAATCAAGAAACACTTATCACTATATTTATTAATTTAGAGAAACGTTTGCAGTTAAGAAATAATCAAATTATCCAGATAGAAATAAAAATTATTATTTTTTACTAAGAGAGGATTAACAGATTTTTTTTTTTTTTTTTTAATGTGAAGTTATTAGTTATATTCCTAGATTTAATTAGTTCTAAAATGAATCCACGACATAACCAATCCGAATATAATATTAATTCTTTATAGATTTTATAAACATTAATTATACCATATATCATCATTAAAATTGAGGTTTCATTTAATAATATATTATTTTACTTATTAACTAATATAGTATATATTTTTTGAATTAATATGGTACTTACCTTATAATATATATAGTACAATATATTATTTAATATAATATATTCGAACGATAGAATGACTCATTTAGTTGAGAAATGTCTATTTAATATATTTCAACGTATACCATACATGATGTTGGATATTTTATTATATACCATATTTTATTTGGTATGCTTTTTTAATTCTATGGATTTCACAAATGGAAATATTCAAATGTTGGAACTTCCATTTCGTGGTTGTGTTCGGAAAAAAATAGTTTTGGAAAAAACCTCTTTTAAGGTATATGTTTTTATCATTTTTTTCCATAGGTGGCTTTTCATATATCTTATTATTATTTTTTTTAAAAAAAAAAGAAATTATCACAATTATATAAGGTACAAAATATTAGAAGTGCAGTTTGCCCTATATTAGAAAATTTAAAAAACAAAAATGATGGGGTCCTACTACTATAAAAGAAGCTTGTGTCTTTAGTCTCAAGTTGTCTCGATTAGAAATATTTTAAAATTAGTGTGCTAACTGTAATTAAATTTATTTTGCGTGATTGTAATACTTTTTCACGTAAATAATAGGTTTTAGAGATTGTTGTAATTGGACTGATTTTAGTAGGGTATTAGTGTAAAAAGGTGATTTTTAACTTAAACATTTATCCCGTTACCTATTTCCTTAGGTCTTGCGGAGCACTACGTTGTATGTTCATCCATGTTATTTTGTGACCGGCCCTCCAACATTTTGGGCCCGTAAGTATAATATTTGGGCCTGAATAACTAAAACACATGGGCCTCCCTCAAATTGAGGCTCAGTCTGATAGAGAGAAGAAGTAGTGTCCATTTACATCGCTGTCGAGTCGAACAGGCGGGCGCATTGATTTTGAAATCCCTTATCCTCTGTCTGTTTGCAGTTTGGAATGTTAGGAAACCAAATAATTCAAAAACAAATAAAACTAAAAAGAGGTAAGAAGAAGAAAAACCCGTGAGCCTGACTAAAACGACAACCCTACTTTTTAACCGGACCACTTCAACCCAATGGGATGGGACTCTAAAATTTTTACCCACACACACTACTTTTTTTTCTCTTTTTTAAAAACGTATTGAAGGCGGGAGGAGATGGCATTGTGTGTGTGTATATATGTGTGGTACAAGGAATAAGGTATTGAATGTTATTATTGGACTTATGTTGGGTGGCAGCGACACGAATTAACGAAAATTGGTAATACATTCTAGAAGTGAGAATTCTGGTTGTGGTGTGGAATTAAGAGACTAAAATCTGGGGAATGAATCAGAAAGGGCAGAGGGTTATTGTTGAATTATGAGACTCACGCGAGGAATGTGGGTTTCTTTTTTATTTTTTGAATTGAGAGAACAGAACACTCTGGGGCTGCGTAATGGAATGGGAGGGTCGGGGTCGGGGGAGGGGGGGGGGGGGGGGGGGGGGGGGGGGGGGGGGGGGCCCTCCCCATATGATTGTCAGGACACCCGAAGAAACTTCAATTTCCATTCTTTATGAGATCAGGGCGTGCACAGGGAGCAGTAAAGAGGCTTTTATGGACACAAACACTTCAGATCTTACAAAACAAAACCCAACATTGCTATTTATTTACTATTTGGGCAAATGGCTAGAATTGGAAAACTCGCACCACATTTTCCTCAACTATTATCACTTCTGACCTTTGATTTGAAAACTACATTTATATAAATAACTCTCTTTTCATTTTTCCCACCTCCTTACTTTCATGTCACATAATTAATCTACAAACAGCTAACGTATCCTATAAAATAAACCTCTATTTAGTGTCTCATAAACCAATTTTATCCCCTGATGTATTCTAACACAACCAATCTGGTTTATCCTTTAAAACTTTTGCTTTTTCGTTGAAAATAGAATCAGAAAATATATATTTAAAACTAATTTAGAAATGCATGCACCATTGACCATATAATACTTAGCTTACCTTTCATTTCTACGTACATATACTACTTTAATTCATATACTTTCAATTTTGATTCATTTTTTTTTTATTATATTTTTAAAATCTTCGTTTTGATTTTTGTATCTTCAATTTTAGTTTATTTTGGTTATTATACTCTTAAAAAATGTCTTTTTTAGTCCTTTAAAAATAAAATAAAAATAAAACGATGGAACAAAAATGGTTACCTCGTAGAAGTAAAAGGACCAAAATGAACACCTTAAAGTATAGAAACCAAAATGAATTAAAGTTTGAACAAAAATTATCTAAAATAGCACAATCAAATTTTTACTTTTCAGAACTAACATGCTTTTTGAAAACTCATTAAACTAATTTTTCTCGGTTCATCTAGGATGAGATCAACCACACATAAATTTAGTTAAAAACATAAAGATAAAAGTAGTTCTTACTAGCAATATAAATATAAAGTTATGTATCAGTTTACCTTGTAAAAGTTTTGATACAATCATAAAAATTGTAATTGATATATTATGAAACTTTCGATTAGACGACCATAAAGATTAAAATGATAGCTTAATGTCAATTTTGAAAGATAACTCAAGTCAACTATCATTAATTAACTCGTAATTATTTTATTTATAAAACAATATATATATATATATATATATATATATATATATATATATATATATATATATATATATATATGAGAGAGAGAATCGATTAAAATAAATTTCTTAAAAGCTGTCCAGCAATATTTATAAGAGCATCATCAAACAATTTATGGTGCATGATGCATGATTTATTATAGACTATAATGATTAATATTTTGTTTTTGTTCCTCACTTTTATTTAATATTGGAAACATAGGTGTTGGGTAGGTCAAAAGGCAGAGCATTGAGGAGCTTAAAAGGGAGAGCTGCGTGTCCAAAAAAGAAGAGTAGATGTTGGGTGGAGCCAATTATTATAAGCTATCTTTCTTTTATATATATATATGTGGTTGTTTGTTATTGTTGCCTGCTGGGAACAATTCAATTATGTCAATCTTTTCTTTCTTTCTTTCCCTTCAGGGGTTGAGTTTCTAAAAGCAAAAAAAGACATTTGACCAAATCAAAAAAAATACACACATAATGTCCTCCTCTTGTTTTCATTTTTATCCTTTATTTTACATCTCCTTTTTTAGGCTTCAATTATTCGCTTCTTTTCCTTCTTTTTTTTTTTAAAAAAAAAATTTATTTAAAATTTGTGTTTAGGGAATAATCTAAATTATCCTAATTAATTGCATTTTATTAATCTTCTGTAAGTTTACTAGATGACACATAATGACAAATGATGAGGCCACTAGTCACGGGTCATACAAAAGGAGAAGGAAAAGATTTGAACTTTGTTAGGTTGTTATTTTGAAGAAATAATAATTGATAACTTCATTAGATAGAGAAAGAGAGAGGGAGAGAGAGATGTGTAGTTAAGAAAAGATAACCAATAAAGCTAAGCTGTTTCAAGCTAGTCAAACCTAAATGCCCCTCCTTTGTCGGATCTATTTCATGAAAATAATTAAATGGTTACACAACCTATAAAAATATGACATAAGGTAGGACTAGGATATATAATGTCTTGTCTAATTAATAACCGAGAAAATATAAGTTGATTCAGTTAACCCAAGGCTCCAAATATAATAGTGATATTTACAATTATTTATAATTTTACTATAATTATCTACAATATTAATTATTATCAAAAATTTCTTTTTGTTATAGTGATTTTTATTTGTTACATTGTTTATTATTTCCTACCTATTCTCTCTTTCTCGCTTTGCTACAATATTATTTCCTACCTATTCTCTCTTTCTCGCTTTGCTACAATGTTTACCATTTCTTATCCAAGCTAAATAGTTTGTATCCAAAACACAAATAGTTAATCTATACACAAAATATCATAACTACAAACTATAATACCCTACTCAATGCTCCGAATGCCTCTTTAATTGGTCGTGAGTGGCAAGATATTAAGGAACCGAGAGGATTTTGAATTCCCAGGCTTAAAATATTTCTTTATATTATAAGGTTGTCTTTGATTAATATTTATAAATTTGTAAATGGGTTTTGAGTAAAGTTGAATATCTCTTTTGTGAAGTAACAATTAGTCCGTTATTAGACAATAACAAACTAAGATCGATGTTAGTCTTATGCATTATCTATACAATGGTTCCTTTCACAAAGAAAAAGAAAAATAAAAAAGAACAAAAAATCTATTTGATGGTCAAATTTTGAATAAGACGTGTGGAACTAATTGCGAAAGAAAATTTGGATGGGCAATAAATTGTTGGAAAAATTATGATCTCGTATCCTTTTTCTAGCTGTGGGGGCATAAAATTAAAATTTCAAAATATGATAATCCAACTTAAAAAGACATTCCGAACATATCCATAATTGTGATATATGCCATTAGTTGAAGTGACAAATATTATATGAAATTATAGAAAAGTAAATAACCTACCACTAACCATAAAAACCTCTGTAATCAACTCCTCTAACCCACGTCCATCCTAAATTCAAGTTAACCACTATCCTAAATAAGTGGCAACTAATTCAAATTAGCAGCTAATAATAGATAATTCCATTAATAGAAGGTTAAATATCGCGAGCATTGCTTTATCACGCTTTTTGTTGCTGACACCATCTGTTCATTTTGTTTGGGTTCTTACTTTTATTTATTAACTTGTGCTTTTGTTTTTCTTTAATCTATATGCTTTCATATTTTAACCTATGTTTTATTTTATTTTATTGCCGACAGGGGGTTCTCTCACATGCAAACCAAAACGACGTTACTATTAATATGTCCTCCAAATACGCACCCCACTCCTCCCTCTATCAAATTTGATCAGTTAGTGAATTCCAAGTTTTAAATTTATATTACGTTTTCTTGAATACATCAGGGAACAAAATGTACAATTAATGCGACAATTTGACTTGATGATATAAGAAATTATATATTAATTATTGAACGTACACCCTTGGTGTACCAGAGAAACAAAAAAGTACAAAGTAGCTATGACCTTAATTAAATGAACCCAAGGATCTCAAGTAATTCTAATGAAAATTCTGCAGCCGCCCTAAAATTGAATATGAGCCCTCTACGGTGGCTGTTCATCAATTTTTCTCTTCTTAGTTGCTGTCTCCGGCGAGGACACGACAATGTCCACATTCCTATTCCCATCATCTGAGCTGCACGACATGTCGACTAAACCAAATCTTTGTTTATTCTTCCACTCGTGTTTGTGTCCTCTCGATGAAGCCTCTAAGATGAATCGTGAGCAATCCTCCATTTTATCCTACTCCAAAAAAACAGAGCAACACAAAAACATTATGGCTTTTGGTCAATTACCTTGCCAAGGACAATTTCAAAAGGGGAGAAAACAGAAACCTTGTTGATTTGAAGAATACCCAGAAGCTGATCGTGGTATTTTGCGGCGACTTGGGGTTCTATGTCGTTGATAACTTGAAAAATAATGGCGGTTGCTATTACAGATGGAAGAAAACATACGAATCTACAATCTGGGAATTAAGAGAAATAATTAAATAAGACAGAAGTCAAATTTGGTACTATTTTAATTATGTCAATTTTCACAGTGGCTCACCTATAATGACAGAGAGAAGTAATCTTTCACATCTACAGAGGAATTCAGAACAGAGCTGGTCCTTGAAGCCGAGGCGTCTTACAATATAGTCCAAAAAGGAAAGTGGGTTCACCGGATTCATTCTCCAACGAAGTGTAGAGAGAACAAGAATCTCCATTCTTGTAATGGTCTTAGCTTCGAAAAAATACTCATTTTCCTCCACCTAGCACAAAATAACAAGACAACCCAATTAATAATCGTAATTGTTGAGGTTAAATTGAAAGGAGAGATGGGGTTTAGGGTGGTTTACCTGGAGGTCTAAAAGAAGGGGGACTTGGGTTTCCTCCACTTTAGCAGCGAGAGATAAAGATGCAATGGCGGTGAGATGGGTCATCCATGGCTTGTCAATCTGAAAATGGGGGCTGGAGAGAAACCTATCGACATAATCAACAGCCAAAACGGCGGTGAGGGCAGTGAAAGAGTAATGGGAATTGACCTTGAGAATCCATTCAACCGCCTTGGAGCGAGCTGCAGTTAGAGAAGGATTGTGTGGGAGAATGTTGTGGAGCTTATTTTTGTTCTCCTTTGAGAACAGAGACACCAATTCCTCGTCTTCCCAGAGAAAGTCTCTGTCCGACAAGAACACAGAGTTTGGGGAATTGATGTTAACATTAATTGAGAAAGCTTCGACCTTTGGTTGGGAATGGCCATCTCCAAGCTCCTCTTCAAAGCAGTAGAGAGAATCAAGAAGATATGAAGAATTCTGGTGACCTGGAATTGAATGAGCAATTGATAGTGGGTAACAATGTCGTTTCGCCATTCTATAGTTTCTCATTTCATTTCTTAATACTTTTCCCAGCACCGTCGTAGAAGGATGGGAATTTGGAGGAAAGAGACGGTGGTTGAGGTTTTATTTTTAGGGGTTTGGGGGATGATATGCTTCTGTATTGGGAGCCTCTCGTGCTTATAATCAGCAGACATAAATCATGGGCCATGCAATATAATCAATCAACACGTGACACTCGTACAATGTCCTGGTGGGCCAGATAGACAGCCAAGCCGGTCCATAAACTAAACTCCTGCGTGAAGAGAGATTTTTCCACAATATAAACTAAGAAAAAAATAATAATAATAATAATAAAATGTAAGAATATCTCTAATCTAGACTTTTGAATCCACATTTTGATTAACCAAGAGCGTTAGCGTTTAGGAGTAAATTGAATGGGGAGTGTACGAATTAATTTCTGACTAATTAATGTTTATAAGTGGAAAAAAGCTTTAACTAACCACACGATGGTCCCAAATAGCTGAAACTTGCTAAAGCCTAAATAGCTTGGACTTCTTTGCATTACTTTCCTTTTTTTCTTTTACTTTTCTTTCTTTAATTTTCTGCTTAAGCCGAAGCCTATCTAAAGCGAAAAAGGAGTTAAAATCACGGGTCCTTCGTTTTTTTCCTTCTCTTTTGTGCTTGAGAGTACAAAAATAGTTGGTATTTTGAATGGACCGCTTTTAAAACTCGACAGCTTCCCTTTGCAGAATTTATAGCATAACATCATCTTGGGTTCCCCACACACCACATCCAGCAATTGTATAGCCACATTTTTGAGGAAATGAACAACTAATTTTGTATTAGTCAAACATGATTCCGAAAGCTAATCTCAGCTTCGTTTACTTTTTGCATTCGAACATTTTTGGGAATTGGGATTAGCTAAAATTTGTGGTATTAAATAGGGGCAATGTCAGCGGAGGGCCATTTCCTTTTTTGCTCAAAATGCTGTAGCTGTGTAAAGCATTAGAGAGAAAAAGAGATAAAGGTTAGTTAGTGAGCGGACAAAAAGGGGAAGTGTGAGCAGGTAGGACAGGACAGCATCAATGAAGACGGAGGAGCGAAGGGGGCAGTCCCACCAAATACGATTTCCAGAAGTCAGAAACCCAATTCCCAAACCCCAACAAGGAATTTTGCCATTGTTTTCTGTACAGCCAACCTTCAAAACCCTATGTCTTTGGCTAAACTATACTACTTTTATGACTTTTGTTTCCCACCATTCTTTTTCAACTTTAAACTTCACAACCCCCACCAACAAAAAACGGGTAAAAGAGAAACACAGAGACAACTTCAGTTTCATCAGTGTGGTTAAACCTAAGGATTATGTATTTTCAAAAGGGGTTTGTAATTTTAGATTTGGGCTGAAATTGAACTGCCCTACAGTTCAACCTGATTTGACCTGTCCAAATAATTGGAAACATTTATGAGTGTTGGTGTTTTGGCAAAGACACGGGTTTTCATTATAATTCACGAGCCATCTCTAATGCTAAGCTGGTTCTTAAATCATGCAACCACGATAACTGATGATGGTGCAAGTCTGGAGGATCCCACATGGGATATTTCTTCTTCCAGTTTGGCTTTTGTGTCGGGTCGGGTGCTATTACACCCGTAATCATCATGTTTTTCACTGCCTAATTTGATTGGGGATTACCTAAAACAAGACAATTTTGAGTTTTTTTTTTTTTTTCCCAACAGTGCGATTACTGGATGGATGGCTGTACTGCCCCTGCTATTTGTGATTCTGATGACACCAACGTTGGACTTTTCAGTTAGATGTTTCCCATTAACACTTCGTATGAGTTTGAATAACAATTATTTTATGTACAAACTAAAATAGACTAAAATCAGCCGCCTAAAAATGTACGACCACATGTCAAAATCTAGAAATAGAAATTTAGATCTATCAACATTCCAAGGTCGGCCTAGTTTGATAAAAGTCAAAATAAATAATCCAGAAGTTAAAAAGAATGAATGATGACAATTCAACTACAATTTTATCTTATAGTTTTTCTGTTCTTACCATTAAACATAGTAGGATGGATTGAATGAGTGTTTTGAGATGTAAATGATATGGTATTGTCTATTTTAAGTCTAAACTTACATGACTTACTTTTGAATTCTATTATGAGAGTTTTGTTTCAATTACAAACCATAACTACCAATTCAAGCAGCACTCTACAAGCAAGACATCTATTGCCATCTCGAAAACCAACAGTTCAATCCTCTATTTCCTAATTGTTGAAATGATTAAAAAAAATAATAGAAAAATTAAAAATAAATATTTGTAATTTATGTTCCTCAGAGTTTTTGAGAACATGCTCCCAAACCCAATGTATTAAATAGGGTTTATGTGTTTGATTCATAGGTTTGTCATTTGTAAATATTAGTAAGTAACTTGTGGGGTTCAATACAAAAGCCTCAACTACAAAGAATTCTCAACCAACCAGTCTAGCAGAAGAAAAATTGTGTTTTTTGAAAATGGGTTGTTCTCAGATCGAGGTCATCCCTCACTACATTGAGTTTTTCCAGAATGATACAGTTTTGATATTTGGTAGCATCTCGTAAAGAGCATGCTAATGCACAAAAGCTTATGTCATTTTCTAGAAAGCCTATATAATGTGACCTCAGATATAGGTTAAGCTTTTAGTGGCAAAAGCAAGAGAATAAAGAAAAAGGTTTTTAGATGAAATGGCGGTGGTGAATGGCTTTTGACTGTAGGATTGAGAAAAAACAAAGAGAAACAGAAAAGAACTTCACCATCTTCTAAAACAAGCACATGCAGGAGAGATAGCGAAATACCCAAACCACTGCTTTACCACCGTTTTGACAAATGAAAGCCTTGAAAGAGCACAGCGATTCATTAGGCCGCTCGACTCTTTTGACTTGATCCCTTCCAATAATAAGCTTGACTGTGACAGGGACCCACCTTTGCTTTCCTCAATTCCAAATCCAACCACTACCATAACATGTCACCATTATACTAAATCATACTCTTCAAATCCCTATCCTTTGAACCTTCTTCATTGGCTAACCTCATGAGAAGGCCGCTTTATGCCTTCATATTCCCACCGCTGCCATAATCCCCCATATGCTTACAGATGTATCTTTCTGATCCATCACACTTCCTGCCATTACAGCTGCAATCATCAACCCCTTCAACCTGTACCCATGCGCCTGTGGTTTGATTATTTCTCTTCTCTTGAATGGTTGGTTCATCATGAACCTTACAACATGCGCAAGATCTGGATCTAGCACATGGTAGGAAGTCTAGAGAATAGATTATAGAAGATCAGTTTAAACTTTTCAATCATTATGAATACTCTTGTTCTACATTCTAGATCCCAACAGATACAATAAATGCCCTGGTGACCTGATTATCCGTTAACCTAAACCACAAGCATAATAGAGCTGCTAGTCAATAAAGTGAAGGTTTGCTTCAATGATTATCGATTCTTCTCATTTTCAAAAATTGTGCAGTGCGTTCAGGACATGATATCTACTGCATTGACATTCTCAACATTTTGCCTTCATGTAGGTTACCGAACCATGAAGAATTTGATTTAATCATTCATACATCTCTCTTGATCATAACAAATTCATTTAAACCACAGCTCAGCATCAATGATAGCACAAATTCATCAACTACCACGTTTGAAATGCTCTCGAATAAACCGCTCTGCATATGACGGGTATTTATTTCGTATATATGCCCGAAGACACTTTTGATACGAGAAGTCAATCCATCCACCATCGGTCCTTATAACAAAGAGGCATCTTGAGTGCCGGAATTGGGGGTGCCGGTCGACCTTCAATAACAGAAATAGCTTAAATAATATTTAAAAAGTAAAATATGATGATTTTAAACTGGGTGAACATCAAATAACTCTAATAAACAATATACGCGTAAGTTTTGTGGGTATCAAAAGTGTGATAGGAACCCCTTTTTAATTCACAAAATTCACAAGGAAAATCAAACAAGCAACTAGTTGTCTCCCAATGACTAGTTTGAGAGGGTCATCAATCTCTCCATATCCCTTCAAGAAGCCACACGAAATACTGAGATGATGCCCAGTATTCTCAAAAACACAGCACATAAAGAATACATCAAAAAGCAACATAACTGAGTTAAAAGAAGTTAGAACTCCCTAATACAAAATAGACACTCGAACAAAAAAAAAAACTAACTAAACATTAGAAGCAACCACATTTCAATTTATTTACGGATATATGGGGTAGGGATCAAATCTGAGGCCTTGAAGTTGATAATATAAGTTCATGTCAATTGAACTAGGCTCATGTTGAAAACAAAAAATTAGCCAATAAACATACAAATATCCTGAATCCAAAGAAGAGCAGATAACCAATAAAAAGAGCCGAAGTAGGAGAAGTGTGAAAGCAAGGCCCTAAGACTCAGAGTAACTTAATATTACTTAAGGTGCTGCCCTCATGCAGCAACCTATTTCAAATGTGGTCCAAGATTATAGTTGAGCAACACAAAAACACAGCCGCATTGTCTAGTAAGCTACTTTTGCAACACCAACAGATGAGTCACATTTTATAACTATGTTATATCTCTTCTGTACAAACAGATGCGAAAGATCAGGAAAGCCCACACAGATCTTAAATGCAAGCATGCACCACAATATATACACCAAAAGTATGAATAAGAGAAGCTTCAATATTATTATTAGTATGAAATTGCTTGCTGACTTCAAGCACAGTTCAAATGTGCCCTTTATTTGGAAGGGCTTGGATGCAAATTGGAGGCCACTACTTGATCACATGGGCAGCAATTTGAGGAGGCGGGATGTTATTAGGGGTAAATTAGCCATTAGCTAGGAAGTTGGTTAGACTGGTTATTAAGGGAGTTGGAGGGTAGGGGAAGGCGAGTCTTCTGGTAAAATTGAGAAGTGAAGCCAGATGCTTCTGCCAATTGTTAAGATTCACTAAGAGTAGTTTGGAATATCGGAAATTATTGGCTTTCAGATCAAATTTAACATAGCTTGGAGTTGAGAGGGGATCTCAAATTTCTATCTTAAGGCTGTAACAGCCAGGTTTTTATTACCCCATTATTTTTTTTAGAGCTAGAGTTGTATATTTCATTTCATAATATGGACTGCAGGGTGAATTTGTTAGAAATTAATTCTTGTACAAGCTTTGCTTTGAAATATACGTAAGAGGTGACCCATTGTATTTTGGTCTTTTGGAAATGTCCATAAACCAGATGTTATTTGTTTCTTTATCTGCTTTTGTCTATACGACCTAACAAAATAAATCATACAAACTGCATATTTGAAAGTCAAAACATAGTAAGAACTCTGAATCATTTAGTCTGGAAAAAAGCATACCATAATGGATTCAAGTCCACATCCAATTTTGTCTTCAGAATGTGGATGATGCGCTAGAAGCCTGTCTACCACAATTCTCTCATCCTCAGATGTCAATCGCTCCCCATCTGCATACCTAATATAAAAAATAGAGGTTCTCAAAAGAAGGGAAGGGGGGGGGGGGGGGGGGGGGG
>QLSR01000465.1:430707-446426 GCA_031780015.1 Citrullus colocynthis | reverse complement strand
AAAAAAAAAAAAAAAAAAAAAAAAAAAAGTTGTAAAAGAAACAAAATAAAAGAAACTTTTCCAAAAGCCAATTGGAATTAGTTTTCAAGTCCGTCATCTTGTTCCGCTCTTCCTCTCTGCAGAACGGAAATCAACGGAAGAACAACGTCCGAGACCCTCGACTTAACCCCATCTCCGCCCTCCGCTCTGCGTATGATCCGTAATATTCCAAGGCCTCAGACCGAGATTGTTCCTTCTTCAACTCGCCCTGAATGGGCCAATCAGCTTCGTCGGCTGCGATTCTTAGCCGCCGCGATAGCAATCACAGCCATCGATCTAAGATCAAATCCACGTCCCTGATCTCCCCGATGCACCTGGACCAAACAGATGACTTTCAAGAAATAATTCATGTAGCCTCTGACTTTATTTCCGATCTTCCGGATGAGTGCTTGGCTTGTATTTTCCAATCCCTCAGTTCCGTCGACCGGAAGGGCTGTTCTCTCGTTTGTCGCCGCTGGCTCAAAGTGGAGGGACAAAGCCGTCACCGTCTCTCCCTTAAAGCTGAAGCGGATCTTTCCTCCATGATACCTTCCCTTTTTACTCGATTCGATGCCGTCACCAAACTTGCTTTGAAGTGTGACCGTAGATCTGCGAGCATTGGGGACGACGCACTTATCCTCATCTCCCTTCGATGCCGTAATTTGACTCGTCTCAAGCTTCGTGCTTGCCGTGAATTGACCGATGTTGGCATGGCTGCTTTTGCAAAAAACTGCAAGGGTTTGAAAAAACTCTCTTGTGGATCTTGCACATTTGGAGCCAAAGGCATGAACGCTGTTCTTGATAATTGTTCCGCCCTTGAAGAATTATCCGTGAAGCGACTTCGTGGTATCACTGATTCAACTGCTGAGCCGATTGGGCCTGGCGTAGCTGGGTCATCCCTCAAAACTATTTGCCTAAAAGATCTTTACAATGCACAGTGTTTCGGACCCTTATTAATCGGTGCGAAAAGTTTGAGAACTTTGAAGCTCTTCCGATGCTCAGGAGATTGGGATGCGTTGCTCAGAGTTATAGCAGACCGAGTGACTGGTCTTGTTGAAGTCCATCTCGAAAGGCTTCAGGTAAGTGATGTAGGTCTCTCGGCGATCTCGAATTTCTTGGATCTGGAAATTTTGCACCTAGTTAAGACCCCGGAGTGTACCAACCTGGGCATTGTCGCGGTAGCAGAACGATGCAAGCTCTTGAGGAAGCTGCACATTGATGGATGGAAGGCAAATAGGATTGGTGACGAGGGTTTAGTAGCGGTTGCCAGAAATTGCTCTAACCTTCAAGAACTTGTTCTCATCGGAGTGAATCCCACCAAGGTTAGCCTCGAAATATTGGCCTCGAATTGCCGAAATTTAGAGCGGTTGGCATTGTGCGGCAGCGATACTGTTGGTGATAGCGAAATCTCATGCATTGCCGCAAAATGCATTGCACTGAAAAAGCTCTGCATTAAGAGTTGTCCTGTTTCGGATCAAGGTATGGAAGCGCTTGCTGAAGGGTGCCCAAACTTAGTGAAAGTGAAGGTTAAGAAATGTCGAGGAGTAACTCCGGAGGGTGCCGATTCGTTGAGGTCAAGTCGTGGATCGCTTGCGGTGAATTTAGACAGTGGTGAACCTGAACATCCGGATGCAAGTGCAAGCGATGGCGGGATACAGGATAATGTTGTTGATTTTCATCCGATTCCAAATCAAGTTGCGCCTCCTACGATTGCCTCTAGTAGTGCTGGGCGATCTTCGTCACTAAAGTCAAGGTTAGGCCTTTTGGCGGGAAGGGGTTTAGTTGCTTGTACACTGAGAAGGTGGTCAGGTGGTAATAGCAGTTCTCGAATTAATAATTAGACATCAGGAATGAAGCAAGTTTGAAAACGTAAACGCTTCTGGTCTTGTTCTTCTGCATTGTTTTGTGGTTGTATTGCCTTGATTCTGTGTTTAGTGTATTTAATTTCATGCTGTGTGCTCTGCTTATTACTCGTCTTGGAATTAAATATTCACGATCCTCGCTTTCTTCTCATAATGTTGGAATCTATTCGACTGATAGATGAGTACTGCATGACAGAGTACTAATTTCACGTCCAATACGTTACAAATGCTTCAATTAATCTGCAGCAATATTCATTTATTTGATTGACTATTAGTAAGATAGCAAATAGCATGGTCGTATGCACGGTATTCATTATCTTTCTCACCGTGCTACCTTGACTATATCCAGTTACTCTCATGTTGTTGTGAAGCCTTTAATGTGCTTGTTTCAGCATACTAGATATGACAACCATTTTCCTACGGGTGTATGATCACTCCTCTGGAAGTTTCAGTTGGTATTGGGAAGAACCACCACCTTTATCGTCCTCTACAAACAGATCAATTGGCTCACTCATGATCAATCCGACAAGTGTTGGCTTGTATACTGTCGTTACGAAGTGATGTAGTGAGTTAGTTTTGATAATTTGGTTTAGTTGTTTAGTTGTCAGATCTATATGAATACAGGGTTAATCTCTTGTATTAAATACTTTTGAATTATATTAAGCTCCCTCCATTATAGTTCTGGGAGAACTCTTTTCTTTATTGGTTTGGCTACACCACGAAGGCTGGCAATGTGTTGATGATGGCCTGTATCATAACCAGTTATATGTCATGGAGAAACGAAAGAACGTTTCCTTTTTCCATATTCAAAAGTTTGATCCATTTATTGATCTCCATATGATTCGATCATCCATCAATCCTTGTGAAAATTACCACTGAAGTTTTCTTATTCGCCTTGGTTCAATCTAAAGGAGACTAAGGTAGCTTACAGCTTAGTTTGCTTTATTTCATGTTCCATGGAGATTTATTATCGTTTCAGTGGAAATTTGATAGGAGGGGACCTCATTTGTTCACCGGAAGATGGAGGGTTCCTCAATTCTGCTGGTGAAGGTAGCATCTATTTACTTTATCTGGATGCATATGATGTTGTACCAAACGGAAAATTACTGTATGAGCTGAATGTATCTGTACTATTGAAATCTGCATCGAAATACTTTGTGGGAAGTCTGCATATCATCCTGATTTTGTTGATGTTGTTGCCCTTGTTAATTGCATTGTTGATACACAATATCTGTTCGCTTTAGCATCAATACTACTGCATTTAAACTGCCCTTCTCCCGCATTTATGGGAGTTTTTTAATGCATTTGACCGGTACAGAGTTGCAGCATGCTGACCTACAAGTTTTATTTTTCTCTGTGGTCAAACATTGCAGCTCCGATTGCTTGCTTACAAAACAATTTGATGTAAGTTGCAACATAAATATAAGAGAAACGGGGTAAGGCCGTCAAGCCCATTAATAATTTACTTGAATTGAAACCGGTGCTTGTCCCCCCTATAAGGAGCAAAATTTATATGAGGTGGTTGGATTGGATCTCATAGGTGCAGTAATTCTTGGGTAGATCTAAAGTCTGATTATTGTATGAATCTTTTTCACAGTAAAATGTCGTGGTTTCAACATAATGGCTGAGATATTTAGGACGCTTTGATTCCTGGTTTTATAATATCATGATTCAGTTTTCAAAGGAGTTTCTAATGTTAACTGTTGAATTCACTTTTGTCTTTGTATCAACTTTTTGTACTCTGAGATCTATTTGTTTGCCAATTTACATTGTCCGTTTAAAAATTAAGACTACAATGCCTATGCAACAACTAACATTTGTGCCAGCTGCAGGGAAAAGTATCATGTGCAAGGGAGAAAGTGTAGACATGACACAACAGGAAGCAAATGAAGACCACAACCACATACTTGATACCCTTAATCATCCCTGGTCTGTGGTTCCACCAGAAATTAGATCTTTGTAAGTGAATTAAGAATTGAGAAATGTTTATTAAAAGATGCTAGCATGTCATATGCATACAACTTGAAAAATGTCATGAAATAGAATGGAAGGTCGTGCATAAGTGCGAGATGTTTTTATAAATCAGCTTTATTTCTGGATAAAAAGGCCCTCTTGTCTTGTTCCAAATTGAGCATCTTTTTAGTTTCCGATTTCAAGCATTTATCTTGCTAGAAACTATTTTGTTTTTAAGCTGTATGGTATATCGATGGTCTATAGGGAAAGTTGAGATTTGGATGTATGTAAGAAAGAAAATGAAAGATATAATAGCGTAGGAATGTAGAATTGACAATGGAGTATCAACCAGACCTTTGTTTGGGGACAGTAAAAAGTGCCTTAGCATCAGGTCTCTGCTGGGTATATCTTTGATATTCTAACCAGTTGCTAGGCCCAATACAGGTCCATTATCAGTAAATCTTTGGCCCATGGGGGCAAGGAAGGCCAGTGGAAGATGAAAAAGAAAGGAAGGAAAGAAAACAGAAAACAGATGTTTCTTTGCTTTTAATTTGCTTTCAAGTTTAAACACTTGGTAACGACACAATCAAACTTATTAATTAATGCCAGTCTTCTAAGATATTCTTCTCGAACACAAAAATACATCAACTGAAAACCATCACTTTCAAGTCTTACATCACTCGATACTCCATTGCATTTAAATTTCATATGAAAATTTCCAGTAACGCATACACTACCCTTGATTGCACCCACATTAATACTAATTAAAAGTAATGATACGGAGATCGAATAACATTAAAGAATAACTTATAAATAGATAACATAGTATAAAGCTTCTTAAATTTAATCTACACAACATGGTGAGGTGGGTCATCTGTGCGGTGGAGGCGGGTAAATATCAGAGAGACCTGAACCTGAAAACTCATGGAAGTTTGATCAGCCAGTTGAGCTGGTGTTTGAATAATTTGACAATGCAGAACAAGAAAAATAGAAAGAAAAAAATTAATGAAGAAACGAAAATGTACCTGAGGGAGGGGTACGATAAACTGGGTACTGTGACAGAGGGTAGCCGGCAGGAGGAGCAATGGTTGGATTGTAGGCAGAAGCAGGGGCAGCCGATGGTGGAGAACCATACGGCAGGAATTGGGACCAAAGAGCGGCGGGTCCTGTGCCATTCGGCTGTGTTAGCCTCGGCGGTGGACGGGCATCATACGGTAGGAGTTGGTGCAAAATGGGGCGTTGGTTTGCATCTGCTTCCAGAGGAGCCGTAGAATCCATCCTTGGCGCTGTGTAATATGATTCTTGGCGCTCCAACTACGCCAAATGAAGACAAAAAAGAAATAAGTACTATTGTGCTTGTCATTGCTCAATAAAGAGATGTATGAGAAATGGAGATTACTCTACAACTGGAAGTGGGAAATTGCAATGTGAGCCGTATGTAGCCTGCTGGCCTGCCATGAAAAATAACTTAACTTGCAGAGAAACCAAATATATAATATAAATCAAAATCAAGTGATTTTAGTTTATTGTTGATTTGTACCTGCCATCTGTCTTCTGGAGAGTCCAAGTGGAATCAACATAACCATCGGGTAGTAGTTGTTGGAGCTGAACTCTAAAGAGAGGATCCATGACATTAAATTTTGTTATCGTTAAATACACAAAAAGGAGGTCGAGTTCTTACCTTAGGGAGCCAATAACTTCATCGTTTCTTGTGGGCTTATTGGCTAATACCCAAATGTTCAATTCTACAACTCCTTCAGTGAATTCGAAAACGAATTTTTCCTCGAACACTGGGTGTGTGCCTCTACCTAATGAACCAATCAATTCACAGTGTGATTTCATTTGAATATCAATTCCCAAGTCCCAAACCAAACGCTCGAGAGTTGAAACAACAAGATCAAAAGCACATACGTACCAAAGCATGGTCGGGTCCTCCTCATGGAACCACCATATACAAGGACGCATGAGTATTGGGTCGCAAGTGGTTCTGTGTCCTCCAAGTTGAAGCATCGATCAACTATAGAACCAATGAGAAAAGGGAAAAAGAAATCAAATCAAGGGAAGGATAATGAAGATTAAGGAGGCCTTATAAGTGATAATAATTTGTCCCTCCATTCGAAGCTAGCCTAAAGTAACGTGCCTGTGACCTCGAGCAGCTTCCTGGTTTGGCGTTGCGTTCCTCCCCAGAATGCCATTATCTTCTCACAAAAAAAACCTCGAAATATATTTCCAGTTTGGTTTCTGGGTAAACGTAGCGTAGTTACGGAAATTGAAGACAAGTCTGGGATTTCTCTGTATTTTTCACTCTGCTTCGATTGCTTGTGTACGTCAAAGACAAGTTTATAAGAGGAAATGTGAAAATTGGTGGGAGTGGGAAGAAATTTAAGAATTGTCTTTGCCGCATTTCAAGCTAATTAGATAATCTAGATTTGTGAAGTCAACATGTAAGAAGGATTCTCTTCTCTAGGATATGTATTGTGATGTGACATAATTAATTCATTCATTTTGTAGATTCTTTAATCTTGGAGGAAAGTGTCAGCGCTGAAAATTTGTCTAAACTCCAAAATTCCACTCTCATTTGGCTGGCAATTTCTCGTCGGAATCTCACCTATCATTATTGCCTCTTTTTCTTTAAAAACAAATAGCCAATTTGAAAAATAAACACGATTTTAAAACTAATTTTTAAATTTTAAATTTTTATAAAGATTTTTTAAACATTTTAATAAAATTTTGATTCACCCTAATTTTATAAGGAAAATTTGTAAAAACCACTCGGGTCGGTTACAATTTAATTTGTGGTTTCGAATTCTTTTACTAATTTAAATTTTACCTGTGGATACTTATGATTTCTCCATTCTCTCTTTTCCCTCTTCATCTTCTGTCATTCTTATTCTTTTTTATTCTCTGTCATTCTCATCTTCCTCAGAAGCTCCTCTGCCGGTGGAGTTGCCATAAAAACCAACAACGGATCAATATTCAATACTCCCTCTGCCGTAATCTTGAAGATTAACAAACACACACAGATTCAAAAAACTAACTCTCTACTCTTTCCCCTTCCTCCTTCCTTCAATATCTAATCCACCTCTGATTTTTCAAATCACTTCCTTCTAAAAAATGACCATCAAATCAATAGCACAGAGATGAGAGATTTCAATCTGTACTAAAAGAAATCCAAAAAAATCAAAATCAAAATAAAAAAAATTCTTTTCAACTTTGATTTTAAGAAATCATTAGAAAAAAACTACCAATCCAATCCAATACGATTCAAACCCCGTTGTTACTGGTAGGGCGGAGTCAATAGCTTGAGACAGAAATTGATAAAGAATGAAAAGGTTTTCCTCTTGATGGGTCAAGAACCTTCTCACCCTTTTACATAGCCTTCCTCCAGGCCTTCGCCTCTTTCTTTTTCTTTTTCCTTTGTTAATTAAATTAATTAATTTTAACTTAATATATATAAACAAGAGAGATGAAAATCATAGAGGATGAAGATGAAGAGGTAGGAGAGAGAGAAACCAAAAATAGAGACCCATCCAAACAATTATAAAACTACCGGAGATAATTAATCAAATTAAAAGTTATGTATGGTTGAACTTAGTTTCTAAACTTTTATATTGGTGTGTGGTGAATTTTTAATTGATGATTACATGTAAAAATTAATTTAGTTTTTTAAAATTTTTAATATTGTATCTAATCGATTACTAATAATTTTAATGAAGACTTAATTTTAATGAGGACTTAGGCTTTCAATTTCAAATGTAATATATTATTTACCTAATTGATAGTTTTTTCTTTAAAAATGTCTTAGATCTTTGGTCTTTTGTACAAAGTTATTTTTTGTTTTTGTTTAACATAAATTAAGAGCATTTTTCATTATTTAACCTTAAGAGACCATCCCTTAAGATAGTACAAAGAAAGAAAGAGAAAAAGCATTTTGTTTAAATCTGCAAGTGCAAGGGGTGTTAAAAACATTATTTTTCTTTTTTAAGTCTAACATGTGGATCGAAATTTATACTCTTAAGGAGTCTTTGTCGCACAGAGTTGAGTTGATAATAATTATAGGAGGAGTTAGATTGTCTGTATTTGGGTGCTGAGTTGAGTTGAGTTAGAAAGTCTGTGTTTGAGGGCTAAGTTGAGTTGAGTTTTGGTATCTACGTCAGTTTTCTTAAATAAATGTATTATATATATATATTTTTTCCTGTTGGTATTTTTTCTGTTTGCATTTTTTTGCCTTTTTTTCCTCCTATTTCTATCTGTTTGCTCAGTTTTTTTCCATGTTTTTCTTTTTGGTATTTTTATCTGTTTGCGTTTTAATTTTCTTTATCGATTTCTTTTTCGTTTTGCTATTTTTCTATTTGCTTGTGCCTTTTTTTGTTTCTTTTTTTTTTTTTTGGTATTTTTATCTGTTTGCTTTTTTTTTTTTTTTTTTTTTTTTTGTTTTTTTTTGTTTTTTTTTTTTTTTTTTGGTATTTTTATCTGTTTGCTTTTTTTTTTTTTTTTTTTTTTTTTGTTTTTTTTTGTTTTTTTTTTTTTTTTTTGGTATTTTTATCTGTTTGCTTTTTTTTTTTTTTTTTTTTTTTTTGTTTTTTTTTGTTTTTTTTTTTTTTTTTTGGTATTTTTATCTGTTTGCTTTTTATTTTATTTATTTTATTTTTGTTATTTTTTATGTTTACTATATTTTATTTTTCATGTTTGCTATTTTTTTCTACCTCTCTCACTCTCTCTTGCTCTCTCTCTATCTCTCCTACTCTATCTCTCTCGCTCTCTCTATCTCTCCTGCTCGAAAAATAATTAAGCATCATCGAACATGCGAAGAAGAAGGCAGAAATCCGATGAGAGAAGGGAGAAGGAGAAACAAAGAAGGGGGAAATCGGAAGAAAGAATGGGGAAATCAGAAGAGAGAAGGCGAAAATGCGGACCTCGAAAAGGAGAAACGTCGCTGGCAAATGAAAATTAATCATGGAAGAGAGAAGGCGAAAAGGCGAAAGTGGAACTCATGGAAATCGACAGCGTCAACATTAATTATCGGTAGGGTTATCAACCGGTAAAATAGATGGTTAAAACGGTGGGTTTAAAACCTACCCATTTTCATTATTCCCTTAACAAACATTGATAATTATTACCCACCCAACCCAACCCATTCATTACCCCTTTAAACAATCAGCCTCTAAATAGTTTGTGAAATAAATATAATTTAACTCACCTCCATTTATATTAGTAATTGAGATGTTTATAATTTAAATCTCTTACTTCTATTGTCAAGAAAAAATTGATGGGATGCTGATGGAGAGTTGTCACATTCATTCTATCGGGTCAGAGAATGGGCATGGGACTAAGCTTCAAAATACCATCTTTCCTTCCTTTTCAAGTACATTATGGATCCTGAGAGGCTAATATCACTTGCTTCCGATATAGCCATTCTTCTACCGTAATATGAATATATTTCAACGACAAATACCTATTTTATTCAACTAAATTCAATCTGAAGTTCTATTTTCTTTTTCTTTACATATATATAAACTCGTTTAGGTTGTCTAAAGCTCTCATAAATTTAGGGTTTAGTTCAAGACCAAAATAGACACAAATCTACATAACTCAAAGATATAAAATGAGTTGTGCATGAAATCTATTGTCTCAATTCATCAACGAGAAGATAGTTACAAAGCTTGGTCTCACTATTTCTTTAGTAAATTCGATGGATATTCACCAAAAAAAAAAACAAAAAAGTTTGGACTTATCTCATGATCCATAGCTTGATTAGTTTGATCTCAACAGGGTTGTTTGATTTTTCTCACTTTCTTTCATGTGGGGGATTGTTGGATATTTATAGTGAAAGAAGGTGAAATTTTGGTAAATATTTGAAACATAAAAATGGATTTAATTGTGTAGATTAAGGACCCATTTGGATAACTTAAAAAATAAATGTTTTTCAAAAATTCATTTTCATTTAAACACTTTTGATAAGAACTGTTTAAAATAAAAATACTAATGACTTTTAAAATCCATTTTGAGTAGTTGCCAAATATTTGTATTTCTTTCAAAATAAATTATTTTTTAAATTAAGCACTTGAGAAGGTATTTCGAAAACCTCTAATTTCATCGTTGAAAATTGCTTCAAATTAGATTGAAACAATCAAATTAAGATGATGTTTCATATACAAATTTAACATGTATGAAGGTTAAATTTGTAGTTTCTTCAATTTGAACGAGTTATGTTTGAATTTTGTAAAGTAACAACTCAATTTAGTTAAATTCGACAAATGTTTCAATTTTGTATTTATTTGATTTCATTTTGTATGGTAGAGAGTTACTAAGTTGCTCGTCTATTGATAACAAATTATTTCTTTATTTGTAGCATGTCACTTCAAACTAAAGAGTTGTTTTCTTTCTTTTCATCCTGAGTTTAGTAAGATTTTCGATATAGTCTACCTGCAGCCCGAGCAGAATGAATAATTGTCTTCAAAATAACACTTATCAGAAGACATACCCTTCGAATCTCTAAAGGTTTGGAGAGTTTTTCAAGTTTTTGGTTATTTCTATATCTAAAACTTGTTACAACATCTAACTTATATTTGAGTTTGAATATTATACATTGAATGTACAATTTCTAGTTGAGATGTAATGGTAGTGTATTCAGTTCTCATATATCAATTTTTCCAACAATTTTGATAAACAACTGTTCACTTGTTTTCGATTCGGTTAGATTTGATTGTTTCTTTACTTTTAAGTTACTTTGCTCCCCCCTAATTTGAGTGACTAATTATATTCGTTGATAAAAGGCTTCTTCCACCACTCCCGATCTGTCTTGGAACATGATTGCTTTGTTAAACCACTTTTTTTGAGTGGAACTATTTGTTGTTAATTGTTACTCTTATTAGAGTGATTGAGACGAATAACTAGAAACCCAAAAGCAAGGATGGACCCAAGGTTTGGCTTCGGCCGCGTTTCTATGTGATAGAGGGCATTGGAATTATCCTCTGCGCCACGGCTTAACCAACATGCACGGAAGGTGGTTGTTATAATGTCAGATCCAAAAAGTTGGAGACTGGAGAATGGTGGTGGAGGGGCAAGCCACGGGTCTAGATTAATATCATTGGAGAAGAAAAGACAGCCTTCTTTCCCCAAATTACTGTAGCTATCGAGGTATATTAACTTGCTTCAGTAATGGGAAGCATCTTCCCAACACTGTGTTTCTTTCGTCACAGCCAGTAGCCCCATCTAATGCCCTATTATCCCCGCTTTCAATGTGATGATAAAGTTGCAATTATCCTTTATTACATAGGGTACTGTTAGCTTGACATTTATGTGGCTGCTTTCAGGTCCAAACATTGCAACTCTGATACATCTCAAGGATGGCAATTGAATTTATTTCAGCTCTCCATATTGGGTGGGTGAGATTGCCTTTGCTCACTCGTAGTGATTGGACAAAAGATTTTTTTTTTTTTTCTTGGCCGGTCCATGTTCTTTACACTGTTGTAGCACACTTAAAACCCATTAGATTGAAGATTAGTTATGGATTATTACTTATTTCAGCTATTTTCGTTTGTATATTGCAGGATAGGGTGTCTGCAAAAAGGTGGAGGGGACATACTGTGAAAGTGCATGGTCCTCCTTTCCCCTCATAAATTCGTGGTGGACCAGTACTTTCTCATTTCTTTATGTCTTTCTTTGTTGTTTACTGTGCTAGATGTATGTTCAACATGCTTAATTGGCTGTCTGATAATCAGCTATCACTAACTTTTGAAGTTTGAAGAAATATTATCAGTTTGAACAACATTTAATTGGGCATTTGATTAATTACTGAACATTGGTTATAGTCAAGTGCTTTTGAGTTTAATTAGCCTTAAACATAACACATTTGCTTAAAATGTTATCACTTTCTCATTCAGCTATCTCTATACTGCGCAAGAAGGGTACTTGATTAGACACTTGTAGTGTTAAATTAATAGATGCAGCCTACTTAGAAAAGAACAATAATTGTTGAAGGGCTAAGGTTGCCAAGGGATATATATTATGCCAGCTAAGCGATGTTGACAAGAGAAGAAGATTTACCTCTCGGAAAGGATCCTTCTATAATAATTTTCTAAACCCAATTTCTAAGGAAACGCTTTCTCCGATATTGTGCTATTCCTATATGTCTCTTTCAAGATCTACCAAGCTTTTGTGAAAATTTATCAAATATTTGAAAAGTTAGTTGGCCATCAAAGATTCAACTTCATCCCTTCTTGCAGAAAATTTTAGCAGGCGGGTTTTCAGCAAAGCAATTGATGCCATGGATTGCTTCTGTCAAAGTAAATGAAGCATGGAACTTGAGAGAGTGTGAGAGGACCAGAGTTGTCGTGTGTCTTGTGTCTTGTGTGGTGGGCCAACATAAGAACAAAGTTTGGTGCAATTTGAATCCAATGGAGCTTTCAAACTTTTTGTGGACCATATCACCTACAATAGACAAATTGTTATTGTAGGCATTTGCCGGTAATGAGTGTTAAATAATTTATTTTTTGGGAAACATAACTTTGGATTATATATGTATTCCTCAACACTTGCATGTTTGGCTTTCCTGCCCCGTAAATTAATCAGGAAGTTGCATTGGAAAGATCCTTCAACGTTTATGGATGTGCAAGATATGTATTGGGGGAAATTTGAAGTTATTAATCGATAATCAATTCTATTAAAGTTCGTAAATTTTAATGAGATTTTTAAGTAAAGATCACTGTAGTCCTAAATCAATAGTTGTAATAAGATACTAGATTATTTAATTTTTAATTTTAACTTCTTCTGGTGGCGAAATCACTACCGCAGCATATAAATAATATTGATATTATAGCCAGGACTAGGAGGAGGTTGAAGTGTGTTTCCCACACTAAATGCCAACGAGTAGGTGTAGTAAGTACCATGATTGCTCTTTCCCATTTAATTGTGAAGAGAAAGACGAGTACAGAGCCAATCGGTTTTCTTTCAGTAAAATGGAAAGTGGCCTTCCCATGCTTAATTGTCTGTTGCAACACACTTTAAGGAGTCTATGTTTGTCTTCAGACTCTTCTAGCTCTACCTCTTCTAAGTGGGTTTATGCCATTTTCTGGAGGATACTCCCAAGAAACTTTCCTCCTCCCAAGTAAGCAAACTAAGAATTCAATTGGCCAAGGAAGTGATGGATGAGTTGTATTTTATTTCATGAGGTATTTTTCCCACATACTTTGGTTTGTTGCAGGTGGGAATTCGGTGGGAGTTCTCTTGATCGCTCCAAAGGAAACAAGAGAAACTGGTATGTTTGACAAAGATGATAATTTTGTTAAATATCTTGAGTGCTTGGGGAGTTTATGAGTTGGTTTTATTTCAGGATTCTTGTTTGGGAAGATGGATTTTGTGATTTCCACGAATGTGAAAGAGCAGCAGGTGGGTGTATTGCAAGTAGGTTTGGAGTTGATCTCTTCTTCAAAATGTCTCATGAGGTTTACAGTTATGGAGAAGGGTGAGAGAATCCATACATAAGTTTAGATTCTTTGGAAAGTTCTAAAGTATTGGTAGATGAACTTGTTGAATACAATTCATTAAAGTCTGTATGTCCCTAGTTGCAGATTAGTGGGGAAAGTTGGAGCAGATAATGGTCATAAATGGGTTTTCAGAGAGAACGCAACCGAAAGTGATCCAAACCTCATTTCCTCGTGGAACTCATCCATTGAGCCTGTAAGAAATTTTTTTCCTTTTTGAGGGAAAAGAATGTCAGTTCAATTTTATGCATACCAGCTTTCTTAACCTTCCCACTTTCTTCATGTACAGCAACCTCGAGCGTGGGCATCTCAATTTAAATCAGGCATTCAGGTTACTATTCTACAAACTTAGCTTTGCTACAAGCAAAATACTGTAATATAAATTATCACTTCCAGCTTATAAGATACTTTCTTGTTGTAGACAATTGCAGTCATTGCTGTACGAGAAGGCGTAGTTCAACTGGGCTCTTTTGATAAGGTTTTGCTTTATTTTTCCTTCTCTTAGGTAACTTCTTGCCAAGCTACACAGATTGATGGCTTTTTTGCAGGTCCCAGAAGATCTCAATTTAGTCATTAACGTACAGAGGAAATTCAGCTACCTGCATAGCATGCCAGGTATCTTTGCGGTTCAAAGACCCTACCTTCCTAGCCAACATCCATACGTTTTAAAGCCAGATGTCCAGATCGAAAACCAATCTACTGGATTGAAGAGATTGTTCAGTTCTATGCTTGATGAATCTCCCATCAAATCCATCAACTTAGGCTGGAACACCCCACAACATTCCTTGCCCTCTGGATCGCCAGTGTGGCCAATCCCACCTCTTCTTCCTTCCACTTCATGCGGCTTTGGAAGTTTTAAATCAAAGTTTCCTTCTAATAGTACCCCTCCTTGTGAAGTCAATGATCCTCCTGACGCAGTTCAACTCATGTCCATTAACCACCGGAATACAACGAAAGCTACCAACTCAGAAGTAAAGATAGAAACCTCCAGCAAACTAGATGCAGCTCAAGAAACAGAAGAGAAACAATACGTTTGAAGATGGGGGTGGTGACAGAGTTGGGATTCAGACTTGGAGAGACAACCCAGAATGGTCAAAATCTGAATTAATTAGGAAAAGTACCCATGCAATGGCATTATTGTCATAAAAAGGATGAGTTTGGTACTTGCATGGATTAGGATGGTTGGTTAGCATGCTTTGTATAATCACTGTTTTTTGAGTATCTGTTAATAAAAATATCTAGCTACTAAAGTAGTTTAATTATCAAACGAAGATTTACTTGATCTTTGATCTGTGTCTCTCAAGTTAATAGAGGAGCATACTGAATGGTGGGAAATGTCTGTCAGCCGTGGTACTTGAAATTGAAAGTACAATTGAATTGGATTGTGGCAATTGTTCCTCTATTGCACTATCTGCAGTGTTAAGAGGAGTTGATTAAAAGATGAAAGTTGAGTATATGTGATAGTGATGATAAAGAAGAGATGCATCCACTGTTTGAGGGCAGTGTGGGACTCCACTCCGGTGGTCTATCCCAATCCTTCCTGCAGGTAGTAGTAATGCACCACAGGCAATGGTCCCTGGAAACAAATTGGAAGAGAAGAACGTGACAAGAGAGTGTTAGAATTTGGATCAAGTTGTCTTTGACATATGAATACCATCACCCGACACAATGGATGGTCCTAGCTTTAAGTTTTCTCTTTTTCCTTTTCTTTTTCATCTTCATGGGGCTATGATATGAATAAGAATTGCTTGTGGGGTTGCTTCCTATTTAATTGAAAGCTGTTGATGAGTACCATTGTCTTTGTTTGAGATCTTTGGAAAATGATTTTCTTTCTCTCAAGTCTAGTGGGAATTATTTAGGTGCTACTTTTGTTGCCTAGATATTTCGATGTTGGAGTGATTCTTTGACGTGAGTAGAGAGTGTTATTTAGCACTACTTTTCGTCTGCTCTTTTTTCTTTTTTTCAATTTTGTTTTTTATTTAAGTTTTTCTGAAGGAAGACTCTTGATTCATATTGTCTAATTTGTAATTGGATTGTAGTCTGCAATAAATTATGTTGTATGTGAAAAAGTTGAAACAGGCAATCTCTTGTCCTTTCTTTCTATTTATTTTTTTAGGTCAAGACATGACTCTTGGTGGACTTTTTTTTTTTTTCAAGGGTAGATTGTTTCCATAATTTTATTTTCTTCAATCACCTATTTCTGCTATGTATATTGATAATACAAATTAAGTGTAAGAGTACTTTTTTAATAAATTATTATTATTAAAAAAGAAAAAGAAAGATAGGAGAACTTGAAAAGTATTTGTGAAAAATAAGGTTTGAATTTTATAAATAAGGTTAAGAGTCCCTTTTTATGCTCTAACTTTTCTCCACGTTCCCCCCCCCCCCCCCCCCCCTTTTT
>QLSR01000465.1:414010-430428 GCA_031780015.1 Citrullus colocynthis | reverse complement strand
TTTTTTTTTTTTTTTTTTTTTTTTAATAGTTGGATAATAAATTAGTAGAGTACTTTTAAAAAATTAGTGAAAATAGGGGAACTTGAAAAGTATTTGTAAAAAAAAGGTTAATTTTTTTGTTTTTATTAATTTCAATCTTTTGAAAAAAAATTGAAATCTCTTATTTTATTATTTTTTTATGCTCAATTTGTGTTGCACAGCTTTTTACTTTTACTTTTATTTTTTTATTAAGCCAAAAATAAATTTTCAGTTAATTCTTTTTTTCTTTTTTTTTTTCCTTTTAATTTTGTTAACTTTTTTGTTGAGTTTTTTTTTTATTATTATTGTTGATATTGTTTATTTTTCCCCTCTTCTCATTTTTATTTTTTATTTTTTTGGTTTTGTTTATTTATTTAAGATGAGAAATATATATTTTTAGATTTAAATGAAAAATAAGATGTTGAATTTCTAAGTTTTCAAAAGTAACTTTTTTTAATTCTTAAATTTTGTAAAGTAATTTCTTTTTTTACAAAATTTATAATTTAATAATTTTAGGGTTTTATATCATTCAAATATTAAAAATAAAATATAAGATTTAACTAAATTACTTCAAGAAAAAAATACATGAGTTACACAAGATCTTATGGAATTATATAATAAAAAAATTACTTGAAAACCTGAAAAAAGGTATGTGCATGTTAAAAAAATTATTATTCATTGCTATTTAGAAAGAGTGAAAATGACTTTAGAAAGTGGTCGTTGGTAATTTATTTACAGGATTTTTTTTTTCCTAATTAGACTCACACTCCAATAGTGATGTCAAACAATTTCAAAATGTTAAAAATAACAAAAAGAGACAAAACTAAAAAAACCAAATTATTGTGTATGATTTTAAAAGATGTCCTTTCAACTTTAAATTTGGTGTCAAAAGTATCTTTAAACTTTAAAAAGTTTCAAAAGTACCCTTTAACTTCAAAAAATAGTTCAAAAGTGTCTTTACCATTAATTTTGGATGGAAACCATCAAACTTTTGTTTCATAAATATCTCTAAATTTTCAAAATTTTAAAAAATACTTTTAAACTTAAAAAAAAGTTAAAAAATACTCTCACCGTTAATATTGTGAACAAAAACTGTTAATACCTTGTTGAAAAAATAACTCTAAATTTCATCCAAAAAAAAAAAGTAAAAAATGCTCCTACTATTCGTATAATGATCAATTTTTTAAAAAGTTTTCTTGAGTTTGAAAAGATTCAATTTTAAAACAAATTATATAGATATTACCATTTTTTTAATATAGATACCCTCATTTTTCTCCTATATTTTTCCAGTTCCCACACTAATTTTCTCAACAACAAAAATCAAAATAAAAAATTAAGTTAAAACATTCCTAAAAAATTTCAAAATCAAAACTCCCAAACACACAAAAACAATAAATAATCAAATAACAAATGTATTTAGCTATTAACACGCACTCAACTACTAATGTACAACTTTATTAAAATATTTAAGTCCTAAAATCCCTGCTTTCATTGTGCTTTTTATTCTCATTAAAGCCCATTTACCTAACTGTGCAAATTTTATTTATTTATTTTTTTTGAAAAATAAATGTCAAATAGTTTACAAAAGGAGAGTAAGAGGATATTGAAGAAAAGGAGAGAAAAAATAGGGAAAATAAAGAAGTACGATGGTATCAACGGTCTCTATTCGTATAACAGTGGGGTTATTTTTGAACTTTTTGTAAGTTTAAGGATATTTTTGAAAACTTTGAAAGCCCATGGTTATTTTTTACACAAAACATTAACAGTTTCCATCCAAAATTAACGGTAAGACTATTTTTTAACTCATTTTAAAAGTTTAAAGGTATTTTTTAAATAGTATTTTTTTATACAAAGTACAAAATTTAGGAGCATTTTGTATTATTTAGCCTTTAAANTATGATTTTAATTTTATATTTGAGTGATATAAAACACTAAAATCCTTAAATTATAAATTTTGTAAAAGAATAAATTAATTTTATAAATTTAAGAATTCAAAACAAATTGTTTTTTCAAAACTTAAGAATTCAACAACTTATTTTTCATTTAAATCTTAAAATAACATTTTTCATCTTAAATAAAGAAATTAAAAAGAAAAAATAAAGAGAAAAATACCTTTTTGGTCTCTAGTTTTTAAGAATAGGTATATTTGGTCCCTAGTGCTTCAAATTGGACATTTAAAAAGTCTCTCTACCGATAAAACCATTAAACTTTTTTGTTTATTATTATTTTTTTAATGAAGAGATTTATTTTGTTATTATTTTCGGTGATTCGTAAAATGTTCTTGCATTTTTTTAGGCTAAATGATTAGATAATTAGATTTTGTTTTCATATGCACCAAAAAAATGTTGGAAATCGGTAGGGGCATACTTGTCTTTTTTTCTTTTTTTTTTTTTTTTTTTTTGTCCTTCAATTTAAAATTAAAATTTTTTATTTATTTTTTTTTTTTTTTTTTTTTGTCCTTCAATTTAAAATTAAAATTTTTTATTTATTTTTTTTTTTTTTTTTTTTTGAACTTATGAGGTTTACCATTATAGTCTCAGTCATTCTTAAAAGTAGAAACTTTATTGACATTTTTAAGAAGTCTATTACAATTTGGTCATTTGTCCCAAAAGAAAAAAAAAAAAACAAAACCAAACAAAGAAAAACACCCTTCAAATTAGTCATGCCTCATGATAGCCTTGATATTGTATTTTAATTGGGCTAAATACTATTTTGTTAACTTTGGTTCATTTTTCATTCTCATTTTTTTTATTTTTAAACATCTATTTTAGTTTCTATACTAATGTAATATGCGTATCTAATTTATCATGCTGTCTTTGGTTTAATCAAATTTAATTATCATGAGGTGAAAAATAGTGGAGGCCCAAAAGTTTGGGCCCAATCCAGACCAGACCCATCAAGCCCATGAATCTCCAAATAGAGAAAAGCCTCTTCTCCGAGCCATGAGACTGAGCTTAGGCGGGTCGTTGACTACCAAAAGACAAAATTAAGGCCGACTCATCGTAAGGTCTTGACAAACCAAATAGGATTGTCGGTGTGTATTAATATAAATTGAGAGACCAACCCTACTAGTAAGGTCTACCTTGTGCGTGTGAAAAAGAGTACCACAATTATGTGAGATCTTAGCTTTGTAGATGAGCTTGGATTCAATCAACCAGGACCACTATACCAACCAACATATATCTACTATGTCAAAATCTTGCATTAACCACGGTTACAACTCTACATTAAAATATTTTTGTTGCATACCAAGAGTTAAAAAAATTTTAAACAAGATTAAAAGTATACAACCAATGTGGAAATTTTGAGAGTACACACACATTTGGATAAAAAAAAAAATCTAAAGAACTGTAATACTATCCAACCCTATTTAATTAAGATTTGAAATAAGTTGTCCTACTCTCTTTCTTCCCTCATATACTCATTAAATATATGTCCAACTCTTAATTATGAGGGAGAAGAAATGTAAAATTCCAACATTTCATTTAAAGAAATAAATGATTAACTTCAACTTATTGAACATTAAGTAATATAAATTGAGTAATTAGGTCATAGCCTTCTAATTTTATGCTCTTCTTTCTTTTAAAATTTAATTGTCCTAGTATTTAGGTTTTTTCTCATACAAGAATAGTAAATGAAGTAAATGAATAAATGAATACTTCTAAATGAACAGACCGAATAGACTTCTAATTGACTAGACCGAATAGATTTTTTTTAAAAAAAATATTTGATGAATATGTGGCCTAATTTTGTTCACTTGTATAGACTCATATCTTTTAATACAAATCTTTTGATAGTTGAATCGAAACATAAAATTTTGCATATGTTGCAAACTAAATTCTTTTGTGTAATTTTCTATCAATCCTTCCATGAAAAATGAATGTCAAAACAACATTGCTTAACTGGCATAAAGATTGCACCGTCAACTTTAGACTAAAAACTAGGTTCTTCCATCTCACATATTGTTTGAAGGAAAAAAAGTGAAACATAGATAGTCAATATTTAGTATTTAATATGTATATGATAATACAACTACAATTTATCTTATAATCTTAAATTACCAATTGACCTAAAAGATTAAACAATAGAACAAAGATTCGAACAGGATGAAAATAAATTCAATTATATCATATCATGTAAGTGAGTACCATTTTCATCCTAATTTCTGCCCGTCGCTGTTAAAGTATATTGATAACTAGGTGATTAGGTTGTTACTTATGAAGTTGCTATATTTATTCTGTATTGTTATTAATCCCCGAATTTGTTGTCCTGCTGCCATGGCCGTTGGCCGGCACACTAAATTCCTCGTAAAACTACATTTGTTTCCATCGACAAGGCTTGTCCAAGCACTATGGCTTCACCGCCAACACCATTATTCTACTGAAAGACCAACCACCGAACACAGTTTTTCTTCCTGGTCCTTATAGTTACTGCAGCTTAAGACAGACTAAAAGCTAAGAACAGTTTAAAATACCATTGAAATGATACATCAGATCATAATTAATGCACAGCCACAATTGGCCTGAATTCGGAATTTTACAGAGACAGAGTGCTAATATAACTTGACAGCAATTAGTCTCTGTTCCAAGTGTCCATATTCAAATACGTCCTATTTACATTCCCCGTGTGATATCTTAAATGACCAATGAACTAAAACGTGCGAACCCAGGAGGCATGCAATGTGAGAAATACAGGCCTTGAAGAGTTATCGATTCCACAATAACAAGTCTGTCTTTCATCCTTGACACCCACCAAAGCTGGCAACCCTTTTAAGCACTGCTCTTTCCAACAGTAACACCTCCATGAGCCCACGATGGTCTGGCTGCAGCTGCAGTGCGCCTCATCGCCTTCACTCCCAAAACATCATTCTTACCCTGCACAACACAAAAATAAGTTCAGTCTTCTTCTTCGGGCATTTACCTCTAGCGTTTTGATAAGATGCATAACAAGATGGAAATTGAAGCCACGTACCTTCAAGCAGGTTCCAGCACGGACGTTACAGATGGGGTAGTCATGGGGGCAGCAGCTGTAATGGTCATCACAACAGGTGGCGCTTTCAAGTGGGCAGCATCCCCATTCAAGGCACAAGTTTGAGAACTCGAAGATACAGCAGCAAGTTTCAGCGGCGGGACAGGTGTAATATTCATCGCATACAGATGGGGGTTTCACCGGACTTGGAGGAGTGGGGCCTGGATTTGGTGGGTTCGGTCCGTTTTTAATTGGGTAGGAAGGCTCCATTGCAATCCCACAAAGACCATTTGGGGAAGCGACATTACGTTGCATCCTGACGTAGCCACTTTCACCCCAGCTCGCACCCCATGAGTTTCTCACAATCCAGTAATCAAAGCCCCCTTCAGACCCATATCCAACCACATTAACACCATGGTCCAAATCTGTGCCACACTTTCCAGTGAATATACCCTAAACACATACACATACAACAAATTAGACCCTTTTCTTTTTGAAGTAGGAAAAAATAAAAATATAAAAAATAACTTCATAGGAATGGAGGTTATACCGATTGATATAGCTGGAAACTTCTACCGCCTCCTTCAATGGCAACAGCCAGAACCTGTTTAGCTGCTGCTTTTTGCAGTGCTTTCTCATTGTTTATAGGGACGTCTTCATAACCATCAATTGAAACGACCCTAGCATTTTTCTGAAGGAGGCAAACAAAATAGAAATAAAGATAATCAGATATCAAAAATATGCTTTTGGAACTACAGAAAAAAAAAGGAAAACGATAGTAGAGTGGCAATAGAGACCTTATATTGGATACAGGAGCTATCAAATCCGTTGTAAGGATAATCTTCTTCAGTGTCAATGCCTCCATTGTTGATGATGAACTCGAAGGCATAGTCCATTAAGCCACCATTGCAACCTTCGTTATAAGAAGTGTCACAATCCACCAGCTCCTGTTCAGATAATGCTATCAAGTCGCCGGTAACAATCTGGTTTATGCCTTCCACGGCAGCTATAGTTGAGAACGCCCAGCAACTCCCTTCATATCAACTTCAACAATTAGCCTACTTTAAGTGACCAATGACCAAGAATCCTTGAGAGTATAATTTTAAAATAATAAATGGGCTAAATGTTGTTTTGAGAAAATTTTAATTTACTCTATAGAAAATGTTCAATTATACCTCTTATTGATCGATGTTGTAGTTGATTTATGACACATTTAAATAATTTAATACCAAGTCCGTTGATAGAATTTTTAGAGAAAATAAGTCAAGAAAGTGTATGCTCTCTCTTAGAAGTTTACAAAAGAGTTTCAACTTTTTCTATCAGCCAAACTTAATTTTGAAGGGCATAAAATTTAGGATTGAAAGTCATAGATGTTAAGATATAAAAGCTTAAATTGAAAAATATATAAATAGTTAGGGGCTAAATTGGAAAACAAAACATATTCCAATGACGCAAACATATATTTAGCCTACGAAAGCCGAACAAGCCCAAGGTCCCACCTTGTCGTATGGCTTATGGGCAATGGCACCATAAAAATATCTACTTAGAATGAAGTTATTAATTTATTATACATATCCCTTTGAACAGTTCCTTTACTTCTCTCTATATATAAGGATAAATAAATCAATAACAGATCTAATAATTGATTTAAGTCTTTGAAGTTCCAACTTTATGTTAATATGCTAAATTACTGTTTGACGTGAAAATAACTATAAACATTTTCAAAATCTGGATTTTTTTGTTTATAATAAATTTCCAATATAAGAGGATTTTTTAAAGAACAAATATGAGGTATGAGATGAACTTCCAATATCAAGAGAAAAATATATGTCAATCATTATAGTTATGTTCATGTTGACAATGTAATAAAATCTAAAACTATCTCACAATATGATAGTTTTAATGGATCAAAATCAGTGTAACATTAAAAATAAAAAGATAATATATAATAAATAATAAAACTCGGTTTCTGTTGAGATAATATCAAAAGAATTTTCAAACATCAAAATCATATAACATGAAAGAAGATGCTGCTATTGAAATGAGTATAGATCTAAGATCAAAGTATTTTTAAAATACTAATTCAGAAATAATTGTAAGTATAGAAATAACTCAATTTTAAATCCTATATTGTCTATTTTATCTTATTCCTTAGACTATTGCGTCTTATAATCCTTTTACTTTTAGAATATCTATTTAAGCTCCATATTATAAAGGAGTTGTTCCATTTTTTCAACTTCCATTTTTATCTCATTTTTTAATCATAATTTCAAAGTAACATTATAATTAATCAATTTCTTGAAAAATCATCACGCCTTTTATATTAAATGATTTTTCTTGTGCATACATCCTGTTAGAGGTTTAAAAATAGTGACTAAAATAGTAATTTTTAAAAAAGAAAAAAAAAAGGACACTGACCAATGAGATGCTTTGAAAGTAGTTAAATGGAAAAATGGAAAGTCAAGAACCAATATAGAATTTAAACTCAATAACTAATACACTTATGTAATTAACTAATCTTTGTGAATTGTCTAAAATTAAAGCATAGTAACTTTCAAAAAAAATAAAATAAAATAAAGCATGGTAATAAAAACTTATTGGCCGCATATTATTGCGTCATGCGCCAAAAATATTTAAAAAAATGGATATGATAACAATTTTGAGAAAGATAGGTGTTCAGAAATAATTGGAAAATAAATGAAAGTACCCATCAAATTTCAAATATATCGTGACTTATTGTTACAAAGAAAACATCATGATTAGATCTCTCAAAAAATATCTCATGATTAAAGGTAGATGGAGGACCAAAAAAGTCATTGGGCGGGGCCAGTGCGAGTTGAAGATAAGGCAGAGCAACTCATAAAGCGCTCCCCCTGAAAGCCAGTCCCAGAGGAAGCACCCCACGCCAAACAGATAATGATAACCCAATTCTCCTAAATCAATCTCTTTACAAATTTCCAAATTTTCAATTCCAAAACTCATTTACATCAAATCAACATGTTGTATTGTCGGATCTAAAAAAATCAAGTGATTTTGCAGGCATGAGCTATTGTTCTCGTTATAAATTAGTTTTGAATTGGAATCCATATTATCTAATGGTATCATCACACATAGAATCTAAAGGCACTTTTTGTTCATTAATGAATTGAAATTCGATCTAAAGGCCCATGTTGAAGGTCGTACATAAAAATCAAGGAATCTTGGAATTTTCTCAAAATTTGAGAATAGATATTATTGAAATTACCCGACCTTTTATTTCTCTAGATGGTTACATATATTTCAAAAGTATCAAAACAGAAGCTATTGTATACAAAAGAAGGAAAAACAAGTCAGCAACAGCAATTTTTAGTCATGAAATCGAAGTTAAGAAATGGACAATCAATCCTCTTATAATGATTGATCATCGATCGACCTTTTAAAAACCATTACACACCAATGGATTAGTGACAATACTATTACTAATTAAAGTTAAATAATTAAAATCCATTGCAATTTATACTGAATACTGAAAAGGTAAATAAAAACGTGTTGTGTCTGTGCGTGTATTTGCCAAATATGCAAATTTGAGAAAAGAAAGTTAGAGAAAAGAGAATAAAGAAAAGGACATAAAGTTAGGAGTAGAACTAGTAAAGGCATTAAGTAAGTAAATAAGAAGAAGGCGAGAAAAATGGAACTTACCACAACTTCCCTGGTCTTTAATGGGAACGACGGCTCCTTTCTCCCTCCAATCGATAGAGTCGGGGACTTCATCTCCAAGGCGAGGTTGATAGCGGTTGCTTGTCCTGTTTCTCCTTGAACCGGAGGCGAATTTGCCTCCCAAGTACCTAGATCGGTACTCCTCGTTCGTCAGATCTGCGAAGACGTTCAAACCCAATCGGTAGGGCAAATTTTGGGCGTTGATTTCATCGATGTACTTGAGATTGTCCTTGAAGATGTGGAATCGATTGTCGGGCTCTGCTCCCAAGAGGTTGTTCAGCTTCCCGTGCTTGGCACGCCACTGGTCGTAGAGCGCCATGACCTCCTCGTCTGTCCTCTGGGGGATGATGGAAGAAGGCAACGCAGTTGATAAAGCTATGAAGAGGAAGAAGAGGAGAGCCATGATCGGGGAGGATGGGTAGGTCCCCATTTTCTGACTTTCTTCCGGGTTATTGTTCGGTTGATGATGTTTGGAGTGGGAGGAGTGTTGAAGAAAGTAGAAGAGGAGGCGACTTTATATACACAAATTAGCCTTCGTCGACGCATTAGAAAAATGGAATGAGAAATTAATTTGATGGGTAATAAAATATAAAGTAAAAGAAGTAGTTAGGAAATAATGGGGGAATGGGACGAAAGCAATTGGCTACGGAAGGTGAGTTCGGGTCAAGCTGTACCCGGCCCATTTATTTAGATATTTTTGGGAGTGAACATGTCCTTACTCCTTTGTTTTTGGGACGACGGTGAGTGGCTCAGGTGGATCCAAAAATGTGGCTACTTGTGTGAATTTACCATCGTGACTCACGTGTACCTTCAAATACCATTCCTTACTCGTTAAGAAAATAAGAATTCCTAATCTCCCTTAGGAGGGGGACGAGGCATAGGATAACGTTTTTAATGAATTTATATACACTATTGTTTTAAATTTTTTTTAAAAGACTTTTTAGAGTTATGCCCATCTTCTCTGTATTTATTATTATTTTCTATTTTATGTCTAAATTTACCTTCTTTTTAATTCTATTTTATTTTGTTCACGATGAAACTAGGATGAGAAGACTCGCTTGACCTTCACGTGTTATAATCAATGTTTCACTAGTTATAATCAATGTTTGCAATATACTTCTTTTCACGTATGAAATACAATAACATGCAGTAACTAGTGAGTGATTTAGGCTCTTCCTAAATGTTTAGTGCTCCTTATGAAAGAGTTAACAAATTGGGCTCCCCCTCAATCTGACACTACTCAGCAATAACTCCCTTCTCTTTTCACGCTAAAGCTGAATCACCATTCAACTAAGAAGCAATGCACCATATCGAATCTTATGTCAGGAACAATCGGTATATTGTCAATCATGCAGGATCTGGTTCTCACTATCAAACTTGAGTCGAACAACACCTCATTGTAAAATTCTTTGGCGTATACATTTTTTTTTCATCTAAAACGGCTTACCCTATAAAGGCACAAAACTAACAAAAATATATGTAACACAAATGGAAAGAATCCATTATATCCAGGGAAGGAGATCGAGGCCGAATAAAGGCTAAGCCTAAAACACGCGTAATCAGAAAAGGAAAAAATAACCAGCAGATACGATACCCACAGAGTTAGAGAGAGACAAACCAAGCAACAATCAGGATAAAATAAAATATTAACAGTCAACACCACAATAACAATATCAATTATATCCTTAATCCAAAATCACCCATAAACACCAATCAAAAGGCTTAATGCTCATAAGATTTTTCTATTTGTGAGTCTTAACTCTATAACATTTATTAACCTTAATCTAAACACAACAATAATTTATTGAATCAAACATTTTATATCAACAACTACAACAATATTCTTTAACAAATAACTATTGATTCTACACATAAATAGTTATCAGTCCAATTTCTAAATAAGCAAATTGATTAATAAGAAACTAATTTGTTCCACAAGGCCTTCAATTTTACGAAATAGGCAGTCTCAGAATGCTAATTTTAAGATGAAATTCACAGTCATGGTGAATTTGAAAGCTACAAAAGTGATTGCTTCACTAATAGCATTCTTGAAGATTAAGCCAAATCTATGGACCGAATTAAAGGAATTGATGAAAGTAGAGATTACTTCTAATAAAAAAAATTGAGGATTCATGTTGTTACCATGCTATTGTTAATAATCCAATTGGTTGTGAAATTGAACCATCGGTAAAATCAAGTTCAATCTTGCATGTGAGTCTATTAGTCATAGATTGCCTCCATGTAATATAATTTATTTCACTTAACCATTCTAGGGCGAGTTCCATACTGGAGCCATCAAAATGATGGAGGCAGTAAGGATTAACGTATTGTTCAAAATAAGTAGGATCATGGGATAATGATTCATAGAGGAAAGTGATGATATGAAGGATTGGTGGTTCAATTAGTATGTGACAAATCAATAGTTATGACAATTCAATAGAAGAGCTCTTAAAGAAAACTAGGGACAAAAAAAACTCTCAAGTGAGACCATATTAAATCAAAAGTTATTTGCATAATTTATTGAATGGTAACAATTACATACAAAACAACCACGAGTACAAAATAAAAAGACTAAAGTGAGTACATTCCAACAATAATTGACATGTATTCCTTCTTATAAAGTTAGAAGTTTAATCTTTCATTTTTGGGTATAATTTGTTGTACTAAAAATATTAAAAAAAGAAAATAGTCAAGAGACAAAGCTAACTGTAAACTGATTCAATTATTTTATCTATCAAGACATGGTTGCATCACTTAATTTTGGGCATAATTTTGACCTAATATGTTGGATAAGATGTATGCATTGCTATATATTGCCATCCTTCGATGTTGCTATTATTTATTTTTGCACAACTCAGATGACATATATGCATCTCATTATGCCGTCGAAATTCAATTAATTTCTTTTATTTTACATCAAGTAGATCTGCAATAGTGAGATTATGAATGTGTACTTAATTAATTTTAAACAGAAGCTTGGATAAACTATAAATTAAATGTGGGACAAAATAATAGAACCGGATAAATTTGATTTGCGCGAGTCAGAACTAGCCACGTCGTGATGCGATTGAATGGTTTGTATCCAGACGAAAAGCACTCAATTTTTCGCTAGTGGGCCCCTTCGCTGCATTACTATTGGGCAATGAAATTTTAGTTTTTTACGCCCTTTATTATAATTTTTATTATCATTTCAATTGTGTTTCGTCCTCTTTCGCTATCATAATAATGTCTGCTCTTGCGCTTTGCCTATCGTCCTCTTTACCCATTCATGTAATTTATTCCCCCCTTATTTTTAAATTTGATCATTATTAAGATTCCCTTCCCATTATCCCTTTAATTTACAATCAATTTGTTATGCTTTCCACATGGTCCTTTATTTTTTATGTTTTTACGAACTAGAATACAATAATGTAGTTCATTTTTATCACAATGGATATATTATGAGTGGATTAATACCCACGAAGTTAATTGTTTAAATTTTCTTAAAAATATTTATTTTTATTAATTTTTTATATAAAAATAGTTTTTAAATTAGAGGAATTATTAAAATATCTGTCTTTTGGAACGTAACAAAAGAAAAAGAATCATTTTAATTTTGTTTTGGAAAAAGAAAAAGATTTATTTTTAATTAGCATCACAAAGTTTCTTTTCATACATTAAAAGAGCAACTTTTATATTATATGCTCTTGAACTGTGAAAACATAATATTATTGATTTAATAATTTGCAATATGGAGAAAATATTTTTATCAAATTATAAAGAATCAACTCATCTGAATTGCACGAATAGATTTTTTTCTTCTCCCTTTTATCTCGCTCGGTTGGATTATAAACAAGTGGCTTCTAAAAGCAAAAATCATATATCAAACAAACATGTCTTATTCCCAAATGCTGATATTTCTTTTTTTTTTTTTTCCCAAAAAAAAATGAATGGTGCAAACATGTCTTTGGAAAAAAAAAGGAAAAGGTGAAAATTTTTATTTCCAAATTATTAAATATTCTTGCACTTGCATCATCATTATCTATTTTCTTTATAAAGAAAGTCTTTGAGATAACCTATCAATTCAATATAAGTTACAACTATTTTTAATCATTTTTGTTAAAAGGTTTTTCATGATGATTTATTTTAGAGAAAAAAAATATATTGTATCAATAAAGATAATTATTCTCATTTATATATCATAAATTTCCTTTTTCGTTTTATCAATATGAAATTGATAATCTATATATTATGAAATTGGCAATAATTTAATCAGTTTACAGATGATTATAAAAATAAAATTTTGTTTTGTTTTTTTTTTCCGTCTTCTAAGTAAGTCATTGTGAAGGTGGGACCTTGAGTGAGAAGGTAAAACAGTGGTTGCAAAGGACGTGGATAAGGACTATTGTTTTGAAGAGAGAGTTGAAAATGAAGAGTGGAGGAAGTTTGCACGCAACTAATGTGTGAAGGCTTATTTGGTAAGATTTAGACAGGTTCAAACAAAGAAATATATATATATATATAAAGAAGGGAATATGTTGAAGATTAAAATATGGGAATCAGAAAAATAGAAGAGATTCTCAAAAAGAAAAAAAAAAAAAAAAAGGGAGAAAAAAAAAAAAAAAAAGGGAGAAAAAAAAAAAAAAAAAGGGAGAAAAAAAAAAAAAAAAAGGGAGAAAAAAAAAAAAAAAAAGGGAGAAAAAAAAAAAAAAAAAAAAAAAAAAGATTGAAAAAGATGGGAGAGATTCGAAGAAGATGCAGATCGCAGATGTGAGGGAGAGTTGGATATGGTTTGAAAGTACTCACATGGGGGAAGCTAAGAAAGAGAAGCAAGAAGATAAAAGAAGAGACAGTAAGGCAGTATGGGCTTTGCGGCCCATACAATACATCTAATCCAATAAATATATAACATGAAGTGATCTGCCAAGTTGGTAACTCAGCTTGGAGGCCACAAACCACCAATCTCTAACTGCAAACACACTCCTTTTGATTTGGGCTTTCTTGCCCACTTGACCACATGCACCGCCACTTGCCTTCCCTTTCCTTTCCTTTCCTATCCTCTCACTCTCTTCTTTATTTTATTTTATTTTATTTTTTAACCTTCGTGGACGACAGGATTCAACCTCTAACTTCGAAGTTGATAATACATACTTGATTTGTAAAGTTTCTATTCCTTTAACTTCTCAAACTAAAGTAGAATAATTTGTGTTTATGATCATTTAAATGCAAAATTACATGTTTGTGCAAGTTTAATTTGTGTCTAATAGGTACCTTTACTTTCAAAAGTATGTAATGATTCTTGACATATGATGTTAAACTTTTAATTTTGTGTCTAATAAGTGTGCTAATTTTAAAAAATATTGATTAGGTCAATTATTTATTAGACATGATTTGAATCTTAACGATTTATTAGATTAGGAGAATTGAAAGTTTAGAAATTTGTTTGACATTTTTTTTTTTTAAATTTAGAAGCCTATTAAATAATTTTTAAAGTCTAGGGATCTAGTTGACACAAATCTTAAAGTTATTGACTAAACTTGTAGTTGTCAATTAATCAAAATAAAATCAATTTAAAAGTTTTAAAGCTAAAATGACTTATTTGAAAGTTGAAGAACAAATTGGAATAATTTCAAGAGTTCAATGAGTAAATAAGATTTGCTCAATCCTAGAACTATTGAAAGTATAATCAAAGTTTGATATTGATTGTTTTTATTAGTACGAGATCTCTTTGGTAAAAAATATATTGAAGGGTCTAGTTTTGTATTAAAAAAATAATAAATAAAATAAATAAATAAAAAGTTGATAGTGACTTAACTAGTACTTGAATTATTAGTGGTTTTGCATTTACATTTTCGGGAAAAAAATGACAATGGACTTAAATTTAATAAATTAATTATGAACATGGACAGAGATTTAACTTTTGTTTTCTTTTATAATTGATAGATATTAATTAGCATTTAGTCAAGCAATAATAATCATTGATTGACTCGTCAATATTGCAAACTAATAAGGGTTAGTTGAGAAGTTATTTCCAAATGTACTTATCTAACTCCAAAAGTTTTCTTGGCATCGAACTTTGGTGAATTTAGATAGGTTTTCAAAAAACACACAAAAGGGTATTTTCAGAAAATAGAGTAAGAGATGATTTTTCAAACTAGATGTGTAATGAAGATGAACTAAAAAAATCATGAAGTACAAATGTGACCATTTCAATGACTAAATTATAAAAAATACGTTAGACACTAATAGACTACTACTATCTGTCACTATCTATTGGTGATACCCACTTATAGATATCTATTAGTTTTTATTATTATCCATTGTTGACAGATACTGATATTTTGCTATATCTATAAATACTTTAACTCATTTTTTATATACGAAAACATGCCTTGTTTTAAAAACTTTTTTAAATTTAAAAAAGTTTAGTTTAAGACATCATATTATCATCTATTTTATTTTTAATAATTTTGAAAAATACTCTCCTTCTACTTCAATCCACGGTTTATCACTTCCCTATTTTTTTAATTTTTTTTTTTTTATCTCACTTCTTCAAGATTCTCTTTTGTTAGTTATGGACAATGAAAAACGAAGAAAAAAAAAAGTATTACACTATAGATCAAAGTAGATGGGGATTAGTTGTAGATGAATAGTTTTCGTCTCTATACTAAAACATTTTTTAAAACTTCTTTTAAAGTTAAGGATATTAATGCAACTTTTGAAAGTTTAAAAATATTTTTGAAATGAGTTATTAACAGTTTTCAACCATATACGGGAGATAAGAGTACTTTTTTAACTTTCTTTCAAAGTGCTTAAAAGTATTATTGAAACTTTTGAAAGTTGAAGAATATTTAGAAAGTTCAAAAATATTTTGTATAATTTAATAAAATTAAGTTATCAAAATAAGAAGAAGTTGAGTTTAAGTTGGAGAAGAAACAGAAATTCAGTTCTAAGTACAGAGCTAATTTCAATAACAGAAATGTGAGCTAAGAGGAGAAAGTGTTTAGAGCTAAAAAACAAAGCTAATGATGAATTTCATCCAACCTTCTTTTGCCCATCTTGTATTGCAACTCTCTCTAATTGGTTTGGACATATGCCTAATTTCTTATGTCACATATTAGAATGCTCAACTAACAAAATTTTCAAATTCTTCTGGTTAGGCCAAATTTGCAAGCTGTGTGTAGTTCTTTTACATCCTTCAAAAACTGCCTCTGCATACATCACAACTCAACTCTAATCGCCCCAATTGTTTTTTCCCCTGACCCTAAAATTTGTGTTGCCCTCTCTTCTTTCTCTTCATGACTTTTGAGTCACCCAAGTTATATAAACTAGAATGAAAATCTAATTTCGTCACACCATCTAACATTAAATCTCCACAAAAAAATAATAATAATCATAATAATAAATAAATAAAACTATTTACTTAAGCCAACACATAAACAAACATCGTCTAAGCTTAGTATTCAATGGGGATGAAGTTAAGATTTTAAAGTAAATTTGAATTATTGTTGAAATAAATTCAGATTCCCAACACAAACATAAATACACATCAAAATAATATTGAGTTTGAAATTTGAATCTATCTATTAAAAGAGACAAAAAGACCTACTCCAAAATATGTTGTCATGATGCTGTTGATTTTATGATTGTGAAGTTAGAAGAGAATTGGAGAAATATTCTTTTCAAGGAGAATTTTGTATTATTATTATTATTTATGTTAGTTTGATTCGAGGCTGATTTTTTTTTTTTTTTTTTTT
>QLSR01000465.1:364439-413846 GCA_031780015.1 Citrullus colocynthis | reverse complement strand
TTTTTTTTTTTTTTTTTTTGAAAACTTGAAATCTCCTAATCAAAACAGGTTCCACCAGCTTTAAAAGGAAAAAAAAAAAAAAAAATCCATATTTCATGTTAAAAGAAGGGTGTATTTGGATTGACTTGAGAAAATTTAGAAAACTCATTTTTATTTAAATTCTTTTAAAAATTATTTAAAACACACTTTAAAATTTATTTTGAGTCGTTGCCAAATACGCTAATTTTTTAAATTGAACACTTAAAAATGCATTCTAAATACGTCCACAAAGAAAAGGAAAAGTGTGGAAGGAGTTAGTTTGAAATTAAAAATAGGTTCAACTGTACGTTTAAGTTTAATAATTTGGTTGTGCACAACCTTTGTGCTTCACATTTCTTTGATTCTTGTATGTACTCTGCTTCTAATTTTGAGCAGTTTTTGGTCGGATGACTTGTTTCTTTGAGTGTCCTCTATTATTCACGAAGGACAACAGCAGTTGTGATTTGTGCTAATTTGATAATACACTTTTCTTTCTAAAAAATAATAACAATTTTTTTTTGCAATAAGTGCTTAAATTTTAAAAGTATATGATAACTGTTGAATGAGAAATTTCGGCCAATTAAATTTTGCCACATTATCACAGCAAAAGTCTAAACACATTGTGGAAATTACAAAATTAGATCGAGCCGAGTAATTAAAGTCTTCTGAGTTCAAAGTCCAACACAATTCAAGTCCATTGTGTAATTTTGGGCTAAATAAGATATTGGGCCCAAGCCCGAACCCAAAAGCAACTGGACCCAAGCCCATTTAAGGCCCATGGTGAACCTTTATAAATTGAGGTCTTACCTCTCCATTTTAGGGGGTTGGGAAGCATTGACACAGAGTGCTCAAGCTCTGAAAGCAAAGTTTTGAAGATGAAGCTGTGATCGACCTCAAGGTTACAACTTCTTGAAGAATTGAAGCTCTAAAGCTCTAAACACTGAAGCTCCAAAGTTTTGAAGATCCAAAAGCTGAAGCTCTAAAAATTTGAAAAATATAGGCTCTAAAGGATACCCACCTCTTGAAGGTTTGAAGACTATACTTCCAAGATCAACTTTTGATCTTCTAACATAAGATTTCCACGTGATCGGAAGACCCTTTCCAAAATTCTTGAAGTCAAAAATTCCAAAGACCAATCCAAATCAATCAACAAGCTACATGTTGATCCAACCCGATCAACAAGCCCAAAGGTCGATTATCCTTGAAGATCAACAAGCCAGGGGTCGATCCAAATCGATCAACAAGGCACAGGTCGATCCAACCTAGTCAGCAAGCCCAAAGATAGATCCTCCCAGAGAAACAAACCTAAAGGTTGGTCGCCCAAGAAGATCATCAAGCCCAAGCCCAAAGGCCGATCATCCAAGAAATCAACAAGTCTTACGATCAAAGTTTACCTTTTTTTTAAGAGAAAGAATTAAAAGATCAAATATTAAAGATTGATTCGGAAATCTCGTCGTAAAACAATAAGTTTTTCGAAAATCTCGGTGTCAATACAAATATAAAGTTTAAATTCAACGAATTAAATTTATCCGGAAATCTCATTGTCAAACAATAAGTTTTCAATTCTTTTAATTTTGTGTCCAATAGGTCTAAAAATTTTGATCTTGTGTTTAATAAATAGGATCATTTTTAAATATAGCAAAATGAATTCAAATATTTACAAATATTACAAAATGTATTGATAGACAGTAATAGAAACTAATAGACTGCTATCATCTATCTTATAGGCAATGACACTTTGCTATATTTGAAAATATTTTCAGCAATTTTGTCATTTAAAACAATTACTCCCAATAAATACTTGATATATTCAACATTTTTTAATAAAAATTCACGGACATCCTCGACACATTATTAAAAATTTAGTCTCCTATTAGATCTAAAATTCAATATTTAATAGATTAGTCAATTTTAGAAATGGAGCACATTAAATATGAGAATCTTAATAAAATATATTCGTTTTACTATACCTATATTTGGCGTTACATTGGAAGGGACGTACAATTCTCATAGCCTCATATAGAATTGCAGCTATATGAGAATGGACCACCAAATTGGGCCATTGGTCCCATAGCTTTTACAAATCTCAGTTTGGATGTTGAATCTTTCTCTTTCCCAACCAAACTAAATCAATTTCAAATGTAAAAATATTTTCATACCATTTATCTCTTGTCTTTTAAAAGATTTCATTTATGGTTTTGTGACTCTCCTCCTTTCTGGAAGTTATTATCAAATTTAATTACATTAGAAGTGTAATTATTTTCGTTCGCTTTTTTATAAATGATGTCAGCATGAAAATAATTACGTTATTACTTTACCCTCAATTGTAAATTATTGTATAATTCCACTGACATAAAACATGAACTATTGATTTCAAGGTTAGAGGTTCAATTTTTCTACCCCACCTATTCTATATATATAAAAAAAAAAAGTACAAAAAAAATTACACAAACTTACAAAATTCATGATTTTTTCCCACAACAGAAACAAAAAGGTATAAATCATAACATAATACATTGTTATGAAATTGACAAATAAAGAATAAATAAGACATAAAATAGTAGAAAGTTAAACACATATTCACATGGTTCACTAACAACATATTAGCTATGTTCACGGTGAGAGAACGTTACATAATACAAAAGGAATGACGTCTCTAGGGTGTGAGAGCTTATATAACATTTCTTGAACCTTTGGTCATAATCGTAAATAACTATAAATAATTAAATATGTCAAATACGAATCCAACTTTAATGAAATCCATGTACTTGATCGTTCGAAATACCAGATAACAGATTCAAGGTATTCAAACATCCAAATTAACAAAATTGAATTATGGATTCGATCTTTGCTCTTTTTCTATGCGCATATTTTCAATTAAAACATTTTTTTTAAGAAAAGAAAAACTAATCAAAACTTCACATTAGATAAAAGTAAAACTATAATATTCTTTCGTGAAATATTTATATATATATATGAATCTTTCGCCAAATAATAGTTTGAATTAAAAAAATATCCTCTCATTAATATTTACCAAAACTTAGTATGAAATAATTGGTGTACATATTGTATTTGTATGGGATATATAAATTTGAATAGATATATCATTTTCCTTTTAAAAATAAAAAATAAAAGTTGAAAGAAGAAAATAAAAAGAGAACAAGGAATAGATATCACATTAATAGGAAATTAATTAACCAATAAAAGCAACAAGTTTCTCAGAAATCAAATCAAATCTAAATAAGCATGCAATAAAGATCATTTGGTAGTTTTGAAATTCAATAAATAAGTTGATAAACCTAATTAATTTCGTTAATCAACATGGACGTATGTAATTAAAATCTTTTACGAAAAAATTGCCTAAAAAAATGGAAGAAAATAGAGGAGTCGAAGAATCTAGTGGTCTACTAAATTATTATATGTGGATGGAACCTGGGAAGGTGGGTACTGAAAATTTAAACAGTTCCCCAATTCAGGGGATTAGGAAATAAAAAGAAAGTCAACAATTTAGTCGCAAATTGGCCTTGAATTTCGCATTCCTAATGAAATTTTGAAACTTAATTAATAACATTAATGGAATCTTGAAAATTATGCCAATCCGTAACGGTTTTTTTTTTTTCTAAAACAAAGAGTCAACATTTGAAATATTGGATCCAAACATGTTTTTGTCAATTTTACATTAGTTGTTCGAGTTTCAAACTATTCGCTTTGTGAAAACTATTGGTCACTCTTGATTTTAAGACAACTTATTCGAAACTTGCCTATTATTTTTCCTATCAACCACGATAATTCAAACACGTTTATTATAGGAGTTAGATGTTACTACCAAAATAAGTGCAGTCCAATTGGCATAAGTTTGTCCTAAAAGCAAACAAAATAACTTTATCCCTTATTTTCACGAACATTTTTTAAAAGATTCTACGTGTTTTTCCTCTAAAATATAAAGAAAGAGAAAATATAATTGACAAAGATTTGATGAGAATAATTGAAAAAATGATTTGTTATTAAGTGGAATTTAATAAGAAATCAAATCTAGCATCACTCGATAATTAATGATAATCCTGCATTCACTACAAAATCTTATGAATGCATCCCCATTTACAACCTTAATTACACACTTCATACAAAATCTTTCTCAGCATCATTCACTCCACACCATCAGCTTCCTATTCATTGACAGCCACTGATTTTTCTTGATATCTGCATCAATCCACGTTCAAGTGCACGGGGTACAAAATTATTTTAATTTATTAAAAACCACTTGATGATTTTACAGAAAACTATGATTTTTCATAATAAAATCTTTGTATTAGCTGTGTCATGAACACCCAAAAAGGGATTAGGTGAAAATCAAGTAATAATTATTCTTTTACACAGCTTGTTTTGTTTGTGCCATAAGCTAATTAATTACCATTCAACGATAATAAAGAATAAAAGTTACTTTTTAGTTCCTAAAACTTCGAATAATATGTGCATTTGATTGCTAAGTTGTTAAAATATATCTATTTAGTTATGAAGTTTTAAAGAATTGGTGGATTTAGTTTATAAATTTTAAAAATATAATTTGCAGTAATGAACTTTAAAAAAAAAAAAATTTGAAAGGTCTCTAATTTAATTTATCACCTAATTATTTAATACAATAAAAAAATTTAAAATTATAAACTAAAAAGTTTGGTTTAAGAAACTTAAAACCAAATATACATAATATTAAAAAATTTAGAGATTAAAAAAAGTCATCTTCTCAAATAATAATAACAATAATGCCAAATGTTTGCACGAAACGAAGCCTCCTTGTTTTGATAAAATCGTCTTGCTTTAATTAATAAATCAAGAGTAATCTTTTTCCGATTGGACCTCCAAGAGAGCATCTCCATTTAAAAATTAAAAAATCATGAAAAGTCAATTGAAATTGCTCTTTCTTTGGGTTCGTCCAATTATTAAAAAGGGTAAAAGGGAGAGGAGAAAAAAAAAAAAAAAAAAAAAAAAAAAAGAAATAAAAAAAGAAATGGGGAGAAAAAAAGGGGAACACAAAGGGAGGGTGGGGGGGAAAAAAAAAGGAAAAGGGAGGGGAAACGAAAAAAAAAAAAAAAAAAAAAAAAAAAAGAAATAAAAAAAGAAATGGGGAGAAAAAAAGGGGAACACAAAGGGAGGGTGGGGGGGAAAAAAAAAGGAAAAGGGAGGGGAAACGAAAAAAAAAAAAAAAAAAAAAAAAAAAAGATAGGGAAACCGTCTGGGACCCACAGACCCCACCTCCTCACTCAATGACTTTTGCATTAAAAGCTGTTAAAGGTCAACTCTATCCCACTGTCTCCAACTAATAATTTCTTGTCCTTTCTCTCTCTCTCTCTCTCTTCTCTCTCTACTCCCGATTTTACCGAGTCCTCAATCTAACGGCTATTCTCAACCCTTTTGACCTTATCTATCTCTCCCACAAATTTAAATCCCCTCTCCCAACCGGTTCACCCTTTGAACAGGATGGTCAAACCTCCTGACAATTTCCTCCTACGTGCTCTCTTTTCATTGGTTTAAGGGTTTGACGGCAGACGGACCAGAATCGACCGGTCAGTTGCCCGAGAGGGCATCACTTTGACTCCAATCCTTTCCTTCCCCCAATTCCTTTTTCTTTTTTTTTTTTTTCTTTTTAAAAAAATCATCTTTCCTCTTCTCTTTTCTTTCCCCCTTTTTCTTTTCCTCCTCCCCAGTTTCTTCTTCTCAATCCCTTCTTACAATTTCACATCTTTTTCTTTCTCAATATAAATACTCTGCTCCCTTTGTTTTCATTCCATATGCTCCTTCTTAACAATAACATGGCTGTGGAGCTCATGGTGGGTTTTGGGGATGCTACTACTCCTACTAATTTCACGCCCAAGATGGAAGAAAATGCCGCTGTTTCTGCTGTTCAAGAAGCCGCTTCTGCTGGGATTCAAAGCGTCCAGAATTTCCTACGTTTGATGTCCCATACTCCTAATCACCAACACTCCCAAGACGATTCTTCTGCTTCCATTACTCCTAATTCTATCGCTGGATACGAAGCCGTCGCAGATTCCGTCGTCAATAAATTCAAGAAGGTCATTTCTTTGCTCGACCGAAACAGAACCGGCCACGCACGTTTCAGAAGGGCTCCGGTTCTTAATACTACATCGCCCCCTCCTCCTCCGCCCAAGGTCAAGCCGCAGCATCAAGATCCGAGTTCGTCGTCTCCGATTTCAGTCCCTCATATTCAAGTAAAGAAACAAGAATCAGTGTCTGCTTTTAAGGTTTATTGCCCCACGCCCTCCCCTGTTGTGCGTTTGCCTCCTCTGCCTCACAACAACTCCCATCAGCCTTCACATCCACCCAATACCTTCCAAGCACAGCAAAATACTTCGTCGGTGGTACTCAAAAATGGGTCTGTAGATAGAAAAGATGCGACTACCACCATCAATTTTGCAGCCTCACCCCCGATTTCCGCTGCAAATTCGTATATTTCATCATTAACTGGAGACACCGAAAGCTTACAGCCATCTCTGTCATCTGGGTTCCAGTTCACCCACATGTCCCAGGTCTCTTCCGCAGGAAAGCCCCCTCTTTCATCTTCTTCGCTAAAGAGAAAATGCAATTCCATGGAGGATTCCGCCATGAAGTGTGGCTCGTCTTCCGGCCGGTGTCACTGTTCCAAGAAGAGGTTGGTCCTTGCAACAGACCTTAAAAAATCCCCATTAATCTGTCTAAATTGGGTTTGGAATATACTTTATTCGTTATTGAACTGTGAAATTTCTATGGTTTAGCAGGAAAAACAGGATAAAAAGAGTCATCAGAGTTCCCGCCGTTAGCTCAAAACTTGCCGATATCCCACCAGACGATTACTCCTGGAGAAAGTACGGTCAAAAACCCATCAAAGGATCTCCTCATCCAAGGTGTGTAATTCTTTTTCTTTTTTTTTTTTTTATTACTTTGGTTCATCCTTTGTTTCACAGTGTTGGTTTGTGTGTGTGGTGAAATTAAGAACTTGTTCAATGAACTCGGTCATTTAGTGGGGGCAGAACAGAGGAACTCGTTGACCTCCGTAGTCCGTTATTTTCCAAGAATAATAATATATTCGAGAAAAAAGAGTGTATGATTTGATAATGGCGTTAGCTTGTTTGTTTGTTTTCTTATAATGTCAAAAAGCAAATAAATACGAAGTTGAGGGGTAGAGTAGAAGGGAGGACTGACAAAAGGTCATTTTGGTAAATGAACAGGGGATATTACAAATGTAGCAGTCTGAGAGGCTGCCCAGCACGGAAACACGTAGAACGTGCCTTAGACGATCCAACAATGCTGATTGTAACTTACGAAAACGATCACAATCACGCCCACTCCACCGAACCACCTGCAGCGCTTGTTCTCGAATCATCATAATAGTCAACTCATCCAACGGCCACAAATCTCCATCAAATATTATATGATATATTAAAAGCAAATATATATAATTTGGAAAGCTACAGGTTAAAATTAAAGGGACCAATAGTCAACGCTGCGGCTTGGGCACCGTCTCCAAGAAGATTAGTGGGTGCGTTGTGCTGTCTGTCTATATAGAAAATTAGGATAAGCCCCCTTTGTGTTTCTCTCTCTCTCTCACTCTCACACTTATGAAGGTTTTTTTTTTTTCTTTCTTGTGTTTTAGGGATTTGGAAATTTGAAGGGTGTGGGTGTGGGTGTGGGAGAGAGGAAAGGCATGAGACGGTGGGATTTGGTGGGTGTTGAGTCACGCTACTAGTGGGGCTTTTGTTTTTATAAACTTTCATATGATCTCGAATATTAATATTCCTCCAGATTTTTTGTTTTTTTTTTTTAATCTTTATATCATATTGGATTAGATGGTGGATTTATTTTTATATGTATAAACAAGAAACAAATATCCCACCTTTATTCCTTCCCCCATTTCCATTTCCACCCAATTTTTATTCTTATATGTAAATTTCTCATTTCTTAAAAAAAAATAAAAATAAAAATAGCAATCATTTCCATCCATTGGGTTTTTGGATTGTAATTTGTACAGCAACGCTTTGTCGTTCGCCGAGAAGTCTGATGGTTAGATCTAAATAGAGAAAGACACAGATTCTGAGAATTGCAATTCTCTCTCTTCCCCTCCCTTCATCTTGTGTATAACGTGTTCTTTCTTTCTCTACTTATCATGCTTGGAAACTGTTTTAAAACTAATTTATTCAAAGAAAAGAAAAAAAAAAAAAGAGTTTAAGTAACTGCTCTTCTTCTTCCCTGGGGCTGAATTTCACTTTCACTTGGGCTCGTTGATGCTGGCCCAAACCCAAATCCCACGTGGGCCGAGAGAATTATCCACGTTCCATTTAGTTCCCTGTGGGCTTCTCCGCCCATCATCCACATCTTGTTTGATTACGGGAAAGTAAACCACAGATTGGTTCATCAATCAATCACAGTCCGGCATACGAAATTCAGTCTTTATTATAGATATTTAATAAAATCTGTCACTCATGTCTATACCTTTTCATAAAGAAGAGAAAAAGGGGCGCATTTTTAATGTGTATCAAGACATTGAGTTCTTCTTCCACTAAGGCGGAGGCCCAGCTGTATCCAATAACGCAATCATATTTATCATCTTGAGATAATGGAATCCAATGGGCAAAAAGGTGACTTCATAATAAAGAAAAATAGTTGACTTCTTTAAGACCTATCTCGATCCTCCAATAGAACACTGTTGTTCTTTACAACTCATACAGAATAATGTATGATCTCGTAACAAATAATAGTCTGAATGCAAAATTAAATATTATTAATTGTTTAGAACCGTACGAGCTCACTTTATAAAACTGAAGAGGCAGATTAATAAGTAAGAAAGGCTGATTAAAAGATGAAGTTGCGGTCATATCCTATTGAACTATATCTTCAATTTGATGAGCATTTTATGCGATGGTGATCTTTATACATCGGCACGCTTCATTATAGTATTTTTATCATTACCATTTGGCTTCTGTTCTCAGTGTTGGGACTTGAAGTATTGGACCCATTTTCTTGTAAAGTTGGGATCCTTGCTTTTGTGCTGTAAAATTTTTTTAGCCGTTTGTTTTATGCTTGATAAACAATGCACAAAAATCAACCTACCAATTTACAGACCCATACCTGCTCTGCTTGAACCCAAAGAGGTTTCCAGCATTTCCTCTTCTTTTTGCCGACTTTCAGTTTCTTATATATAACAGGCTGTTTCATGGAAACTTGGTCTGAGTTTGCCACTTCTATGCTTATAAAATCCTAAATTAACTACAAAGCAAGCAATTTGTGAGTTGATAATGAATAACATACCTGCCAGAGTTTTGCTGTTTCTGTTCCTCAACCTGTTTTCTTCTTTCGTTGTCGATGCCATAGCCAACGGTAACAACAGCAAAATGCAAGATTTCAAAGTAGGTAGTTCCAGAAGTTCGGTAAAAGGCTGTGATCACAACTGGTCTCACTGTAAGCAACCGATAACTCCTCAGCCATCATCCCTTTTGCCTGTTGAAGCAGAAGTTCTGATATTTGAAGACCTGAGGCTTTCAGTGGTGTACCCTGTGATTCAAAAATTCAAGTCAGTTATCACCTCGGATCCTCTAGGAATTACCAAAACATGGGTTGGATCGGATATATGCAACTACAAAGGCTTTTACTGTGACAACCCACCAGACAACAAGTCTGCCACGGCGGTCGCATCCATCGACTTCAATGGCTTTCAACTCAGTGCACCATCCCTTGATGGCTTCCTCGATCAGCTCCCTGACATTGCTGTTTTTCATGCCAATTCCAACAATTTTTCAGGCACCATCTCCACGAACATTGCCAAGCTCCCTTACCTATACGAGCTGGATGTGAGCAACAACCGATTATCTGGTCCTTTTCCCACTGCTGTTATTGGTTTGAACAGCCTCACCTTCTTGGATCTTCGGTTCAATTTCTTCACTGGGTCAGTCCCACCACAAGTCTTCGTGCAGGACCTTGATTTTCTCCTCATCAACAACAACAATTTCATGCAGAGTCTCCCAGATAGTCTTTCCATCACCCATATTCTCTATCTCACCTTAGCCAACAATAAATTCAGCGGTCCAATTCCTGGTGGCATTGTGAAAGCTTTGTCATCTCTGACTGAGGTTCTGTTCTTGAACAACTCATTATCAGGGTGTCTGCCTTATGAGTTAGGATCACTTGATGAAGCAATCGTGTTTGATGCCGGCAACAACCGACTAACAGGACCATTGCCCTTTTCGCTGGGTTGCCTAAAGAACGTGGAGCAGTTGAATTTCGCAGGAAATCTACTGTATGGTATGGTGCCGGAAGTGGTTTGTGCACTCAGACATCTGGTAAATCTAACTTTGTCGGACAATTATTTCACAGTTGTTGGGCCACTGTGTCGGATTTTGATAGGGAGAGGAGTATTAAATATTAGGAACAATTGCATTCCAGATCTGCCTTTCCAGAGACCAATTGTTGAATGTGCAAAATTCTTAGCATTCCCCAGAATTTGTCCTCGCATGTGGTCTTATACTTTAATGCCTTGCATGCTTCCTTCTTTTAACCCCCCAATTTCTCCCATTCCCAAATACTGGCCACATTTTCCCTAGTTTAATACATTCCGAGTCTCGTCTCGGAAGCGCATTGTCTGTGTTTTTCAATTGTAATTCCAAGAATGATTCTCAGTTACATACAAGGGGGAACAGATTCGTACGCTACAATTCATTGTTGATTCCTAACTCAGAACATCCTCCGTCGGAACTATGGCATTTGTATTGCGGTTTGTTTGACCCTAATTAAGCAGATGTTTAGAGATACCTGTTAAGGAAGTACATATCACCGGAGGCGTGGTCCACCGTGGGGGAGTGCTGAATGGTTTAGTGGAAGTGCAGCTGTATTCCGACGAGATCGCCATAGCCGTAAGATAAGAAATTTGTTCACGGGGTGTGGGGCGTGCGGGTGCATAGCCGGCCCATGCCCAACTTCTGTTGTTACCCATACCCACTACTATGTCGGGATTAGTGCTTGGGGTCGGGTATCAATTATCAAATACCGTCCTACAAGGTTCTTTTCCGCTTCCTTTTCTTTCCATATATGCCCTTCCTCTAAATTTATTTATTAAATTTGTCCTAATAATATAATTATTTCTAAACAAAATAAAATAATCTATTAATACCATTAAATTTTAGGAGTTGCATCAATTTAAATCTTAAACTTTTGTAATCATATCAATTTACATCCTTCATTACTTTTTGTTCGAAAAAATCCCGTCAAAAGCTTATAATTGTATCGATTAAAATAAACGAATCAATTTAGACTCTTAATCAAAATTTAATTTCACAATTGTCCATGCATTACTCGAGTAGTCTATTTTGTAAAACCGGTGTTTGAAAAAGACTAGACACATTTGAGAATCAATGCATGAATGATTTTCAAAAGTAATTATAATAAAGCTTGCTCAAAAGTTATTGTCCATTTTTATACGAAGAAGTCTATGCACATTTCAATAATGTAGTAATATAAATTAGTTTTTTGGTAACGAATAAAGAAACGGTGGCCGGACATAGTATAGTACAACTATATAAAACTTGTTCAATTAATCTCAAAGTTAAGAAATTGGATCTCTCACCCTACATTGTCAAAATAATTGTGGACCATTGTCAAAGGACATTTATTAAATTATTGATTAACCAAAAAGCTTAAGTTAGTAGGTGAAGACAAATTTAATTATATGTCACTAACACTCTCCCTCACTTGTGCACTTAAAATATGAAGAACCTAAGAAGTGGAAATCAATTTCAATTAGGGAGGAAATAACACTGTAGGAACTTGGGACTATTTGCTTTGATACTTGTTAAATCACAATTGACCTAAAAGATTAAGCTAGTGAATGAAGACAAATTTAACTATATATTACTAACAACATCAAAGAAATTGGTGAGAGGACAAGATTAATAATTTTGGCCAAGTGGTCCATAAGATTATGGTTGAAGATAACACAATTAGATTATCATTCCAACTTCTATCATATTAATATCTCGCGTCAATTGTCTGACATTTTTTATTTCAAGAAATCAAGTTAACTTAAAAACTATTTTTTTTTAATTAAATATTATCTTTTAAGCTGCACCTCTTTTTTTACCAAGAAAGGATTACATGATTATGGAATGAGAAAATAATGACAGTATTTGATCTTTTACAATGAAAACATGAGATAAATTTTTAATTTAGTAAACAAATTAACAGTGTTCATATATATATATATATATATATATATATATATATAAATTGGAGAAAGTGTTCATATATATTTACTCTATATCTTTAATTCAGTTTCCATTAATTCAATTTCATTTTTGTAGAATAGTATAAATTTGACTTTAAAGATCCGAGTGTTTTTCAGATAAAAGGAAAAAAGAGTTATTGAAATAATTTTGCAAAATATGATATAATAAAAATAAAATTCGAAATTCGATTCCCGGACGACATATCGGGTGGGGGTGCTTATCAGAATCTGCTAGAACCATCTGGCGATGGTGTAATTTGGGGGCATATTTCGATTGCAAAACCGATAATCAAATAGAACGCCAAAAGCCAAAAACAAACTGTGCCCTGGATTTCTCATGTATAAAACCAAGTCCTCAGGGTAAAATTTCCCGATGATACCATGGACTGTTCCAACTCGGACATGATGGAGGCTGAATTTCCGTCAACCAAAGCCGGCGAAGGCGATTCTGTCCGCCACTTACTCGCATTGGCTCGTCAATTCATCAATCAACGAAAGCCTTCCCAAGCCCTCCAAGCGGTATGTCTAACATAAACTTACCTCTCTTTGATTTTTTGGTCTATTCTTGTTCTTTCTAAACCTTTCTGCAATGGATTCTTTGTATTTTTAGCTTCTGGGTTTTCTTTGAACTGTAAATTGTCGAGTTTCTTTAAATTAAATTACTTCACTTGAGTTCCGCTCGCCAATAGGGCTTTCCTCCTCGCTTGGCACATTGGGAAAAGGCTTCAACTTCTAGTAATTGGGTTTTGCTGTTAAAGAGTCCCCTTTTCGACATCCCAATTTCCTTTGAATCTAGACAGGAAAATGCCATCACATCCTGGAGCTTTCTTATTCTCAGTGTTAAGGACAGCTTTCTTGCTTTCCATCTTTGAAAATACAATCCTGAAGTTAGAGTGATACATCTTTTTAATTTTAATGGTAATAATAACACACACAAATATTTGATGCTGAAGGGAGAGAGGGTAATTTGTAAAACCCCTACTCACCTCACCCACCAACGGACACAAAAAGGAAAAAGAGGAAGAAGAATGGGAATCGAGAACGCAAGTGCCTGAAAGAAGAGAGAATGTATTCAAATGCTTCATTTAGTGGTCGTACTTAGAAATTTAGAATAAATAAATTGAAATGAAAGATACTTCCCAATTATGAGTCTATGACCAGTGTAGTGGCCAATAACTTCGCTGTTATTTCGTACAGCGCTGACAAGAACAATAGAGCTACGGACCCCAGTTATGAAGAGTAGATTTTTTTCGGGAATCAAAGCCTCAGTAGGGAATCGATTTTGATGATACTCTTTATAGAACTCTTATAAGACCTCCCAAGGAATCCCCTTACTACGTCCTTATTTTCTTTCAAGCAAAGTCTCTAAGAAGTGTGAATCCATCACTTTCCGTAGCCTTTATGCTCAATGTTAAGGATAGCTTGCTTGGTCTCCATCCTTGAAAATGGCCTTCCTGAGTACCTGACCATCGTGGCTACTTAAATTAGTAGGAAGCCAGCAAATTCTTGACCCGAAATGGTCAATGACCTTGAAGGGGGTTGCTGTGAAAGACCATTTATTTCTATTATCTACAGAGTTTTCTTTATTATATATATATATATACAGGACCCTTTTGGTCTACTACCATCATCTTTTCCAGTTTACAGACAGTTCCTAAGTTCTGCGGCTGCCAATCTTAAGAGTATTTGAAATGCGCCAGTTCTTTCTCTTAGTTGTTTTTGTCATTGATATTTTGGTATGTTGGGATCTTTGTATTAATCAAGCTCTTTTTCAAGAAGGGAAGTTTTTGGTGGTAAGCTGGGGAGTGTTATTATGTGGAGACTTTTGGGGTGGGAGAAATAATAAATTTTTTTGCGAAAGTTTGGGAGATCTCCAAGTGAGGTTTGGTCTTTTGTTTGATTCTATGTGCTTGTGGGCTTTAGTAACAAAGGCCTTTTGTAATTATCTATTAGGTCTTATTTCTATTGATTGGAGGCCCTTTGTTTTTAGTTTTTCCTTTTTATATCTGTTTATTTTCGGACCCGCTTACGCGCACCTCGACTTATCTCACAGGACTACTCGTCTAACCCTACAACATTTGGATGTCAAGGAAACTTGTAGGATATTAAATTCTAGATGGTGGCCACCACGGATTGAACCCATGACCTCTTAGCCATTTATTGAGATTATATCTTCTTTTTTTACCACTAGGCTAACTCATAATGATTGATTGGAGGCCCTTTTTGTAGTTTCTCCATTTTTTGGGTTCTTGTTTTGTATGTCTTTGTATTCTTTCCTTTCTTCTCAATGAAAGTTCAGCTATTCATAAATAAATAAAGTTGTTAAGTTTCAATCGGCATTCTGAACAATTGCAACATAAATCTGTCACCACAAGCAGTTTGCATTGATCTATTTATTTGACATTTGATTCATGACATACTGAATTCTTCTCAGCACTAAAAACCTACATTAGGGTGTCTCAACTATACTAAGGTTATATTGTCAACGTTGTTTTAAAAATAACATAGAAAGAATAATTGTATTATAGAATTCGAAATGTTTTAGAACTTTCTGTTTATCGACTTTAATATGCCTTGTACCTATATTTATCAATTATGTATTACGTTTTTTTCCATTTTTTTCTTTTTTTAGTTCCGATTGTATTGTATATTACTCATCATATACCATAAGGTTTCTACCCCGTGCTGATTGAGCCAGATATTGGCAAGCCTGTAGTGTTTGTAGCTTTTAGAGGAAAGGAAACTACACATGCACATAGTTGTAGTAGTCAGCTAGATGCCTCAATCAACATGGTTAAATCATGGATGGGGCGTATGAGCTAATCTCTTAGAACAGAATAAGAACAGTAAATTTTGTTAATAGCTTTCATCACCTTGTTTGTCATGTTCTAACAGGTTGTAATGGCAATGAGAACCCAAGGTGGGGATGCAGCAGTCTTTCAATCTTTGCACCGTGCCCGTGAGCTGTACAGAACTCGATTACAGGAGACTGCTGATGTTGATCAACTAGCTTCTTTATTTGCAGAGTGTGCTATAGCTGAAGCCGAGCCTCTGAACCCTGAACCTACTGAAATTAACAGTAACATATCTAGCTCATCTGTTGTCGATGCTCACGGTAATTCAATACTGGCAGAAACTGGTAGGATGCAAGTTGTTATGGATGCATTCTCAGATGGGAGCAGTTTTATTTGTTTGCAATGTGGGGGTCTTGTTAGTAACAATCGCAAAGATGAGCATTATGCATATTGGTGTGCCCAGATCTAACTTGTATTTGTGTATCAATCCTTATTCTTGTCTTATCTGCCAAAAAAATCCTCCAGAACTTGTATTTGTGTCTTTCTATTTGTACATGGCACAGCTGCTTTTATATTGGCGCGCCCCAGTTGTTGATGCTAGCAAGCTAAGGTTTTAAACGGGTGTCGCCAATTGATGTCAGTGGCTTCTCCCTTAGTAGCTTGCAACATCTTCCTCTGTACAAGAGAGAGATAAGAAAAGTATAAACACGAACAATTTGGTTTGCCAAGATCATTATCATACGTAAGTTTTCATTTTAGAAGAGACAGTGACCAGCCCCATATCTGGGCAGAAAATTACTGTATGGAGGTAACACGTATTTTACCCTTCCAATCGTATTTCAAGGCCTACCTGGTTTTGCAGATAACATCGACTGGGATCAATACATGCCATATTTTTATTATTTAATTCTCATGTGGATACTTTTGGGGCTATATTCAATATACACAGAAGTATTGCTAGCAACTCGTATTTAGCACCTTATTTAAATACATGCTTTGTATTATGAACTGCTTACCTTTGTTAATTGAATGGGAGAGCCACTGTCGTTTGATTGTTACATATTGGTGTGCACCTACCACACTTCTAAGAAGGCGTGGGATAAAAAATATATCACCTTGTCTGGCTAATGAAGCAGGCCCGCTAATCGTAAGAGTGTAAAATGGATTCATCTTTTCCTTTTTTGCTTTCATTACAAGATCATTTAGTACTAAGATTTGAATAAGAACATACCTTCACTGGATATAAATAGGTTATAGGCCTATGTGAACAAAGTAGCTTTGTAAACTAAGATCCAACACTCTTGTTTGAAGTTGTGGTATGGTTAGCAACTGTTGCACTTCAGCTCTCCGTGATGATAACACGATCAAGGCAAACTTAATATCTATGCAGTCGGTATGAGATTTTGTAGATAGAGGTTTTTCTGCTCTTGAACTATTTTAAACCGAGCCTGAGAAGCCTGCCGGTGAATATCCATGGCACCTGAATAGTCGGTGGCTTGAAAGTTGCTTTTCCTCCAAGTTGAAGCTTCAAAGCCAAAGAAAGATAAAGCGGCAGTAGAACAACAATAGCTGGGTGGTTTGGAACTTTTTGCTGAAAGTATTGATACAGACTATTCAAATCATCGAATTGATGAAAGTTGTTAAAAAAAAAAAAAGGAGCCTTGTTTTGTATCGTGATAGAGAGTGATAGAGAGTGCCTTTCTAAATTCACATACCAATTTACAACCAATTTCAAGTGGTTTGTGCATCAAACAACATGTCTGATTGTCAATAAGGCAGAATTTCATTCGATCACTATTCTTCTGCAGGTTTAACATCGGATGCCCCAAATTCCTTTGTCATTTATCAGAAACAATTGAATCGTTTTAAGAGGAAGTGATATATTAATGACAAGGGACTGACTGTTGGAGTATTGTGATCTTACTCTCTAGACAAAGTTCTCTTCTCTTTGAATGAATCTTGAAGGGCCAGATTCACTGATGGCAAGGTTTCATTCATATCAATTTTCCTATTCGTCTGTAAAGAAAAGAGACAGATTCTAAAGTCGAAGATAGCAAACTTTGTGTACATTTCATTAAGTTTGATTCGAAGATTCTTCTTTTGCTTCAATACAATTACATTTACAAAGCTTCAGTCCTCACGTAATAAGATTAGTGTCACACAAGGAAACATAAAACAAATTAGAAAGAATCCTGTTTTTGTTTTCTTCTCCAACCTAATAGTTTTTTTCAACAAACAATATTGTACTCAACGAAGAAAAACCAAATGACTAAAAAAACTCTTCCTTACGTATTCCTGCATTCCTTTTCTTGTTATTGACAAGATATACAAAGGAGGGGGAAAAGAACATTAGAAAACTTTCTTGAGCGAGCTCTCTATCTCTATCCATTGTACCTATGCTCGCCCCCTTCCCACACTAGCGGCCTTCTTAGCTAGTCGGATGACCAAATTTTGTAGCATCCACACAAGCTTTACAAGATGCTTCAAATGTGATAACCACAACGAAAAAGAACCCAAAATCACAAATCTACCAAAATGGTTTTCCATTGAAGAAATATGCAGAGATCATGTAAGAGATCATGCAAGTCTGATTTTAGCTGCTGCCATTGGAGAAAGATCATGTCAGGTTCAGATAGATACAAATGGATGAATCAGATGTCATTAAATATAAAAAATAAAATTTCAGAGTCAGTCTTGCATTCAATGAATCAAAATTATAAATGCAGTTGACCAATGGAATCTATGGAATATGAGCAGGATTTTAACCTACACCAATTGATTTTGAGTATATAATTTATCAAAATTGAGTTTTAAAATCAAGAAGAGTACCTGCACTTATTGCAATTTGTTCCTGTGACATGAGGTGGAATCATAGTTGAAAGTCAAAACGAAATTTGGTGGACAACAAACCCGAAACCACCAAATATCACATTCCAGCAGGCAGAGCATGTGGTCGAGGCCTTGATCTCATTATTGTTTCATCACTATGTCTGATCCATTCCGAAAGTCTCCATGGTTTCTGCCACTTCCATTTAAACTGTAAGAGCCATTGGTGATGACTTCTCTTCCATCTCCATAGTTTTCCAGCTTGTCCTACAGTTGCTAACTTCTTCATTGATAAGTTTCCTATTGGTACCATCTGCATTAACAGCACACGTCTAAGAAAAATGCGAACTCAACTCCTAAGATAGTAAATGAACGGGGAAAACTCTAACCTTTCGTGTTTGATCTAGGGTTGCAGCAGAAACCCTAGCAGAGCCATTGGCAATTCCTGCTGTATACTTGAGTTGCTTCGGGGCTGGTATTGACATTGGAGACAAAGGACCACTCAATTCATCAGCAAAGTGTTTCAATGATGGTGGTGTACTCTCGGGCTCACGATGGACCTGAAAAGAAGCAAAAACGCTAATAAGACAGATTTCTATCTAAAGTTTATAACGAATATTGAGGGATGGAAATGGCAAGAGCAAGGAAATCTATTATTAGGGAATTAGATGTAGGCAGTGTCCACATCCATCACTAATTGAATATAGATCTCAAATTACTACTGATCACTACACCAGCAACTCAAAAAGTTTCAAGTTTTCTTGCATGATATTACACAAAGAGGCCACAGGTTCTATGCCGTGTCTATCACTGTCCATGCTCCTCATTGCTAGATATCATTGAATATATATTTCACAGCATTGGTCTTGCCAAAATAAGGTTCTGATAAAAGAGATCTTGATTTGGTCGTATAACTTCACCATCTATGAATGGTGTGTTTGGTTTAACTTTTATAGTGGTTAATTTTGAAAATAAGTCATTTTAGAAAAAAATTAAAGTATTTGATAACCTCTGGAAATAGCTTTTGAAATACTTTCAAAAGTGTATTTTAAACAATTTTTATTTGAGGAGTTTAAATAACAGACTTCTTTTAAAAGTACTTCTTTCTCTAGTCAATCCAAACGGACTCGAAATATCTGCTCTATTCATATTCCACTTTGAACCGTCGGAATTTATACCAAATTAACCACTCAGCAGAAAGTAGGATTTCACTGGCAAGCCAAAGTAGGATTTCGTGACTATATATGCAGCATGGAAAAGCCAACCCTAATTAACATAAATCTCACCGGTGCAGATGAAGCTAATGCAATCGCAACAGCCTTCTCTCTCAATTTTAGCTCTTTCTCTACCTCCTTTCTCCGTGTCTCACTCTGCCTCAACAGTCCCACAAGTTCTTTCAGTTGCTCTTTCATTTCCCTAGTTTCTAGTTCCTTTTCCCATAAGTGGCACCTGTAAAAAATTAAAAAAAAAGCAGAGCTTTTTATGCTTTTTTACATGCAGTGAATACATAGATTTTCACCCAAGCGGAAAAAAAAAAAATTAAAAAAAGAAAGGAGACAGAATATGAATGAACTCAAACTACAAGACTGACTACACTCTCTTTGTCCCTTTTTTTAGGGTGAGTATTAATAATAAGGGATACCTAAGATTAAGTAGAGTAGTGGATATGCTGACTTAAAAAGGATGATATACATGGAAAAGGTTGAATGTCAATCAATTATCATTAAATGCTAATTTCACCTTCCAGGTCCAGGGAGGAAAAAAATGGCTGGCTGCTAGCCCCAAATTTTCCTTATTTTATTTATTTATTTTTTGAATTGCCCCTTTTGGGTATCAATTGTACCCTTACGTACTAATTCTGATTTTGCATATGAGTTCTAAGAACATGAATAGATGCTGAAAGTTAGAGCTGCTCGTTTAGGCTTCTTGTATCAGTCATGAAGATATTTTCAAACCCATCTTTACATTAGTCAAGCACACAGAGTACTCACAATCCAAGAATTATAGAGTATCACTAATCCTAACAAAAATATCTGTGACAGGAACAGAATAATTACCGTGCATCTGCAAGAGAATTGAACATGTATTGAAGCAAATTCTTAGCATCTCCCATGGAGCGCAACTGGTTCCAACGTCCGCGGTTGGTGAAGGCACGCTCTCGTTCCTCTGCCTCTGAAAGTTGTGAAGCCATTGCTACAAGGGAATTTGAGGATATGCTTAGCATGTTTTCAAGTGATGTTATTCTGGCCATTCTTGCGGTTGGTGACATAGAGGACACTCTGATCATGCAAAAGACCGATTAGATACTGTCCACTGCTTTATGTGAGAACCTAGAAGATGAATTATTTTGTTAAACAAAGCTTACCTAGCGAAACCATTTTTCCCTCTTGGAGGGCTGAGGCCCTTTGAAGCAAACTCATCCACTTGTCTCAGCATGGATAACTCTTCTGCAAGTGCAGCTCGCCTGCATTGCAGAAAAACCATTATGTATTCGAAATTTCTTTTACTCAAAATACAAACCAGTGTCTAGTATAACTCATACACTTGGCTTTGTTTTTCATATTCAAAACGAACTTCATGCACGTTCACCATCACTTCCAATTCATGGTCAAGCCAGCGTTGTAGGGATTTCTCATTGCTCTAGAAGGAGACGTTTCCATTAGAAACGGGATTGAGCTAACATAACAGGGAAGGAAGCAATGAAACAGCCCATAAAATACCTGCCCATTCATTCCATTTCCGTTTGTAATGCCTGAAAGAATTTTTTTAAAAAAATTCAATTAAATGGTACAAGGAAAACGGTTCTCCTATGAACAAGGCATTGTCAAATTGGCACCTTGCATTGCCTTACAAGAGTTGCTCGTCAACAGAAAAAATAAAGAATAGCAAACTCATAATGTACTCCAAGTAAGAAAATACCTGAATTTTCACGACCATTAGATTTCCGAGCTTCTAGTAGTTCTTTCAGCCTCTTGGTGGCCATTGCAGCCTCCTCTGTTTTTCTTTGAAGAACCTGAAACAAATAATTGCATATTGATGATAGACGATCCAAATTTTACATTGCTATCCATTAAAGAAAAGTAACAGTATTTTTAAGATCTCTTACGTGGAAACCTTAAGAAAAGCTACGAGATGATATCTATAATCAAATATCCAATGCATCTGAGCCTCGTTATCAGAGGAAAGACCATTTCAATCTAACCCATAGCGAAACTTACTTTTTAGTGTGATATCCTACAATCTTACCATTAGGACAAAAGTACTTGGCCAGCGTTGGAGGAAATAGAACAGAGAGATGATGAATAAGAAAAGAAGTAACAATGAAGTACTAACCATTTTCTGCCGCTGATTTAGAGCCTGCAGTTTGTGCCTTTCATATTCATTTCTCCTGCCCTCCTTTCTTAGCTGTTTTTCAAAGTTGTCAACAAAAATAGTGAATAAAAGATATAAGGAAACATAGTCGATCCACCCAATAGTAAATAGTAATACATAATGGGATGAAATACATTTTGAAATATTGCAGCAAAAAACTGTAACACCGTCACACCAACACTAGGAGGCCAACACATCACAATCTTTCTATCATCTTTGTCAATTCAAATTGTTGAGTTTTGATCATTTACTGGACTAGGCTCAGAGGTCAGATTACCTCTGACCAAATGTTTGGTAAAATCAGAAATAAATAATAATTATTCTCAAGTAAAGCTAATATGAGAATAGAGGGGAATAATTGGAAAGTTGAATCAGAGTACACTTCCTTTCTTTCTTGTTAAATTTTCTGGTAGTTGAATCACCTGAAGGAGCTCTTTCTCACGAGATGCTTTCCACTGTCGAAATTGTTCTGCCTCTTGTTTCATCCTTTGTTGTAATTGAACCTTCAAGTCAAAAGACTCAGTGAACGGAGAGAAAATAATTGAAGTGCATATACGCAAGAAATAAAGGGTTTACCTTCTGAGCCTTTATGAATTGAATCTCGTCCTGCAATTTTTTCGCAGCTTCATCACTTTTTTGTTTTTGCTTTAGGAGTTGAACCTGGTTTTCCTGTTTCTTCTTGAGTTCTAGAATCTGCAATTTTTTATTTTTTATTTTTTTTTTGAAAAATAAAAGATGGTTAGAACTTATGTTGGAGGAATTCCTCTCATACGAAAACAAGGGCGTTCTAAATAGTGAGGAATTTAATCACCTGAGCCTCAAGTGTTTTGAGTTTTTGGGAATGTATGTCATGCATTTTCTGTGTTTGGCCATCAGAACAAGCAGCCAGGTTTTCAACTTCAGCTAACAAGCGATCCCTCTCTTGCTGCAGGAGTGAAAAGAATGAACAGATTTTCACCACAAAAATGATAAAGAATCTACCGAATTAGAGGCTAACCTGGACAGCTCTTTTCTCATCTTCCAGTTCCACAATTTTCTTCCCAAAATGCTGCTTGAGAGCTGCTGTGTCAAATCCTCCAAAAAGTTTCATTTCGGACTACAAAATTAATATCTAAATCAAATGATGGAGGAGGGAAAATTGCTTAATATAAACAAAAGCAGATCTCCGTATTCTAAAATATAATAACCACACCATATACAAAAGTTCTGTTAGCCTCATAGAATTGACAGTTTTAAATTTTTTACTGCTGCCATGCCATCTTTCAAAATTTACCTCCTTTTGCTCTAGACGTTTATTTAGTTCATGCAATTCCTTGTCCATGCTATTCTGCAAAAGTGTATGCTCCCATTCTTTTGCCACTTCTTCATCGATTTCACGCGACTCACCTGCCAACTTGCAAACTATATTAGTAAAAGCTGTTTAAACAAAACATGGAAAGGAAAGCGACATATATTACTAGTAAACTTAATGTCAGAAAAGCATAATCAAGATTCAGTTACAGCTGAGTTTCCAATCTTGATGAAAGTGAAGTTATAGAAGTCTAAATTAGATAAGGCCATACCCGACATGGTTTCACCCATTTGAAAATCAGGCGATTCAATACTTTGCAAGCCCCTTTTGAGCCCATCACTTTTGACCGAGCAATTTATAAGCCCATCAGTTTTGTCAGAGCAATTTATACCATCCTGAAAGATAGGGTCCAAGGTTCACATACAAACTTGCTGGGAGATAAACATAGCCAGCATGCATTATACATATTTGTGGAAGCAAAGGAAAAGGTTGAAGGTCCACACACCTGGGCACAGACTTGGGCATCTGTTTCACATTGCTCCACAATGCCACATCGACTACGGTATTCATGAAGCTCACGACAGAGATCCTGATTGGCTGCTTCAAGCCAGGCAATCCGTTCCTTGAGAACCTATTACAATGTTTCACAGATTACACAATATTCTAACTGAAACATAGAGCTATAAAGTGCTTTGTAATCATGCACCTGAATTTCGTCAGATGAAGACCCTCCACGAGCAAAAAGTTCTGCCTGCAGATATTCTAGTTGTTGTCGCATCTTTAACATCTCATTGGACATGGGATCCCTGTTGACCTGGTCAGCAATGAAGAAGAGAAATATATACCCGGATATTCATTATGGAAAGAGTATAGTATCGATCATTACAAAAGACAAATAAGGGAGTTTCCATAAACTTACAACTGGCTTATTCTGGATATTTCGAGCTCGGTTCGCATATTTCAAAGTGTTGAGGGTTTCCTCGGCATTAATATCAGCGGGGCTGATGCAGGCTAAGATAGTAAAACAATTTTATTATAGGAAGAACTTAATATTAATAACTTTTAACAAATAACAATAGCCAAGAACATGAAATTTTCAGGCACAGGAGAAGGAAACTGTTGGTATGGGAAATCAAGCTCAGCAGCAACTGGGGAGGAAAAAGTCCATTGTAACGCAATAAGATGCACTCATTTTCAAATGTTGGCCAAAAGATGCCCAAATAATTCAGTTACCAATGGCAGGAAGATGTGGGAGAATGTGGGAAGGAAATGGAGAAACAGAATTACTCTGACAAAGAAGAAAGAGATACATTTATGCTTTAGACTAAACAATGATTACAAGTTTACCTATCATAACAGTTCTGCTGTTACCACCCAGAGAATCCTGCAAAATGGAGAATTTTCATTAGATTAAAAATGGGAGAAGATAAACGCAGAGAAATGAGTTTCTTGAGGATCTGATGATTTGATTCTCTCCGGGCCAAAACAATTGTCTAGTGTGCATCTTTGAATGGGATTCTTTTATCAAGTAATTCATTTCAGTATTCTGTTAGTAAGACTATCTACACCGAAACCAAACCTGTAAGAGTCGAGTCAATTTACTGTCCCTATATGGGACATGAACTCCTTCTTTGCGCTTCTTCTCATCACCAAGGGCGCTGATGACATTACCAAGTGCAAGAAGACCCTTGTTTATATGAACTCCTGTTGTTAAAAAAACACAATCTGATGAGTGACCGAGTACATACCAAAGAAAGAAGACCAACGAATGTTAAGTTATTCCACCTACCTTCCTTGAAACGTAAACCATCAGAACCAGTTCTCTTGGCTCGTTCAGATCCAGCTAGATCTACCAAGTGCAACTTTGCGCACAAATACTCTTCACTTATGTTGTCAATATTGCCTTCTCCAGGAAAAGCTGGATTTAGTTTACGCATTTGCTCTAATGTGATGGTGAAGATGGCATGCGAACGACTAAAGACAGATCATAAAATTCAGCAACAGAGTCAGCATCTAAAATTCTCATTTAATTTAAGTTTTCAAAGGAAATTAAATTAGAAAACCTTAATATATCATAAGACATGAAAAAGATGTCGCCGTACAGTTATAATTTAGGACTTTTCATTGTTTATTATTGTTACTCATCATTGGAGTTTCCAGTAATTTAATAATTTGAACACACACATGCACCAAAAACAACAACAACATTCTCAGAGGTAATACAACATTGAGGAAATCTATTATATCAGCCATGAGATTAGGTTGATAGAATCTACAAGTTTTACAGGAATAGGGAGCATAGTTTTATTTAACAGACAGAAGATAAGGCATGCAAACCTATCCTGAATTAGGTTCATTCTACTCAGGATATCATTAGTTTAAGATCTAAAAGACTCCCGTATTTGATAAGATTATACAACAGGTTCTAAAATTTCCCTCAAAGCCTACCCGGAAATTTTATAGGTGGCTAGCTGAACTTTCAAGAGAGAAGTAACTTTGAATGTACATTTGGAAGTTTTACCTATTTAATTCTTGAGAGAAGTAACTTTGAATGTACATTTGGAAGTTTTACCTTGACTGATTATTCATATTCGTACTTCCTGTAGCCCTACTCAGTGATCCTTGCTCAAGACAAGAAGCCATTTCTTTCAGTGTGTTTACACTAACTTCTGTAGATCCTGCTAGAGTGATGACGCCATTTGACGATTCACGAATTTGTATAGGTGGTTTCCCAGGTAGAGTTACTTTCCCTGCATGTCCATTTGTACCCTCCACTTTGCTAAAAGAAGTAGAATCTAGCAGATCTCGTACCTCTTCCTTGAGAATCTTTTCGATTAAAAAAAAAAAAGAAAAAGAAAAAAAATCTAGTAAGTGGTTTGCACAAGGGCTTAGATGTTTGGGAGAATAAATAAATAAAAGCCATCTAAAAAAGGATCATGACAACCTCAATAAAAGAAACATGTAATTGAAATTCCATTTGATCCTTTAGAATTTCAATCTTGCTGAACAAGACATTCATGACTTGAGGTATAATTCCTGTCTGACCACCATCCTTAAAACCTGTCCCCATTGTATAAGTTTTCCCAGATCCAGTCTGCACCGATCAAAACAACTAAGAGGAGAAACAGTATGATACAAAGACTTCATATGAACAGCCCTACTCTGGAGTTACCATACCTGCCCATACGCTAGAACAGTAGCATTATAGCCTTGGAACAGACCATCTACAAGCGGAGAAACACATTCTTCAAACATCGAAGATGAGGGTGAGCCAGTGCTTCCATAGACATGATCGAACGTAAATGAATGGGATCCAATTTGTACCTGCCCCAGAGTCAAAATGACGTGCAATCCCACTAATTAAAAAATTTAAACACAAGTACAAGCACATTTGCGAGTGTACTCATATTTGCAAGATCAAAAAGAAGTTGATGCAACAATTGTGTTAATCTGCTTCAAGTAGGCAAGTTGCCAGGATCTTTTGGCAGTAGAATAAATAGAGTGTTCCCAAAAAGATACCAAAGCTCAAGTGTTGGTACATAGTTGCCAAGCAAAACAAGCTAGCATGAGTAAAACTAGTTATGCACTCTTACATGTAAAACGGATTATAACTGTTTTCTATAACTCATCAAGCTAGGGGCAGCAATCACATTTCTACCCAGAAAGTTGCAAAAATTGTTTACATAGCCAAAGATATGTGACATAGAAATGCATTAAATGAAGTTGTGATCTTAAACTGACACAGAGACAGTAAATTTGGTCATCAAAGTAATTTTTTGACGGCTTCGTTGGGTGAATGTGGACAAAGGACGCATGTAAAATTCTTTAAAGTGATAAATGAAAAGTAAGCTAATTGACTCGAAAGAAGAAAGAGGGAACCCATTAGACAAGCAGACCTCCCACCCCTGGAAACTAGTATCATGCCGACGGGGCGATGATTTCAGTTCCGTGATTGGGAAATTTGCCTAAGGAACCTTGGAAGACCGAGTCGGTCGTTCAAGTACTATTTTAATACAATGTCGTCATGAGCCGCCAAATTGCCATAGTGATTGTTAATAAGAATCCTGAAATTTCGACATACTCTCGAGTCACTCCGCCTTTCCCCCCAAATACAATCAGAAAGCTGCCGAAGCGAAAATCACTAGTGAATCTGAGAGGAGGCTCAATCGATAAAAAGACCCATTTAGCCAATTAACGCATGGCACAGCTAGATCTAGATCTCTCGGAACCTGGAAATTAAAGAACTCGAAAGTACGGAAAGAAATAAATCTCCCAAAGCAAGTAGCCATTGAGAAGAACGTGGGAGTGCAGAATCCCCCTACCCACCTCTCCCTACAATCAAATCCAAAGCTCTGAGCTACCCACATCCACATTACGAGAGAGTGAGTAGTACCTGAGGCTTCCCGGAGATAACGGTGACGCAATCCTTACAGCCTTGGAGGCGCTCATCGCCGACGAGCGGACGGATGTGGACGGCGACCTTGACGCAACAATCCTCCCCAGCTTCCATAAGAAGCAGCCAGAGGGAGAGTAGAAGAAAGACAATGTTGGGAAAAGAATTTTCAGAAAGAAGAAGAGACGCAGGCAGTGAAGATTATGTACGTCAGAGTCTAGCAGTGAAAGATCAATTTTTTTTGGAAAACCGTTCGCATTGTCTGAAAATGGCGGAGGAGGGTAGGATCAGAAAGTGATACAGCAACCACTAGAGCCCAAAAGAAGCTATTAAAAAAAAAAAAAATGAAAAAAGAAAAAAGAAAAAAGAAATCCAGAGGTTCGAACAATGTAAGGGGAAAAAATGGAAGAAAGAAAGTGAAATAGTTTAAAGGGGAAGGGAAGGTAAGAGGTGAGAGGAGAAGGGGTAGTTGAGGAATTAGAAGGATATGTGTTATAACTGTAGAGAGTTAACTGCTAGGACAACAACCACTATCATTTTCCTTAGTCTTCACTACACACCAGCACAGGCGGTTGCGTCTGTGAAACTTTTATTGTCGTCTTTCCCGAAATGCCCTTCTTCCCTTCCTGTCCTCACTGTGGTGTGCATTGGGGAGATATTACCATAGTACCCCTGTAGGGGCATAATACACCTAGAGTTGTTTTCTTGAATACCACGGTATCCGTATTATGGAATCATGGAGTAGCGTATCGCGATAATATCACATCCAAGAACGAGAATATACAGCAAAGGAAGCACGTGATGTGGAATCGAATCGGGTTCGTGTTGGTGTACGCTTATGATACACACGGATGAGTGGATGATTGAGAATGCATCAAAGCCAAGGTTAATGATGGAATGGCAAGGTTTGTTTTTTCAAAAGAAGTGGTATATGGTAGCGTGGTAAGGAATGCACGTGAGGGAAGGTGGCAAGTGGCGGAAGTTGGGAAAGGGATTATTTGACGATTTTGGTGATGGTACTGACAAAAATTAATTGAAACTTGGCGAAAGTAGATGGATTAATTAAGTGAAAGGGTTAGTTTGGAGAAAATGGTGGCTGAGTGGCGCCTAACCGATAGGGACGGGGCGGAGGAGGAGGTGGTGGTGGTGGGGGAAGGAAGTAAAAGCCAAGGGATCAAAGAAATAAAAATTATATATATATATAAAAGAAAAAGAAAAAAGAGGTCCCACTCAAAATGAGACAGTGCCAGCTGGTGGTCTCCCACACTCACATGGCGTTTGATCGTTTATAACCAGCTGGACCCCACTTTCTCTTGGTCAGACTCCCTGGGCCCCACCCTCTCACAGTTCACACTTCAATTTTCCTTTTTCTTTTCTTTTTTCTTTTTCCTTTTTTCTTCCATTCACTTCCACAGTTTCCTATTCCCAAGCGTATTGCCCTCTTGCTCCGGGCTTGACCGGCCACTCCCACCACCTCACCCCCACAAAATTACTCTTTTACCCCTATTTCGAATATTTAAATCAACCATTTTATATGATGATAAGTGAACATAAAAGAGATTTTGGAGTTGTTGTGTGGTTATTAATATTTTCTAGGTTATAATAATGTGTGTTTGAAGTGTATACTATTTTAGTCTGAATAAAAAATAGAACAAACGGTAAAAATAAAAAAGAAAAAGAGATGATTAGGAAATAGTAAATATTATACTAAAAAAATATTTGAAATATTAGTACCATAATTAGTTGTAAGTTGCAATAGTTGCAAAAACTAATTATTATAATTAGAACCTCAAACATGAACATAGCTTAGGATCGACGTGTCTAATTCAATAATAGATCATAAATCGAGTACATCAACTTTTAGGTCATATCTTTCTTATCCATACACCTAAAAACAAATTTATTGGTCTTTAGTTTTTTTTTGGCTAACTATGTACCTACTTTTGTGTCAACGAATTTTTTTTTGAAGTATTTCTCAATGTTTATGTATAAAATATCATAATTACATTATATAATTGCACACTTCAAATTAATCTAACGTGCGATTCTTAAATGATATACATTTAGTCTTCATTTGATACCTATTTTATTTTAGTTTTGATTTTTTAAAATTAAGTCTATATCTTCATATTTTCTTACAATAGTTTGCAATTTTTTTAAGTAAGATAGTTGAATTTTTAGCCAAATTTAAAAAATAAATATAAGTTTAATTTTTTTTTTTTAGTTTTCAAATTTTGGCTTGGTTTTTTAACCATAGGTACGAAGTAGATAAGAAAGCAAGAAATTTAGAGGTGGAAATGATGTTTCTAGGCTTAATTTTCAAAAACTAAAAGCAAAAAACAAAGGCCCCGTTTGGTAATCTTTTGGTTTTTTATTTTTGTTTTTGAAAATTAAACTTCCGCCTCCAAAAGTTCTTCATTTTTTATTTACCTTCTACTAATAGTTTAAAAAACCAAGTCAAATTTTGAAAATTAAAAATAGTAGCTTTTAAAAACTTGGTTTGGTTTTTTAAACTATTGATAAAAACCAGACAATTTGGAAGTTGAAGTAGTGTCTTTAGGCTCCAGCTTTAAAAACAAAAACTAAAAATGAAATAGTTACAAAACGGAGCCAAAATAATTATTAAACAGAACCTTAGCAATTAGCGATTAGCGTATAAATATTTTAAAATATCAATGATAGGTCAAAATAAATATAGTTCTCCCTGGATGTTAGAGGCTATAAAACTCCAATACACCATTTGTTATACTGAAAGAAAAAAAAAATTAATTATAGGATTTATCACCCACATATATAGCATTTTTAGAATTTATTACAAACTTTATAATAAGTATTGAATGCTCATGGCTATGGAGACTCGACGATTTATTTTAAAATTTTAAATATAAATAAACAAACTCCTATAAGTTTAGGTCTAGGTTTGATAGCAATTAAAGAAAAAAAAAACGTATATACACTAATTCCACCCTTGTGTATTTCTTTAATTTTGTTGCTGGGTTTTATTTTTTATTTTTTAGACAAAGATATTAAAATCCTTTTAAATTTTGATCGGTGTAAAATCAATTATGAAAAGAAAAATACTATAGAAATTGAAAGGCATTAGACATTAATTTTTTTAAAAGAAATAAAATTAAAGTCAAATGGGTCCTTGACAGTACCTTTAAAAATTAAAGAATAAAATAAAATAAGTTTGATTTTAGTATCCGTACGTTAAATATCTAATTTTAATTTATGTAATTTCAAGAAATCTTGAATTTAGTTTGTTTATTGTTGTTTCTTTTGAAATGATTATTATTTATTAGCAATATTACTCTAAATTTCGATAGCATATTCATACATTATATTTGACTACATAGAAATTATTATTATTATTATTATTATTATTATTATTATTTAGTCCACTTAAAAAAAAAGATTTCTTAAAAGTATTGGACAAAAATTGAACATTTAAAAATATAAAAATTAAAATTGAACATATTTCAAAGTATAAGAACCAAAATTAGATTTGTAATCTCAAGCTTTCACTCTCCCACGTTATTGACCTACTTATAATTTCACAAAAAATTGACATCACATTTAATACATAAACACCAAGATGTTAATATATATAATTGATTCATACCCACAGGGCTAATCAAGTCCAATTAGATTCCAAACATTCCGAAAAAGAAAAAAAAAAAGGAAAATCCAATTTGATTCATCAACAATACAAAAGAAATGGTAAATGAAAGCAATCAGAAGGAGCGTGGAAACTGTTAGTCCCATTGACAAGACGCGACCTTATAATGCAGAGGTAATGTAAAACAAAAGAGTGAACAATAACAACATTATTATTATTATTATTATTATTATTATTTGGAGAGGTAGAAATTAATGTTAGTGGTGTTGGTTGGGGCCAATCTGTTGGATGGGTAAAGCATTTCAAGAAAGATAAGCAAGGCCCATCATAAAAGTATGAGCGACTACACTTTTGTTTTTCTTCAACCAAACCCAACATCATCCAACGTTTACGTTTGTTTCAAGCGCCTCCTTACAGTCACGGTGACACCCTCCATATTATTCCATTTTCAAATTTTTACTTTACACTCTCCTTTCCAGTTCCACCTCTATTTTCTTCATTTCCTTATATATATTCTATTATTCCACGCCAATCCCATTTGTCTAAACTCTTTACTTTCCCACACACATGCATATATACACCTTATTTTAAACTATATTTGTTTATATAAATTCAAACTTGCATTATTATTCAAAAGTAAACCCACATGGATGTTAGTTGGTCCTCTGGTGAACGAAAATATATGATATGTAAAGTCGTTTGTGTGGACGAAAATGCCGCCCATTCTGGATGTTTGCTCACTTTTTAAGATAGAGATAATAAATTTTTTTTTTTTTTTTTTTTTTTTTTGTTTCCTTGGTGAAGGGGTGAATTTAATTAAATTTATTTAAGGTTTTTGGTTGGGTAGGTTTCGTGGTATTATTATTGAAAGAGGGAAATAAAAAAGAAAAGGCATTCCTATGTTTATAGAAGATGTGGACTGTAAGTTAAGCAATCAGTTTTCAGACATCAAATCCTTGAGAGAGAGAGAGAGAAAGGAGGCTTTCCATCTCTTTTATTTGAGATGGAAGAAACAGAAACACTACAGATGCAAAGATCCGATCTTTACCATCTCTATATATAAAAACTTTATTATAAAATAAAAGCCTCTCACTTTCTCAACCTAAAAATCCGACCGTTACCCTGTTTGCAGCTTAAGCAAAGTTCAAAATAACCCTAAACCCATTTGCCCCACTAGAACAAGCAATTAGGATGAATCTCTTTATTAACATCTCAACCCACCTTCATCCTCTCTTCATTAATGCTCTAAAAACTCAAATATTCACTTTTTTACCTTCCCCTTATCAAACATATACCCACTTAACTTATCTCAACTAATTATAATTATCGTATTTAAAATGGCTTGATCATTAATTCATCTTAATTGCCGATTCAACATCTTTTAAATTACCATAATATCCTTTCGCATTATCCTAATTCCTAAATTCCCTTGATCCCCGCGCTTTGAATGTTCTTAAAGGCATCCATGTTTAATCAAGCACAACAAAATCTTTTTTCCTTTTTTTTTTCTCTTTTTTTTTTTCTTTTTCAAAAAAACACTTTCGTCTGTCTTCTATATATCAAACTTTAAAACAATACAAAAACGCAGATATTAATATAGTTAAGTTTTCATTAATAACAACGTTGATTTATTAACTAATTCTACCCTCATGATTTTTATATTGTTGCCAATAGTTGGAAGACAAAAAAATATCCCAACAATTTTTAAATTTTGAGAAATTAAAAAGAGATAATAGAAATAGAAAATATAAATTCTCGTGGGGAAAACTCTAAAATCCAAAGAAAAATCATGGCCATTTTAAAGAAATTCTATTAAACGAAAATTGTTTTAATCACACAAAACTATCTTCTCAATTCAATTTAACTAGAGTCAATACACTTAAACTTAAATTTTTTATTTAAGTATGACAATGTGAAAACGAAGTTATGGAGTTGTTTTAAATTTTTAAAATTTGGAATCCACATATATTTTCTAATTATAAGACAACTACACTTCTAACATTTTGTTAAAAATATAGTACCAATAAGTGTCACCCAACCCAAAAATGTTGTCATTAGACCCCAATTAGGATGGCCACATGACAAGGGTAGAGAGATGTCAATTTTAGTTATGGGGTATGTAGGGGCTTGGTTTCTTTATTCACATTCCTTCAAGAAAAACCTTTCTTTTTTGCTTTTTATTCTGATCAAGATGTAAAGCTTTTTGCATCACATGCTCCCGCTCCTTTACATTACACCATTATTCTGAAAATACTCCTTTTATTTTGTATGCAAGCCACTCATTCTCTTCCCTTTAATTAATTATGATATATGATTGTGCAAAAGAAATTAAAACAAAGCCCCTTTTGAAAGAAGAAAATAATGAGTTCCCATAATTCAGCACTACTTAACATGAGGATATATCAAAGAAAACCAAAAAAAAAAAAGGGGGAATGAGGAGGTTGAAGATAGCGGCACTTAAGTAGGTTTTTATTACACAATTTGGATATGTAGGGGATAAGATATGATTGGAATTAAGATTTTAATTAGATATTATCATGATTATGATTGTTAATGATAATAATAAAGCATGCAGCTGGCCCCCAAAACTGGGGACTCCTAAAATTTGAAATTTCTGTTATCCATCATGTCTTGTCTTTGATGTAAGCTGCAAAAGCGTTGAAGGGATAAGAAAATGAAGCGGGTTTGGGCATTTGGGACAGGACATGTGCTAACGCTAACAGTGCAAATGTTCCATCATAATCACTAATTTGCTTAGCTTCTTCAAGTAATTTTTAAGTGTTGTGGTTTTTGTTTTTGTGGGGTTTTTATTTGGGAAAATGGAGTACGTATATATATATATATTTGGCCTAGTTTTTACCACTTGTGCATGCACTTTCACCCATTAAAAAAAAGTTGGAGAACTCTTTATATCACATGCTGCTTTGGGTTCCTTACAAATCCAATGGAGTTAATGATTGATATGAGAGAAGATAAAGGGCAGTTTTTGGTTATCAAAAACAAGATAAAAAGTGAATCCACACAGAGCCAACATGCGTTTTATAACAATATTATTTATCTATATTTTGCTCCAATATTCATGGCCCGAGTTTTTTTTTATTAGAAAAAAATTAATGGTCTGAGAATAATAATTTGATGGGAAGAGATTTTAATGAAAGTTATAGAGTTGTATGACGTGATTTATAATATGAAACAGAATTTGAATATGCATAAGCCTCTTCATTTTTTTATTTTCAGGTTCTTTACCTAATTTATGTTTTGTAGCTACTTTGTGAATATTTTTCCTTTTAATTGTGCTTATTTTTCTACCATTTCTCCACTACTAGATTTTACTTTATTTAAAGAAATAAATGAACTTTTAGCAATTTAAAAAAAATAATAATAACTTTTAAATTTTGGTTGGGATTATTCTAAAAATATTATTAAAAGATTGATAAGAAAAAAAAATTGGAAATTGAGTTAAAGTAGTCTTTACGAGCTTAATTTAAAAAAAAAAAAAAAAATTAAGAACTTGTTTGATATGTTTTGGTTTTTTTTTATATTATATATAAAATTAAACACCTATATACATCGGTTCTATTTAGTTATTTCTTTTTTCTACATTTTATAGTTGTTTTTAAAATCTAAGTCAAAATTTTGAGAGTTGAAAAAAAAAATAATTTTGTTTTTAAAATATAGCTAAGAATTAACCATCATAGGTTGGCCTAGTAGTGGAAACATAAATAAATAAATAAAAAAAAGAAAAAAAAAGGGTGAATGAGTTATGTATTCAATCCAGGGTGACCACGTACCTATAATTTAATATGAGAAAATAAGCATAATTAACGAAAAACTAAAAATCAAATACTCATTAATTATCTATTTTTTCCTTCTTTATTCAATCTACCCACAAGATCTAGTTTGGTAATTGTTTGATATCGACGAATATGTATGCTTATTAGAAAACAAATACCAACAAATTAATGGCTGTCGATGGCCTAGGCTATTACACTTTTTTTCATTGGAAATACAATACAACATAATGAATATGAGGAGGTTTGAAATGAAGTTCTAGAGATAGTTATATATATATATGGCTATTTGTTCAGCTTTGTTCAAGTGTGACAATTTTATATTATTTTCTGAGAAAGAAACTAAAAATATGTTTAGATGACCTTCTATTTTTCATTATTTACTAAAACTATCAATGCATTTACTGAGTCATTTTTAAAAACAACATTGTAGATTTTTCTCAATTTCTATAAGTTATAATGAAAAATAGAGTGCTACAGAACTCAAGACCTAAGGTTGTGAAAGTTTTTCCATTCTAACACTACAGGCTACCAGACTAGACCCATGAAGCATGGGACGGAGAGGAGACCTTTGGGCCTCCATGTTCCCTTAACTACACTTTTGGGCTAGATTCTCTTGCAAGTCTAACGTATACAATGGTCCATAATTTTTCTTTCATGATTCCAGTAATATAAACAAATTAGCCAACCTGATTATAATTCGATTTACCTTCTAATAAAAAGTTAGTTAGAGGCTTGAATCTATGTAAATTTATACAAACAAATGAATTAAAAACAGTAGACTTAAAGATAATGTTGAGGTAAATTGTTATATAAATTGTGGTCAGTTATAAATATGGTAAAAAGTTTAAACACATAAAAAATATATTAGGTTAATAAGAGATTTTTGTGTTAAACTAAAAAGAGGAAGAAAAAAAAGAGAGAGAGAGAGACAGAGGAAAATTACTATGATGTTAGTGGGCTAATATGTAAGTTAACTATGATAATTACAATCATTTGATTTAATTTGAGTATGTGAGGTAGATATAAATCTCCAACTTAAAAAAGTAGTATATCTCACATTTATTATTACTAAATTACGTTCACTTTAATACACAACTTATAAGTTAAATATATCATGTGATTATTGTCATTATTATTTTAATATTTAACTAAGTACATAACAACTATCTCTCAAATTTATCTCTAGAAAAATTCTCTCTTGAATTATAATTTAGAAATTTTACTTTCCACCTAATCTCAACCTTGCCCTATGCTAAAATATATATATATATATATGAAACCTTAAATATTTCAATTTCAAAAGAAAGAAAAGAAAAGAAAAAAAAGAAGCAAATTCAGTTTATAAGACACTGTTTGAAGAATCACACTAGCATTTCTTTTTAGCTTTTTGAGTTTGAACAACCTACATTTTGTGAAACTTAATTAAAAGGGTTGAACAAAATTATTGTGTTGTGTGTCTCAATTTTCAACTTTTATCCTTCCAATAAGAAAAAAAAAAAATTGTTATTTACATAATGGTAGATGCACTTAACTTTCAATTAAGAGGGATAATTATGAAAAAGAAAAAAAATCTAAAATTGTAATTTAGTATGCGTTAAAAGATGGGGAGATTCTTAGTATAGATCTCCTATCTCCTACCTCCTAAAAATAATATTGTCTTCCATATTTCGGCGTATATTTTTTCCACCAGGCGCCAGGCGGTTTAGAGCCCAATGCTACGTATGGGCTTTAACTCAATCACATGGGCCTACTTTAACTATATATAATCTTAGACCAACTCTTTTGGAGCTTTCCAATGGAAAATAAATAATCTTTATTTATTATTATTTTTTATCTTATACATTTTAGATGAAAAACAAATAAATTTTTTCTTGAAGATATTATTTTTTATAATATTTTTTTTTACACTAATGGCAAAAAAAAAAAAAAAGAAAAAAAAATTGTAAAAACTATAATTTTAGCAATGGTGTTTAAATGTAGCACCAAAATATGTGAACCTGATTTCCATTTCTTCTTATTTTAATTTTACTCTATTTGGTGTTTGAGCTATATATTAGTAGTATATTTGATATATTTTATGTTTGGTGTATTGGTTAACTAGTATACTTTATATTTGGTGTATTAGTCATTTGATATACTTTGTAATTAGTAGATGAGTTGAATGTAAAATTGATATATGCCAAAATTTCCATTCATTATACTAAATTTATTAGTCAATAAGTGTTCATGCCCTTGTTATTATTCATGAGTTTAATTTGAATCATTAATATTTTGTTTTAGAGTATTAATTTTGTAGTACATCATCATTTACTTTTAAATGGTTCAATTCATTATGTTGGTAATCATTGTGAATAAGGTATGTTAATAAATTATGGATGCTCCAATGTGACACTTGAAATTGAAGTTTGAATGGGTGGTTGTCTACAATTGATATGCTATAATAGATATATTTTTAAGAAATGTTAATATACTAATGATACATTAATGTCGCAATTTGAGATAAATTTTGAATTGACACATTGATACTACTAATACACTAATGTTATACTTAAATTTTAACTCAGAATGAACGCATTTGATATACTCTTTTTTATAAGGTAATTGATATACTATTGATACACCGATGTTAAACTTAAAATGAATTTTGTATGAACGTTGATATACTACTAATACACCAATGATATACTTGAAATGATTTTTTAATGACTACTAATATACTATTGATACACTACTGTTAAATTTTAAATGAATTTCGAATAAATACCGATAAATTGCTGATATGTCAATGCAACACTTAGTATTGTATTTTGAATGAATTATGATATACTATAGATACACTAATGATATACTTGAAATGCATTTTGAATTAGTGTAGAAACAAAATAGAAATACCAAATGTTATACTATATCAATCAACCGATGTATGAAATATGAAATACACACGTTATACAATTGATATCCAAATTAACTTACATTTTTATCAAAATCATATACAAATTTAAAAAATATAACAAATTAATTGATATACATTATATTTTGCATATTAATTGATACAAATAATGAAATTAAGATATACCATCAAAATTATACTAACAAATGGAAACACAAAAAAACTAATGACGAAACCTAAATTAGACCTTCAAACCAAACTAATCAAATAAAAGCAACTTCATATAAGGAAAAAAAACAAAAAGAAAAACAACTTTCACCATGACACAATTAATTAAGATCATGGTACATTATACCACTTGATATAAAGTATATTCGATTATTGAAATATAAAAATAAAGTATTCCAGTCGTTTAAAAAAAATATTTTAATTTATTGTTATACCAAAAATACCAATTAATATACTAATATAAAATATAAAAGATATGTGCAATACACAAAACACAATGGAGATTAAAATTAAAATGATGAAAAAACCGAAATCAGAACGAAATTTTGCTATATTTATCATTTAAAGAAACTATTGCTGGGATTTGTAACTGCGGTTATATGGTTTTTTTTTTTTTTTTTTTTTCCTACTTATTACACTTCTTTTTTAATAATGTATATAAGCATAATGAGAGTAACAACTATTTCTTTAGACGTACATGAAAAGAACATTATAAATAAACCACGTTGACTCTAATCACGAGACAGATGGATTTATTTCTCCCATTTTTTTTTTTTTTTTACTTTTGACAATTATATTTCTCTCACTAAGTTATGTATAAACTGAAATTGACATTCAGGGAAGGATATTTAATACATCAGAATTTGCCATGGATAATAATTTTAAAATATAATGTATGTTTTCAATATTTCAAAATTTGTATGTATGGCAAAATTTTTAGTTTTAATATTTTGTTTATTTGTTTTTCCAAAGTGACTCCATATAACAATTTTAGCTTGAAAGTTCTGAGTTTAAGTCCAACAAGTGCCCATAAGGTAGATAATAAATCAGATAGTAATCACCGAGTACTTAGTATCAATCAATATGTGTATCGTCACATAAGTCCGATAGAAGTCCAAGGTTTTGTCTACTACGAATCAGGAAAAAAATATATCGGTAGTATGTTAGTCAAGTGTATCAACAGTATAAACATGTATATTATTATAAAATATATGGGTAGTATGTTAGTCAAGTGTATCAGTAGTGTCGATGAGTGTAACATTATAAAATATACCTACGAACTAGCGGTTTTTCAGATAAAGATTTAAAGAAGAAATGAGGGAAATGCAACAAGCTTCCCCAAAAAGCGAAAAAAAGATATTTTACTAAAGGACAACGAAGAAGAAGAAGAACTAAAGATAGGGTCCTTGACAAAATGGTGTATATGATATTGACAACCACAATTATAGAGATCAACTAGTCAAAAAAAAAAAAAAACCAAATTTCAAGTATGTAAAAAAAAAAACATATTAAAAGAACCAACAACAAAAAAAAAAAAGAAAAAAAAAAAAAAACCAAATTTCAAGTATGTAAATAATATACCTTATTTGAAGAACCAACAACATACAATAAAGTGTCATAGAACATCAAATCAAAGACCATAAAAAAAAAAGTGGATCATTAAGAAAAATTGACATTAAGACTCGGTACAAGAAAGATAAGAGCATCCAAGCAACAACATTATGTAAACAATTCGAGATGATAGAAAGAGCCAAAATGGCTAGAGCATTGAGGAGGTGTTAAATTAATAGAAGACAACACTTACTATATTTATAAGCTTCTCTTCTTGAAATATCTACATAAACTTGAGCGTAAATATTATACATCTCCTTTTATGATAAGATTGTAAATGAGCATCTCAAAAGAAATGCTTTAATTACGTCCTAACATTTCTTCAGGCTCCAAAAAATTCTAGAATTCCTTTAGATATAATATTCTCATTGAAATATATAAAAGATCATAAATTCAAGAACTTAGAATAATTCCATTCATTGTGATACTAAAGATCACATAACTATAAATAGGAGTTGTGTCCCAATTTGTAGGTCTATAAAGACCGAGAAAGTTATACAAATTCAAGAGGGATGAAAAGTGAGCGATTATTGAAAGAGTGAAAAAAAATCTTCTTTAAAAAGTGTCAACATTTGTAATTTATTTACAAAAGTTTCTTTTTTTCAAGCGACTTTGGTGTTGATTTCTATTCTTTGACTCAAATTTTCCATTCTTTTTATGGTTAAAATAAAAGTAAAGTGTTCGTTTGATTTCGTTCTTTATTAAGTTATATAATTAAAACTCTTCCATACTTATGTACATAACCTTTTATTTTAAGAAAGAACAAGATAAATTAGGTTGTCTTTATTGATTACTAAAGTTTGTAAAATTAGTGAGAATCATATTTCTAGGTCCCTCATGTTGTGGATGTTTACTCGAGTACAAAGAAATCATTTTGTGTGACGAATCACACACTATAATTATGAACAAAGTTAAATGAACTCATGAAATCTCATTTTGCTGGAAACAATAGCAAATATTAGAGGTTGGGTGTATTTTCTTATCTTTTATTTTGGAAAATTATTCGTGATAAAATTATTTTTAACAACTGCAGCCATTTACTCGGTTGTTTTTTTTTAAAAAAAAAATAATAATAAAAAATAAAAAACAATTTGTAGTCTCTTAGGAATTTTTTTTTTCTTTTTCTTTCTCTAAATGAAAACAAAAGTAACTATCCACCCAAGTGGCCTGTTTTCTGATATTATTGGGGAAAGAAGGAAGGGACCTGAATTTTGTTTTTTGAAAATTGTTTTTGGATTCTGTGATCCAAATCGTGCAAATTCTGAAAACAATATTTTTACGTTCTTATTGTATCTAGATTTTGAATTTTAAATGTTAAAATGCAAAATTATGTTAAATAAAAATAAAAGCATTTAGAAATACAATATGTCATATTATAAACTCAAAGAAAATTATTATCAATAAAAAAATATCAAACTATTTACAAATATAAAAAAATTTCACTGTCTATCCATGATAGATCACGATAGACTTCTATTGCTGCAATAGAAGTCTAAATAAAAGTATATCGCAGTCTATTGTTCATGCATAGTCTATGCTGATAGATATTGTTTATATTTGAAAACAACCCTAAACTCAATTTATCTTTTAAGAGTGTAATATGTACTATGTACTATGTAATGTGTTATAAATTATATAATATTACAAAACAATAATTATTAATTTTTAAAACATAAATCATATTCATAAACAAATTAACAATAATGTATTGTACTCAATATTTGTGAGTAACTACAACTAATATTATTATTTATAGACATATAGTTTCAAATACATTTTAAGCAACTCTTTAAATTATAATCCAATTTTTGAATTTGTTACCAAACTGTATATCAAGAACATGAAATACAACTCTGTTTTCATTGAATTTATTGTTTTCAAATTTTCTACCAAATAGACTCTTATTTTTCATAGCTATTTTTGCTATGTGGTTTAAGTTTTTTTTGTTATGTGGTTGAAGTGAGCTAAAAAGAAAAAAAAAGAGAGAGAGGTACAACCGAGGATGCATCCAAATATTTCTCAAATTTAACACTGTTAAAGTGTTGAAATAATTAAATTTATTACAACCTATCAGCTTATGATTTAACATGTTGTGAAAGCTCATGAAGCCCAAAAAAACATTAGTTCAAAAACAAAAATTAGGATCTCATAAAAGAATGGTGAACCTAAAGAGATACCATCTTGAGAGAGGAAATTAAAGGACTTCATAATATTTATAAGATACATGAGTTACTTCTCCTAATCCCAATTGGTTTTAAAATGGAAACTCGATGTTATCTAATATGTTATCAAATAGGAGATCTTGCCTTTGAGGTTTAAAATATTCCTTTCGTCCATTTTTATAGTTGATGCTATTATAAATTCTAATATATATAGTTGAAATTTGTTCTATTTTAATCTATATGCTTCAAATGTTCAAATTTAGTATTCGTACTTTTGGTAAATCTTAAAATCAATCTTAATTCTTAGTTGAATATATAGTGACTAAATTCAAAGCAATAGAGTAAAATGAGATAGAGTAGATTTTTAATTAGAGGTGTAAGTGAGTTGAGCCGGTTATGTACGAAGAAGATCCAACCCAACTTGATGCAGCGGTTCGATTAAGATTCTTCCGCTCCTATTTTTAGTTAAAGGAATATATAACAAAAAATTGTGACCAAGGATGACCAATGCATATTGTTTTATTATTTATCAAGCAATGTGGCATATTGTTGAACTATATGTATGTGTATCTATAATGCAACAAATCGTCAACTACACAACAAAAGATTCAAACAATTTAAGTTATTGATTAGTAGAAATCGTACCTCAAAGAAGCCGGCAGTGTGATGATCTAGCCTGCACCCAATCCAAAGAATGAAAAATTAAGACAGCCCATGTGAATTGATTTTCCTTAACTACATTTTTCTCTTCTTTCTTTCTTCCTTTCTTTTAGGCAATTCAGATCTCACTCACTTTGCTCATATTAACAACACACCGCTTTCAGAATCGGAATTGTCTGAGATAAGTAGAAAGAGAGAAAGGCATAAGCACTTTTCACTCTTTTACGTTTTACTTGAGATCCGTTGCTCATCTTCCACCACAATCTCAAAAAGTTCAATTTCATCGCAAATTTCCATGTCATTGGACAACTCATCGTCCTTTCGTTGATCAACAACAAGATTGTTGCTGGGTTTCGGAGTCAGCTGACTAAACCACTGAGAATCGATCATTCCCATTGAGAAAAGCTCTCTGCTATCTTCGTACTCATTGCCATGGAAACCACCGCCGGCATTCACAAGGGGACTTACAAAGCATGGATTTGGAGTTCTTTGCGCTGGTATGTACTTGAATACGCCTTGCCCCAAATTTACTAAAACTGTAACGTCAGCGTTGGCCGCCAGAGTCGGATACAATGGGCTTCCAAATTCCTCTGACTTGCAATTGATCACGTGCACCAATTCTGAATCCACCGTGAAGAACACCTTCTTCTGTTTTGGATCAAACCCACATCCGATTACCTTCTCGGGCCTTCCCCACTCTGCTCTTTCAGACTCAAACACTAATTTTATTCCTGAAGGAAAGGAAATCAATCACAGAATTAGAACAGAGCATAACAGTTTGCCTAATAATGACCAAAATTATTAAAAAAAAAAAGAAAAAAGAAAAAAAAAGAACATTTATTTTCTCTAATGTTGGTAGGCATTAAACAAATCAATCCGATTCTTTAGGATATTTTTTATATGCTATGTTATTTTACATTTTAATTGCTAAACACTAAAGCAGAGTGTCCTTAATTGATTTCCCCTTTTCAGAAAAGAAAAATGGACTCTTGGATTTGTACTGGATAATTGAAATTGAATGATATTTTTTTGGGATTTTAGTTTTACCATCGAGATAGACTGAGCCATTGGAGTTGAATCCGATGCTACCGGAGTAGCTGCCGGGAAGTTTCGAAGGGGGGAAGCCGCCGGAAATGAGCCCAATGGATAGCATCACATCTTCAACTACTTCATCTTCTTCTCCTTTCCCATTGAGCTTCGATTCCTCAACGTTGCTAACTTTGTTATTCGATGTAAAATAGGCCAGAGACTCTGAGCTCGCCTTCGAGCTATGATTCTCGGGTATCAGTTTGATTCTCTCCCCTTCTTTTGCCACTCCGGTGGATTCCTTTTCATGGCCGGAAATATCCAGAATCGTGATCTCAAAATACGCTTCTTGTGGGAAGGATGCCAAGGGAGGACCCGGTAATGGCAGAGCAGTTTTAATTACAGAGGAAGCAGAGGGATAAGAAGAGATTGTATTGTTAATTGTCTTCTTAAACCCAGAATTAAGCCTAATCTTTTGCATAAAATCGGCCGATCCTTGACTCACTTCCCAGCTAATCTCCGTCTCGGGTATCTCCTTCTCGATCTCTCCGGCCGTACATAAACCCAACAATCGGGATCTTGAAGTTGGAGAAGATGACATGTTACTGGTAAAAGCAAATTGGGTCCATCCATTTTCGACGGCGTCGTTAACGAGCGAAGGGCTGTCGTCCCAACTGAACAAAGGCTTTTGAGAAACCCCACGAGAGTGAAAATTACTGAGTCGCCTTTTGCCCTCCGATTCAGATTGGTAATGAAGCTTCAGAGTCCCAGAACCTGATCGCTGTTGAGAATTTTCCACACTCTGTAACTTCTCAATAGTTGGTGATTCAATAAGACCCCGCCGCCGCCGCCTCCAAAAGTAAAATCCGGTGAGTAACAATGCAAGGACTGCAATAGACACGGCAGCTGCAGCAACAGCGGAGGATCCGGCCATTTTCAAGACCTCAACTTTCCCCTGTTAGGATGAAACTTTGGAGAGGAAATAGAGTTAAGAGGGAATGGCGGAGTAAGTTAATATAAGAAACAAGCAACTGGGGGCGGGATGCGTGGACTAAAGACTTTTTCCAAGCAAGAAGAAAGCAAGGAAGGTAGTAGTCGTCTCTTCTTATGGCTTGAAGCTGAAGCAGTTAAATGGAATAGACAGAGCTCAGGATTTATTTAATACAAATTAGAGGATAGAGTATTGTGATAGAAAAATGGAATGTGGTGATTCATCCCGTTTGAGAAGGGTGGATGGATAGTGTTTGATTACATGGAATTGGAATTAGCAGCTTGAGAAAGTAAACCTACGTGGTTCAAAATTCAAATGAACAAATCAGGGGTTTTTCGTTTTTCCCTATATTTAATGTCCGATCATTTGGGTTTGGGAGGGAACAGATGGTGGGATTTTGGGCCACTCCGCCGTACACGGCGACTGTTAAAATGCGAGTAAAAGAACCAAGTAACACAAAACACCACAAACATTTGTTCATGTTACCTCAGACAGTTCAGTTATTTCCATTAACAGGAATTCTTTTCGGGTGGAACTAAAACAAAGTATCTCACTGAAACATGGGGAAATTTTTATTTCAACTAATAATAAATTTTAGAGTGGGAGAATCTTGAAGTCCTCACGCAACATTGTCTTATTAAGAAAATGACTCAGGACCTCCATAAAAAAGGCTAAGCTGAAAATCCACTTTGTGATGGAGACAGATGGAAGGAAAAAGGATAGTGACTTCCATTCTGTATGGCCTTTGTAAAAGTTGCAAAATATTATTATATTATTTGGTGCATTTTCCAATTTCATCACTCATATATATATATATATATATTTAATTTTTTTTTTTCCTTCTTCATACTATTTTTCATTTGTTTAATGGGAAGGGAAAGCACAATTATAAATTTATTAATAGTCGGCAATGACTCTTGATCTTTTTGATCCATAAATAATTAGTGGAGATCTTCAACTTAGGTAGGACGCTAAACTTAAATTATCAAAATACAGACTTGCCATCATCCTCTGCCTCTCCTTATTTTCAGTAATTCCAAGTTCTTACATAACTGCTAATTTTTAGCATGATTTTGGGGTTGTGAATAATGCGTGGGTTAGAAAGTAATTAATGTTATCTTTTTTAAATATGATTGAGGAGGTGGCGGTCTTTTTAAGGAGTGGGGGTGTTTGGTAGTATAATTTCATATAGCTCCATTATTAACGATAATATCAACTCTGTCCACAGTTAATATTTTGGCTTTTTAGAGACGGGTAATGGTTGAGAGTGAGCAGCAACATTATTGTTTTTGTGTTAATAATATGCCATCATAATCAAAGAGACCTACTTTTTTTTTTTTTTCTTTGAGAATATGGAACCATGATTTCTGATCTCAATCAGACTACTCCTCTAAATTATATTCATAAATAACTCATCTAGTTTTGTTGTTTTCTCACACTGGTTGAAATCAAATCCAAACAAACTGATCTCCCTTTCTAAAACCTAATAATCTAATGGGTTCAAAATGGAAGTGACCTTTATCAAAAGCAGAAAAAGAAAAAGGGGAAAGCAAACATTTTGAGGGGACGTTATGACTACTGCAAATGGCGAAAGCTTTTGTGAACATTTAAGAAAAATGGAAAAAAGAAATAGGGAGAATTTTCAATAAATGTAATAGAGATCAGGCAAAACCATGCAAGTAAGAGCCAGTCCAATTTCGAATGTCTGTGTTCCAGCAGACAGATTCCTCTTAGGTAATGATTGGGTGCTGGTGCTAGCTGCTGCTGCTGCTGCTGCTTCAAACCCCGCCCATCCCATCACCTAGCTAGTCTGTTAAATTAATTAACCATGAAGATTCATGAAATTAAGGAACCGTAAATGTCCCAATTGAACTGGCGTAGGAGTCAAAGTCCCCCAAAATATATATTTTTTCATTCAATTTTTTTGGATAAGCTATGATTTGATATTGCTTGAAATGGGTTCTTTTCAGTGGGGGGAAAGAAGGTTAAAAATTTAATGAGATGGGAAGCACGTTCGTCCCGACACCAACCTTCTCCCTCCATTGGTGAGTCCTGCATCTTGCCGCCACACAAATATGCTTTCGCATAATATCTTTTTAGGAATCTCTTGTTTTGAAACTTCCCTCTTCTTCTTTCCCTTAGCTGGCAATCTTCTTTGCTTTTCTAACCCAATCATTTTCTTTTCTTTTCTTTTCTTTTTTTTTCTTTTTGTGTGTGTGTGTGTCTAATTTCCTTATTATTTTTATTAACTGAAAACAAATAATTCAACCTAAGGAATAAACACATTTCCCCCTCAATATCACAAGATTCTGTGTATCAATTTAACATGTGCACTACCATCTAATTTTATTCCATGGTTGTTATGTGTGGGGAAATTTAAGACACGTGTTGCTTTTAGATGATTGGGCCCAATCTGGACACTGGGCCGGAGTTATTGGATTTGGGCCCATATAATGATTACGGCCTATGGATCCAAACATCTGAGTTAGGGCCCAAAGAAGACGCGCGAAGTCGTCCCAGACTGAGACGGTGACTCGGTGAGTGAGGCGAGAACCCTTCTGCGTTTTGGATAAGCAATGAATAACAGGAATTTCGTCTGTAATCCTATGGTTGCTCTTCCATTATTACCTTCCTCTCACTTGCTGTTTTCGAATAGAGCCATTGATTTCAGGCACAGGGTCTCCATTGTTGTAAAACCCACTTTCCAGGGTTCGCGTAGATGGCGAATCCGAGCCACCGCCGAGAACGGAGCTTTATCTGCGTCGACTTCCCAGATCGACATGGTGAGGAACAGGGAGGGGGTTTTTACCGCCAAACAAAGCAAGGTTGTCGTGCTTTGGGATCTTGATAACAAGCCCCCTCGTGGGCCGCCGTACGAGGCGGCTATGGCGCTGAAACGAGTAGCGCAACGCTTCGGACAAGTCGTCGACATGTCGGCTTACGCCAATCGCCACGCCTTTATCCATTTGCCGCAATGGGTTGTTGAAGAACGCCGCGAGCGTCGGCAATTGGATATTCTTGAGCGTAAAGGGTTGTTCACGCCGTCCGAATCGTACGTCTGCGGGGTTTGCGGTCGCAAGTGCAAAACAAACCTAGACCTTAAGAAGCATTTCAAGCAACTTCACGAACGCGAGCGCCAGAAGAAATTGCACAGAATGAGGTCTCTCAAGGGCAAAAAGCGACAGCGTTATAAGGAAAGGTTCATATCTGGAAACCATAAGTACAATGAAGCGGCGAGGTCTCTGATTACTCCCAAAGTTGGATATGGATTGGCCTCAGAATTGAGACGTGCTGGGGTTTTTGTGAAGACTGTAGAGGATAAGCCTCAGGCAGCTGATTGGGCTTTGAAGAGGCAGATGCAACACTCAATGAGTCGTGGTATTGATTGGATGATTCTTGTTTCCGATGATTCGGATTTCTCAGAGATGTTAAGGAAGGCTAAGGAAGCTAATTTGGGAACTGTGGTGGTGGGAGATCGTGATAGGGCATTGGGTAGGCACGCAGATTTATGGGTTCCATGGATGGGTGTTGAAAATGGGGATATTACAGTGGAGGATTTGGTGCCCAAAAGATGGAGGATGAGAAGAAGAGACGAGGAAATGGATGGAGATGATGATGGTTTTTCAGTTTCTCGTTTCTATGGAGACGCTGAAGCTGGTGATTTGGAGAGTGTAGTGGAAGAGCTTGTTTCCGCAAGTACAGAAGAGTTCAATGGCTTTAGAATTTCTGCATTTTCAGAGGGGGAAGATGAAGATGATTGGGTTGAAGAAGATGTGGGATCTGACTATCTACTAGTGATGAGTGACGAGGAAGATGGGCATTCCTGATATGTCAGCATGATGATCATACATTTCATTTGTACATTGAAAAATTTTATTAAAGTTCATTCATTTTGAAGGATCTTTATTTGATTGGATGAAGTTGATGATGTCCTGATTGCTCGCCTGAGACATGCGTAAGAAGATTGGCATCTCCAAAGATGCGGTGTCATGAATTCATTACCCAATGACCCAGTCTTCCAATATCAGCTGTGCGGCTACTTGGCTTCCACATTTGAAGGTTCAGGTTTTCCATTACCAACATTTACTTTTTTTTTTTTTTTTTTCCTCCTTTTTCCAAATTATATTTTTAAATTAAAAATCATAGAAATATTCTTTTTTTACCAAATTTATTATTTTTTTTTTTTTTTTTTTTTTCCCTCCTTTCTCCAATATATATCTATAATATAAAATCCATGGACATACTCTCTTTGTCCAAGATGCATGATTTGATATTTGATCTGATCTTCCATCAAATTATAAAAATCATATGCTCCAAATTTAGCTTTCCATTCAAGACTTGTTATCTCTTTGGCACTTGCGGTGTGGTACTGACTACTGAGGGCTTTATATTGGACCTAATCGACTATTTGACTAGAAGAGTTGCTCTTTCAATTTTCAACTGGTTTGGTTAAGCCTTTAAAGGATAGATTTATTTTAATAAAGGCAGATACAGATGTATTAAGGCATAGATGTCGATGGATCTGCCTCATTTGGTTTGACATTTACAATGGAGACAGAACAGAAGCATTGGTTACAACATAATAATTGTTTATTTTATGTTAAAGGAAAGGGAAAGCGGTAGCTCCTTGTATTAATGATTGGGTGGGAAGGAAAGTCAAAGGTGAATTGAGATTGAGCATAGAACATGTTGGATTTGAGTCTCATTTGTGAATTCAGTTTGTAATGCGGTTAGTAGTGATTGATAGTTAACCAAAGTTTTGAAAGAGGGATGATTGGGGAGAAAGAATGAAGAGAAGGGGTAAGGAAAGAAAGAGGGAAGTTAGTCCAAAAAGTCTGCCTCTTTTTAGGAGTGTGGAGTGGGTGGTACGGCGGCATTTGATTGGTTTGGGGGTGAGAAGTGAGAAGTGAGAAGTGAGAAGTGAGAAGGGAAAAGTGGGTGTCGGCATTGAGAATTCGATATTTGGAAGGAAGTTGTAAGTTGTGAATAGTAATATTGAGTTGGAAGGGAACTCAGTCAGGTCAAGAGGTTCAATGATTAAGAGCCCAAATTGGTGTCTTTCATCTTTGCGGGTGTGTTGCCATCACATCTCCCCCCATTATTTTACTCCGTTTTCAGCTTCACTTCTTTTTTCCAATCATGGTACCAGGACCACTCCAATGCCACCCATTTGTTTCCCTATTTGTCTCTTATAAAAGTTTGGCTAAATTACAAAAATTATGGAAAATTGTTAGTAAGGGAGTGCTCGTTTCAAGGATTAGAATTGGATGGGTTAGACATCTTAAACCCGACCCTTGTTTAGACCACCATAAAATCGCTTGAAGGGGGAAAACAACAAGAAATTCATAAATTCATTTGGAAATTTTCAATCCAAACAATTGTTGAAACAAAAATTGAGCACCTAAGATTTGGAAATTTGAATAAACTTGAAAAGATTATGTAAGATTTTGGAAAGATCATATATAATCTCATATTTTTTAAAAATTGCAATATTTGTTTATGTGAAATATTGTCATGTCATCTTTCACGTGTTGCTACAATTCGTTCCCATATCTAAATTTTCATCAAAAATTTCGATTTATTTCCATTCCATTAATGTTATTGAGGCATTTATAAAAAGTTTATTGGCAATATTGCAGTTTTTAAAAGAATAAGTTGTTTTTTTTTTTTTTTTTTTTTTTTTTTTTT
>QLSR01000465.1:337664-355497 GCA_031780015.1 Citrullus colocynthis | reverse complement strand
TTTTTTTTTTTTTTTTTTTTTTTTTTTTTTTTTTTTTTTTTTTATATACCCAATTCAGAAGAAAATCTGAAGCGGAAATCTGATACACACCCAAGTACTTACCCGTCTTTCATATTCAGCGTTTTTCTCATGCCCCGTCCCTCTCAACTTTGAATTGTTTCTTCGTTACTCTCTTATATATTGCAGACACCCAAAAGGGCGTGTGTTTGTTTTCGTTTCTCTAAGATGGAAGGACAAGTTTGCTCTGCTGTAAATTCATCACCCAAGAGGAAGCAAAAGCATCAGACTCATCTCCAACAAGAAAAGCCTTACAGAGGAATAAGGATGAGGAAGTGGGGGAAGTGGGTTGCCGAAATCAGAGAACCCAACAAACGCTCCAGGATTTGGCTTGGTTCATACACAACCCCTGTCGCCGCCGCTAGAGCTTACGACACCGCCGTCTTCTATCTCCGAGGCCCCACCGCCCGCCTTAACTTCCCCGAGTTGATGTTCGAAGCAGACCAGCTTCACGACATGTCGGCCGCCTCCATACGGAAACGAGCCACCGAAGTCGGCGCTAGGGTTGACGCCATCCAAACCTCCCTCCTCGCCTCTAACTCAAACTCCAATTCCGCTACTCAAATTTCCGACAAGCCCGATTTAAACGAGTACCCCAACCCTGAAACCTCCGACGACGATTAATTTCTCATCCCTTCATATCTCTACAGTAAAGCCAAAATTATAGAAAGGGTATCACTCATGAAGATCATGATTATATCATGACCAAAAAAACGGAATCAAAATGATCCCGTTTTGCTCGGTTGTAGTTCTGCGATTGTAACCGTCCCGTAACGCCTTATACAAATACTTGATCTCGCCTAATTTTGGATGTTCCTTCTTCTTTTCTTCTTTTCTTTTTTTCTTGGTATTTGTGGTTAATTTTAATTAGTAGCAATTTCTTTGTTCGGAGGTGCACCGCCGTGTGGACGAGTGGTTCGTTCCGGTAACGCCACCGGAGAAATTTGGGATAAGAATATAAAAGCCCAATTAAAAAAATATATATAAAAAAAACAAAAAAAAGAAAGGAAGCTTGGAGGGAGGGGGGACAACAACTGGTGCACATGACATGCTTGTGGACTCCACAACAAGGCACAATGAAAAGAGGAGGCCAATTTTATGTGAGAGCGAGAGAAAGCGATATATATTATATATATATATTAGTGGCCTGCCGTTGAAACTTTACCGGACATTTGTTTTAATGTCCCTTTAGCAAACATGGAGACGGCAACCGCACCGCCGCCCTCCGCTCTTCCTCACTTATGTTTTGCCCAAACAACCAAATTAAGGCTACTACTGCCGCCGTTGTCAATTTGGTTGGTTCAAGTCTTCTCGTATTAAATGAAAATTTGAAATGATCTCATATCATATTTGTAGTAAATTCAATTGAACAAGTGATCTAAACTTTTGACTTTTCTCCCATCTCCCTTTAAAATTCCTGCTGTGGATGTGGGTCGAGCCTGAAACTCCATTAATTTCGTATAATTATAGCACACCGCTTTTCATGGATCTTGTATAAATTTAATTTTGCATAATATATACACACTTCATTTGATTTATCTTTGTCTCGGCTTCCATGCACGACCCATTACCAGTATATATGCAGATGCTGGCCATAAATAAATAAATAAATAAATAAATAAATAATAGTGATGAGTTATATTACAAGGTAGCTGAAACTTTTATTTTAATACGTAGGTGGAATAGAGAAACAGCAGTCTTAATAATTACCGAAAATCCCATATATCACTAGATTTTGTATAAAGAGAAGGTCGGTGCCGGGTGCAGTCAACAGCACCGATAATTTACTGTTCATTTTAAGATTAGACGTTTAAACAATGATTTTAAAAGCTTTACTCAAAAGGTGGCGTTTTGGAGAGGAATGGATTCGAAAATATGTGATTGAGATTAATAATTCTAACTTCACTGAGAGAATCATAAAATATAATGCCTCTCTCGATTTGGAAAATTCCCTCTTTTTTCTTTATTCCATCCCTCTATAATAAAAGATCCTAAAATTTACATCAATCCACATGTAAACTATATATAGGACTTGTTACAAGGTACCCTCGAAAAAAATCTCTCTAAGCGAAGTGTAGTTTTTGACGTGCGTTGGTCAAAATGTATCTTTCTAGTCTCAAAATTTATAGAAATAGCATCATTAGTTCATATATTTGTATATTTTTTTAGTCCTTAATTTTTTAAATAAAATTAAAAAGTCTTTCAAAATAACTTATTATTATTATTATTTTAAATGATTATATGACATTTTAAATTAGAAAAATAATTATTAAAAACTAGTTAAAAGAATACTTGAAGAATCTTTTAGATCTTTAGAAGCTAAGGGATTGAAAAGATATATTTTAAAAATTCAATGAACAAATGGACCTATTTTTATAAAATTGCGATTATTTTTAAAATTTTTATTTAAAATTTAAAGACTAAAAGTATAACTTTTTTTAAATAAAAAAGTTTAGAAAAAAAAGGACTTTATTTAATAACAACAAATTATGCTTGTTTTGTTATAGCTTCAATTCTAGTCATCTACAAAGAAACATTACATATTGTAAGAAATAAAAATGTGAAGTTTGGGAGTTGATTGAGAATTAAAAAAGATGGCAGTTAATCTGGATTTAAATTAGGTAGAATAAGAGTGGAATGAGTGTGACACAACGAAGAAGCGGTTGGTATAGTTTTAGATAAATAAAATGATTTGAAATGTTAAGGAATGGTAAATAGCAATAAAAATGTTACTGGGTGGTGGTGACTCACCGTCATGCAGGTGTCACTTTCATACCGAACCGTCTCCCAATGCGGAGAGGGTTTTGTTGGGATATCATTCAGTAACGTGTCAAGCAGTTATTTACAACACAACTCCCGTCCCCACCGCTTAAAAATCTTATTTTTCTAATATATTCGAGAAATTGAATAAATCCATAATTCGACGGCCACTGCCTAATTTTATAATGCTTTCACGGATAGCTACAAGGATTAAGAACCCAAAAAAAAAAAAAAAAAAAAAAATTAAAAAAAAAAAAAAAAGAAAAAAAAAAAAAAAAAAAAAAATTAAAAAAAAAAAAAAAAGAAAAAAAAAAAAAAAAAAAAAAATTAAAAAAAAAAAAAAAAGAAAAAAAAAAAAAAAAAAAAAAATTAAAAAAAAAAAAAAAAGAAAAAAAAAAAAAAAAAAAAAAATTAAAAAAAAAAAAAAAAGAAAAAAAAAAAAAAAAAAAAAAATTAAAAAAAAAAAAAAAAGAAAAAAAAAAAAAAAAAAAAAAATTAAAAAAAAAAAAAAAAGAAAAAAAAAAAAAAAAAAAAAAATTAAAAAAAAAAAAAAAAGAAAAAAAAAAAAAAAAAAAAAAATTAAAAAAAAAAAAAAAAGAAAAAAAAAAAAAAAAAAAAAAATTAAAAAAAAAAAAAAAAGAAAAAAAAAAAAAAAAAAAAAAATTAAAAAAAAAAAAAAAAGAAAAAAAAAAAAAAAAAAAAAAATCAAACAAATAATAATGAGACAAAATTGTATTATATGATTTATATTCCGTACACAGCATACAATTATGTGGAAATAATAAATTTACATGAATATTAGAAGCGGAGAGAGGAGAAATGATGTGGGTGGGAGAGTAGTGGGTTTGTAATGAAAATAAAATATTTGAGGATGGTCGGCCAAATATTTGATTTAAAATTTAAAATTTATGAGAAAAAGATATATCGTTTTTACATATATAAAGAGAGATAAGATGCTAATTACCCTTCTAAAAATCAATCATTCAAACCTCCTCTCACACTGGTTCCGAAAGAAAAAAGGAAAGAAGTTAATGTGGGAAAGGGAAAGGGCATAAAAACTAGATAGAGTACAGCACCAAAAGTGCATAACAATAATTGTTAATTGCTAGGTGTGGAGAGGCTAGGGCGGCGATGCACGAAATTGTTTGTATTTTTCAAAGCGGAGCCGTAAAAGAAATGAACACCATGATATGGCAATGCTACCACCGAAATCCTCACCTCTTGCGTTTACCTTCAATTTATGAGTAAAATATGAAGGTTTAAAGCCCTCGTTTACATGTTTTATGAGCTAATTTTTTTTTATTTTTTTTTTTTATTTTTAATTCTTAATCAAATTCTAAAATAAAAAACGAAGTTTTTAAATGGAGTTTTATGTTATTTATTCTTTTTCATTTTTACTTAAATGTTTAAATCACAATCCTTACATTTCATGTACGCAAAAAATTAAAAAATATATGTATTTTAAAATTGAGATTTTTTATTTTTTATTTTTATATTATTATAGTATATATAATTTCTATAATACAAACACTAAAAAATAGTTTGAATCCGTTAAATAAGACAATATGTCGCTTAATAACGAGCAATTTTATCTTAAAAGATAATATGATCTTCATGAAACAAAATAATAACATCTCGTTATGAAATACCTAATTGTGAATGTGAGAATGACGCATTTTCTGAAAAATTTGTGGCACCATAAGAGAGAGATTGTGAAAGTACAAATATGAATGTAGGTGGAGGTATGATTGATATATACTTATTATGTCAATTAATATAGTAATATACATCTTTTTATGAGAGTTGGGTCTGTGTTGGTGGGCTGGAGAAGGCGAAAGGAGGCCCATAGTGGGCCACTAAGAAATGGGCCAGATGAAGGAAGAGAAGAGGGGGAAAGTACTGACATGTACTAATCTGAATTTAGTAAATTTGGCATTTTGATCAAGCTCTAAAGACCTTTTTATTGTATAAATTGCTAAATGCTAAAAGTATCACATTTCAATCAAATTAATGCCCCTGATTCCAAATTTTTTTTTTTTTAAATAGTTTTTGAAATGAGGCTGTTTTTTAATATAGAAAAATGAACCAATTTATTTTCAAATATAGAAAATATTACTAATAAATGGCATTTTGCGACCACCATTGTAAATTTTGTTTCACTTACCTAAAATTCAAAACAAACCATAGAAAAAATAGTGACAACTAAAAACCTACAACTATCTAATAAATGACATTTTTTTTGTTTATATATATGGTTCCTAAACTTATAAATATGTATAATAGATCCCTAAATATATATATATATATTTTTTATTGTTTGTTTGATAGATTCTTATAGTTTCAAGTTTATATGAAATAGGCCTCTTACATATATACATTCAAGAATGTTAAAAATTAATTGTAATATCATGTATGATGTCTAGTAGGTCGTATTATACATTCTTTGAAAAAAAAAAAAAAAACCAAATGTACTATCAATTATTTACTAAAATGCAATTTTAAGGATCAATTAGATTAAAAAACTAATTTTTTGTCCAATAAAATAATTTTTTAAAAATGTGCGAAACTTATTGAATATAAATTTGTAAATTTATGGATATGTTAGACATTTTTTATTTGTAAGACAAATTTAAGAATTTAACATTTATTAGATATGATTTTGAAGATTTAGAGACTAAGCGTCTACTTGGATTTATTAGAGAAAAAAATAAATTGAAAAAATCATTTTTATTTAAATTCTTTTGATAAAAAAAAATGTTTAAAATAAATTTGAAAGTATTTTAAAAGTTATTTTGAGTGGTTGTCAAACACTTCAAATTTTCACTTAAAAAGTTAAATTTATGCTTTATTGAACTATGTACTAGGGGGTCAATCCACCACTAGGCTAAACAACTTATAAAGGTTTTAATATGAATAAACATGCATATATATATATATATTTTTTTAAAAAAATTTTATCTGTGAGTGTTCGAGCCAGCTTACTAGCCTCACGGGACAACTCGTCTAATCTTACAACATTTTGGTGTCAAGAAAATACGTTGAATTATTAAATACTACGTAAGTAGCCACTCTAGATTGAACCAATGATCCCTTAACCCTTCAACCTTTAAAAACATTGAGGGGTATGTGCCCCGTGTTACGGTCATACTTCTTCAACCGTGCAGCACCATGATTCATGCTTGATCATGGTCAGCCTTAAGGGAAACGCAAGTCCCAATCTACATTTTGCCATTCTTTTTAAGCTTCGTCGAACCTTAAGCGAGATTCTTTCGTCCTCAACCGAATTGAACTCATGCGAAATTAACTTCATTCGGTCTACACGTCACCTGTACATGCAACTTCCCTCCTTTCGTCATCATGATTCTCGTAATTCTATATTGGTTCGAAACTTTGCCGGGACGAGTTTAGACCCTTCATCGAGCCAAACAGGCTTATGATACTCTACTGGGGCTTTCCGGGACATTAGACTACTTATCGGGACAACTCGGGCAAATACTGTGTCAACGGGGACTATCGAGTCCCACAGACGCTTTTGGATGTCGTCCCGAGTATCGAGATAACATCACTTTCTCTCTCCTGCTCGGGTCAACTTATCGAGAACCATCATGATCACCCCATGGGTATTTTTCCAACTCGAGACCTTCCGGACATCCATCCATCCGGACATCTCTGGGAATGAATCTTTCCGTGTCCATGCTAAGTCAATGCCGAGCCAAGATGGCATACTGGGTACTATATCGAACCTCTAGCCCATAGGAAGGGGTGCAATGCCGGCACACCCGTTCCATCCGACACTATCCATCAAGATCCCATTCCCAATGGAAGACGCCCAAGACACTCATCTTGTAATGCTCGCCCACGCCATGACACACTCGTGTGCCACGGGGTAGCTCACTAAGGCCGCAAGGCCCATGGGTGGTGGAGAGCTGACACCATGCCTCCCCCTATAGTACATTCTGAAAAATTTTCTCTTTGGCACCCATGCATATGCAAAGTGGCGAGTGGTCACTCACTAGCGTAGAGCCCCCGTCTGAATTCCGGTTGACATGGAATTCGACGTGCTTCCATCTCCATCAATATGGAACTAACTCTAGAGCCACTCGTCCAAACTCGCGACGAGACCCCTACTTCTGAGTTCATGGCCCGGGGCCCCACGTGGCCCCCACTGGGCTTGTCATTGACACTGCCAATGGCACCAACGCTCGTCTTCTTGCTTGTTGTTCAGCTTGACGTGCTTGCACACTTATCTTGGTGTGTTGGATGATGCATCGTCCTCCTCGATCGCACCACGACACTTCACTTGGCCCTCTGTCGTTGCCAGATGTGTTGACACTCTTGTGTCGCCACCACACTGTCTGCACAAGTAGGGTCACAATCTACTATCTCAAAGTTAGATTGTGACACCCCGCACCCCTATGTATGCTTGTGTATTTTTAAGTTTATTTGTTTGGATAGAAGTGTGTTGTAAACATAAATGGTATGTATAGAAGTAATTGTCTAGCTTGTGAAATGAAGAAAGATGCAACTTTGAAATTTCACTTGGTGGACATGGGATGGGCCTCTCAAATAGGATGGTATTGGTTAAGCTTCCCAAATTTGGTTCCAATAATGCGTTTGGTATCCAGCCAGGTAACTAAATTATTGGACGCCAGACATCTTCATCGACTCTGCCTTTACTTTAAAACTTCAATTATTATCTTCACACTGATATAAGCTGGAGATGGGTTATAAGTATAAATAAACCACACACTTAATGTTGCAACTCAATGGTGGATGACAAATTAAGCTAATCTCTGGCCATGAAACCCAATCATCCTCCACTTCGACAAATCTCCAATTGATTCATCAGACCTCAGCATCTTCCCCCAGAATCAAAGCAGCCCTTCTGATCTTGCCATGCTTTCCTTCCATTACATCCAGAAAGGCCTTCTCTTTCACAAGCCTCCCAAGGCCTTCAACAAATCGATGTGCCTTTACTCCTCCAATCTCCCTTTGACCTCAACAAAGCCTTCAACTACGATGGCCACACCCTACCTTTATTATCTATTCAGGTAACTGAATTATTGGACGGTGTCTTCATCGCTTGTTCTTTCAACCATTCGATTGGTGATGGAACTTCTTTTTGGAATTTCTTCAATATGTGGTCTGAGATTTTTCAAACTCCACCCTCTTATGGAGATGGAATTATTTCAATTGCACGGCCACCCATTCTAGAGCGGTGATTTCCCGATGGAATTGGTCCAATTATCAATCTCCCCTTCACCCACCCGGATCAATATATCAACAGATTCGAAGCACCCGAGTTAAGGAAGAGAATTTTCCACTTCTCAGCAAAATCAATCGCAGATCTAAAAGCAAAACCCAACGCAGAGTGGGACGCCAAAGAGATCTCCTCATTTCAATCGTTGAGTGCACTTGTATGGCGAGCCATAACACGAGCTCGTCGCATACCGCGGGATCAAAGCACCAGTTGCATGATGGCAGCAAATAAAAGAGCAAGACTAAAACCAGCCTTGCCTGAAGACTACTTCGGCAACATGATTACAATACTGAAAGCGGATGCAAAAGCAGGGGAATTGGTTGAAAGAGGATTGGGTTGGAGTGCGTGGAAATTGCACGAAACTGTGATGAACAACACAAACGAAAAGATAAGAGAGTCACTTGAGGAGTGGACGCAGCGTCCCTATACTTATCAATTCGTACAACGTCGTGATGGCGAGCTCGGCCAGATTCAATATGTATGGGCGTGAATTTGGAATGGGAAAAGTGGTGGGAGTTCGAAGTGGATATGGGAACACGTTTGATGGGAATGTGTATTGTTATCCAGGAAGCGAGGGAGGAGCAAGTATAGATTTAGAGATTTTCCTTCTTCCCCAAACTATGGCGGTTTTGTAGTCTGATTTTGAGTTGTTGGATGCCATTTCTTTCGTTGCTATAAATCAAGATCCTACCTTCACCACTATGAAATAACCAAAGAGATAATGTATTTCAACTCCAACTTATCCCTCAAATTCTATTCCACGTTTGTTGATTAGAAGAAAGAAAGGGGCAAGGGTACATTAAAGTTTGAGTTACATACTTACTGGTACAAAATTTTGCTAAAGTTTAAGTTACAAAAGTTCTAAATAAATAAATAAAAAGTCAAAAATAATCATTTCTATTAAGTTAAAAAAATTTTCTAGTATTATTGGAACTATACTCATTTTGTTCATACTATAAATTTTTATTTTTATAAATATTAGTAGACTTCACATACTATAAATGAACTCCACCTTAACTTTACTTATAAAACATGCTGGTGTAACACACAACAAAGATAAGGTGTATAAACAAAACTTTGAAATATGCACAGAGCATTCAACTTTTAAAATAATTTTTTCTAAAAAAAATATTGAAAGCAACTTTCTATTTTTCTTTATTTTTCCACTACACCAGTTATGTGGATTTAGCCTAGGTTCGAAATATGAAAATATCGAAGTCTCAATTTTATAAATATGTGATAAAAATATCGATGTCGATAGATATTTTGGAAACCGATGAAAATTATTATAATTGGTTAATAAAATTTTTGTGACTTAATTAGACTAGAATTGACCATTTTTAATCATCATTTCTCTAAAGTAGGACAACATTTAGAAATATACTGCAAATGTCTCTATAAATGTTGATGTGAAAGTGGAAACGTGAAGAATAATTACAAAATGATAAAAGATTTAGGAATATTTTAAAGGTGAAAGTGATGTGAAAATGAAACTTTGGATGGTAAAAGAAATAAAACTCATATTAAGTCAATTTTGAGGTGAAATGATGTGAAAGTTTAATGGAAAACATTTGGATTGGGTTAAAAATAAATATAGGTTTTTTTTTTTGTTTTTTTCAAATTCAATTTCTTTGAAAATAAAACTGAAAACATATAAAAGTTGAAAACTAAAAAAATTAGCACATCGAGAAAACTTCATCCTTTGTTGGAAATGACATTAGAGTATGAAATTATACAATTGAGTGTAATCAAGACCATAAAATAAAAAAAAAAAAAAAATTGAATTGAACTAACATATAGCTAATTCTTAAAAAAATTAAAACCTTCTTGGAATATTCTCAAAATTTCGAAATTTCGTCGAAATAGGAGAAAAAATAAATTTTTCCCTATCGAAATTTCAATAAAAATTTTCCACCATGTACCTAGCGAGACAATCGAGAGATTCCTTCCTATCACATGCATCCATATAAGACAATATTAAATATTTCTACAGATATATAAGACAATATTGAAGATTTCACTATTGAAACACGTGAGGATTCTTAAACATATATGAAGTACTCTATTATCAATTGATTTTAAGATACAAGTACATGTATATCTAAAATAGTATGAGTTCAAAAACCTCAAATAGGTATTTGGTCCAAAAAGAATTTAAAATTTCGTTCAAGTTGAAAGATGAATTTTTTTTTTTTTTTTGGAATAAATGCGAAATTCAATTATCAAAATTTTCATAACTAAATTTATAAATTAATCGTAACTAATTTTCTTTAATACTACAAACCTCTATTGCTAACAATCACTTCATATGCTACAACACTCTTGTGACATCATAACAAAGTTTATATTTTAGCGAAAATATTGTAACGGTGAAACAGATTCCTTATTGCTTATTTATGTAAAGGAACAAAAGACAAACTAAAAGTTTAAGTTGCAGTGTTTCAAGTTTGAACAACCCCCATCCCCACCAAAGTCTTTAAAATGAGTGTCCTCTTCCCAAAATAAAAGGAAGAGGGATAAAATATGAAGCTACGACAGATCTCGGAGTGCTTTGTGAAACCAGAATTGGAATGGCTTCCCCAAGAATCAAAGAAGCCTTATCATTTGAGCCCTTTGGATCTTCCTTTGCTTTCTACTCACTATATCCAGAAGGGCCTCCTCTTTCACAAACCTTCTCAGGCCTTTCACCACCCCCAAACTTTTATGCTTAATTTTCTTCACCGCCTCAGAAACTCCCTCTCCACCGCTCTCCTCCATTTCTACCCACTTTCCGGCCGCCTTGTTACCATCAAAAACCACCATCATCTTCAACCTTCCATCTCCATTTACGTCGACTGCGTTAACAGCCCCGGAGCCAAGTTCATCCACGCCGCCCTCGACATCACAATTTCTGATATTCTCTCCCCTGTTGACGTGCCTCCAGTGGTCCACTCTTTCTTTGACCACCACAAAGCTGTCAACTACGATGGCCATTCCATGCCTTTAGTGTCCGTTCAAGTAACGGAATTACTCGACGGAGTCTTCATCGGTTGTTCCTTCAACCATGCCATTGGCGACGGAACATCCTACTGGAATTTCTTCAACATGTGGTCTGAGATTTTTCAATCACCTTCAAATCACACTTCCATTTCACGTCCCCCTGTTCTCAAGCGCTGGTTTCCCGATGGGTATGGCCCAATCATTAATCTCCCTTTTACCCACCCCGACCAATTTATAAGAAGATCCGAAGGGCCTCAACTTCGGGAGAGAATAATCCACTTTTCAGCAGAATCAATTGCAAAATTGAAAGAAAAAGCCAACTCGGAGTGCGGCGGGAGAGGAACAATCTCCTCCTTCCAATCCCTGTGTGCACTTGTATGGAGATCCATAACACGAGCTCGTGGAATACCAGAGGAACAACGCACAATTTGCATGATGGCGGCGAATAACAGAGCTAAACTAGAACCACCACTGTCTGAAGATTACTTCGGCAACGTAGTCACATTACTGAAAGCGGATGCAAAAGCAGGGGAGTTAGTTGGAAAAGATTTTGGTTGGGCAGCGTGGAAATTGCACGATGCTGTGGTGAACAATACGTACAAAAAGTTTAGAGAGTCAGTTGAGAAAAGGTTAGAAATGGGTCGGATTTGTGATCCGAATATTGTGATGATAGGGAGCTCGCCGAGATTCAACAAGTATGGGAATGAGTTCGGGATGGGAAAAGCAGTGGCGTTACGGAGTGGATATGCCAACAAGTTTGATGGGAAGGTTTCTTTATATCCAGGGCATGAGGGAGGAGGAAGTGTAGATTTAGAGATCAGTCTGCTCCCACAAAATATGGCGAATCTCGAGTCTGATTTTGAATTTATGAATGCTGTCTCTTCTGCTTCTTCTTCTTCCCCTTCCCCTTGAATCATAACTCTATCTTCACAAAATAACCAACCAATTATGTGTTTTTACAAGATAATGACTTTGATACTGCACTTTCGCAAATTATGTGTTTTTTCAAGAACCACATCAAAAACAAACAAACCAACCTCTATAGCGTCCAGAGAAGATAACCACATATGAAAACTAATTTTCTACCTACCACCAATCCCTATTTTCACTCTCCCTCTCTGCCCACCCACCACTCCCCTCCCTTTCCCTATTATCTTTCTTCTTTTCACTCTCCCAGTCAGTCGCGGGCCGCCATCCACCGTCCGCCCAACCGTACGCCACATAGGTATATATATATACATTTTTTTTTTTCAATTATATGATAAATATCCCCCATTAATAAATATACATAGATTTAATGTTTTTTTTTTTTTTGCATGATTTCGTCCTCGCCTCAAAGGGTTTTCTATTCTCTTTGCTTGTATTTTTCTATTTCCCTTGGTATTTTCGTTTTTTTTTTTCTTTTTTGATAAAAGAAAAAATGGAGAGTATGGAAGATATCGAGACTGCGGAAGATTGTTGAAGAAAAATTGACATAAAGAGACTGAAGAAGGTTGATCCGTGATTTGGATTTGGATTTTGGGGATTTTAGTTCATATAAGTTCTTTTTTATCATCTCTTTTTAACGTTTTTATTTTCCAACAAATCCTAAAGTTTTCTTAGAGATTGTTTGCTTTTAAACTTCATATCTCAAAATTTTCGGCCCGAATTCACTTTGTTTCCCCACTTTTTGGTCGAGATGATGCCAGAAGAAGAACAATATTGAAATCTGAGGCACAATTCCAATGGGTTTTATTGCCATTAACATGTATTTTATCATTTCATCCTCTTATAATTTAATTTTTTAATCTCAAGGGCTCATATTCTTTTCTGCTGTTACTGTTTCATCGTCAGCGATGAAATCGATACAGCCATCATTGTCACGGTCGTGATGTTGTTTTATGCGGCATTCTATTTGAGACCGAAGAGTTTGTCGGATTGTTTCCTTGAAGTTTATCTCGCTTGAAGATTGATCAAATTTACTTCTTAATCATCCTCCTCTAAAATGAAAATCTTGCTATAAATTTATTGTATTTTATTGAAGATTCTTCTTAATTTGTTTGCTTTAAGATTCTACTTAATTGGTTGATGCTCTATTCTATTGAGGTGATTTTACTGGATTTGAAGAGATTGAGGAATGTAGATTCATCAATAGGGTCTAATTTAGGTTCTCCGAGTTCATATTTTAGTTGGAGATTGAGTACCATAATTTATGTTGCGATTGCTATTTGATTGATATATGATTATCATCTTTAGAGAAAGTTAAACGTTAAGCAATATTGGGAAAAGTTGTAAAGGTGAACGAATGGAGTATTGTAGAGGTGAACGGCATTATATTGCCATGTGATTGCTATCTTATTTCTATTTAAGTTTCATGTAATTGCTATCAGATTGCTATATGTTTGTCATGTGATTTTCATTAGATATTAAGTACTTTGTGATTTCTATGTGATTGTCATGTGGTCCTTATATGATTGATATCTAATTTCTATGAGATTACCATGTGATTTTCATATGACAATATCAAAAACTACTAATTATGTTCAGAAGGCAATCAGAAGATAATCAAATGAAAATATCATAAACAACTATATATGAAAAATAAGCAACTCTGTATAAAAAAAATAAAAGGTAATGGGATGACAATGAAAATCATATGGCTATTAGATGATAATATCATAAACAATTAACCATGTGTCAAATAATAAAAAGTTATCAGATGACAATATCAGAAACTAGTAACTATGTGTCAAAGAATAGAAAGTTAATCAAATGACAATTAGAAGACAGCAATATTAAAAACTACTAACTAATTGACTAAAAAAAGTAATCAGATGACAATCAAAAGGTAACAAGATGGCTATTAATCACATAGTAATCATTCAATGCGTAAGTCAATGAATCAATGAGCACATTTTTTTACTTTTCAGTTTCAATGCCTCATTTAAATTGAGTTGGGCTAACCGATTTTGCTATTCTTGCAAAATTTGTATTGTGTGGATATGAGCCTAACTTTTATAACTTATTTTTCCGTACTTGCAACTGCCCCTAGTTTGTTTTGTTTAAAATTTGGAGGTTCTAGCTTGTTTTTTTATCTTTAGTGTATATCAACATTTTTAAAAAATTACAAATATAGCAAAATCTATTAGACTCTATCACTAATAGACTTCTATCGGTGATATGGTCTATCATTAATAGACTTTGCTACTAATATAGTTTATTACAATAGATTTTGAAAGCAAAATTTAAATTGTGCTATATTTACAAATTTTTTTTTGGCATTGTTCTATATCTACAAATACTTCGAACCTAATTGCTATATTTGCAATTATCCCTAATTATTATCCCTAAAAGGTGCTATTCAATACAATTACCCTTTCTAGCTATAGCTAATAGTACATTTCTCAAATTGAAAGCTATCACTAATAGTTGTAATAGCAACTATTAGTGATAGCAATTGATAGAGTGGTTATCAGGGTTAGCTTTCAATTTGAGAAAATCGGGAAGAAACGTGCAAAATGGTGGCTGGGCATAGGCTTTTTGTGCTAGATATGCAGTTATTTTATCCTTGTGCTACATATTCTATTATTTTGGGCTTAAATGCCATTTATGCAACTAGCCTTTGTAGTTAAAATATACATTAATTTTAGAAAGACGTCCAATCGCACAAAATTAAATTTAATATCTAGTATAACCTTTAACTTTTAACATAAGATAGACAGATTAGATATAAAATTGATATTTTAGAAATCTATTAAACACAAAAATCGAAAATTTAAGGACCTATTAGACATTTTAAAAAAAAAAAATTAAAAACTAGATAAATACAAATCTAGAAGTTTGTCTAACCTTATATTTAGATGTGCTCCACGTAAAATTTTGAATCTATCACTGACCATATTATTGTAGTTCATGAATCACTTTATTTGTCAGTGGCTATGTGTTTAGTATGACTGCTATGAGTCGTATGCCCCTTTGAAGTTATTTTGTAAAAGTGTTGAAAAAACTTGTTCTACTTAACCTTTGAAAAATAAATCCAAACATAATCGTCAAAACGAAAAAAGAAAATTATCAGTGGAAACTTTCACAGTATATGATGTATAAGATAAAAAATGCAACAGCATTTCGACGGGAGTATGCTTTTGTCAACAACACTTTTCTCCCTTTTGAAGCACCTTGGGATCATGAAAGCTCAATCAGGACATCCCAATTTTTTAGGTAATTTTAATTTAATTATCTTTATTTAAGTAATTATTTAAATTTTAAGATTTAATTGAATTATGTGAAAAGAATAATTTAATTTAAATTAAATGTGATAAAATATTTGTGTTTAATTCAATTAGTGGAAAATTCAATTTATTTTAGAAGTTGAATTTAACTCGGAGATTTGGAAGCTCTAGGAATTTGGTTAATTTAAGATAAATTTGAAATTTAAAGTTGGTGATTTTATTTTTGAAAAATTATTATAAATAGAAAAAATATCAAATTACTTACAAATATAGCAAAATTTTACTTTTTATCCGTGATAGACCTAGATAGACATCTATCATGAATAGACATTTATCTGGGTCTATCTGCCTTTGTAAATATTTTCAACAGTTTTTCTATTTTTTAAAACATCCCTTTATTTTTGGGAGTTAATTAAATTAATTTGGCTGATGGGAAAAGATTTGATTTTGATGTGATGGGAAAAAGGATTAAATAAGTTTATTTATATATATTTTGTTTCTGGGAAGGATGAAAAGGAGTGCTGTCACACCCCTCCCAGGTTACCCTACCCAACTCGAGAGGAGATGTGAAGACGACAAACATCATCCCTTTTGTGATATTCATTGCCTATTTGTACCTGTATAACCTATGAGACTATATATACATATTCTCTTACAAAGCCAGAACCATAAAGACTTATGTTATTACAATTAAACTTTCAACATATCCACAATATATTTGTACAATAACCCGTCTCACATCCCAACTAATATGTAACTAGGTCTACATGCCACCTATACAAGGTTATATACACGTACAACAACTTAAATGTGTCCATTTCCCGATATCTCGAAGCTTAGGCAATGCGAGCTGGAGTAGGCTAAGCACCGAGAACGTCCTTACTATCTGGGTGGAAAAGAAAACATGGAAAGCGTGAGCTTGGAGCCTCGTGAGTGACTAGTTTTGTAAAATTATCTTTTGTTCGAAAACAGGTATGTTACAATCATTATAACACAATATACATAAAACATGAATCCAATTCATCATTTTTGTAAAATCATACTTTCCAACAACTTGGTCAAATCACATAAATTCATTCCAAAATGGTCGTACATGAAATCAATTCGTTTTTAAAAATTTTCCCTTAGTTGAGGCGGAGCAAGACTCAACGCACCCAACGTCGAAAACTACGGCTCGATGTGGAGCAAAACTCAGCACACCAGCATCATCGAAATAATGGCTCGATGCGGAGTAAAACTCAACGCACCAGCAATACCAACCTCTATATGCACATAGGAATATCACAGGTTGCCCAAATACCTTCTCCGAGTTCTTCAGTACTGTGTCCCGGGGAAACTCACATGTCTTCTCAATGTCCTTCAGCATTGAGCCTCCTCTAAAACATTTTAGAAACCAGTATTTTATAAAGATGTCTCATATGAAAATATTTCATGGAAAATCAGACAGTTCTTTAATCAATAACATTTCACAAACATGCTTTTCAACATCTTACAGAAAACGTATAACATGTCTTGTGAACAATAAAATCAAACATCATGCTTTTCATCACAATGCCATATTTCATCAGAAAATCGAACTAAACATTTCCAATTAAATCATTTTTAAAGAAAGAAAAGTGTCACTCACAACTTGTCCTTAGGCCCCGAGCGGATTATATGCCTCTAATCATGTTTCATTACCGAGACTCTTCTTTTTCCCAAACTAATCATAATTAACGAGATTCTATGTCCCTAGCGAGATCACCAATGAGATTTTACCTTACTAGCGAGATTACTAGCGAAATTACACAACAGGTACATGACACTAGCAACACCAGGATGAGCGAGACTAGCTAGATTACCTGAGGAGCGAGATCTAGTGAGAGTCAGCAAGATTTGTGAGACGAAAAACTCCTCTACACCACCAGCGAGATTTGTCTCGCTACTCACTCTCCAATTCCTAGCAACACCCGTCAGTAAAGTTTCCTCCTTTCCTTTTTGTTTTCAATTCTATCTGTTAAAGGTCATATTTCCAGCCACATTTAAAACTTCTTCCCTTCTACAAACTTGTAGAGAAATATATTTTTTAGCTTACCTCAAAGTTTCGTGGCTTAACTCCTCCTCGTTCGTCAGATATTCCAAGATTTCTCAGCACTACTCCAGCTTCCACAACAATTTTGTATCAGTAATTTCCACCTGAAAGTTTACATATTTTTTTTTTCCATTTCAGCTCAGGCATCCTTCATAAAAGTTGTTAAAAATTGAGTTAACTTACTAACCTTAAAATTTCAGCCCAAAATTCAATCTCTTCAGCTCGATATTCACCAAACATCGAACCTGGTTCAAACTGTGCGACAACAGATGAAGCTTCTGTTTCAGCTTCAATTTTACCATGAAACCGGCCAAAACCTTACACGAATTTGCCCTAGAACTCTTCTTCAACCTCTCCTCGATGTGCAACTGAAAGATAGCATAGAAATGAGTTTGGAAATGGAGAGAAAACCAGTCGGCACTTATCCCCTTCCATAAAACTAATCACCGACTCCCCTCCACTTTCTTTCTCTTTTTTTTTTTTTTTTTTTTTTTTTTT
>QLSR01000465.1:324120-337269 GCA_031780015.1 Citrullus colocynthis | reverse complement strand
TTTTTTTTTTTTTTTTTTTTTTTTTTTTTTTTTAATTTTCTAATTTTCTTTTCCTTTATTTTTATTTTTATTTAATTTTACAAAAATAAATTAATAAACAATAATCCGCTTTAAGCTTTTGAACGTGCTTACAAGTGCACTTCTTTGAACCATAGGGTCATGAACGTAAATAACATAAAAATGATAAATACATAAATAACTTAAGTTTCAGGGACGAGACCCTCGTACTTGGTTGTTTGAAGCATCACATACTTGATTCGAGGAATTCCGACAGTATTAAATTTATGCCAACATGTTAGTATTTTTATTGATATTTTTCAAGTTTTTCTAGGTTTGACATTGAATCGATATTTACATTATTATTGTTGGGTTTTATGTCCTAAAACTCATAGTTTATAAATATTGAATATATCCTTGATAAAGTTGTTATTGAGATTTATTCAATAAAGATGTTATTGAATATGTGAATTGTTTGTATCACTTATCTAAATCCAATAAATGAAGAACCCTTAGCTATATAATGAATACTTAAACTTTATGTGTAGACATAAAAGTAAATCAAGTTTAAGTAATAGCCAAAACAGTCTATGGTATAGGGATAAGGTTGAGTACCTTATCTTGGGAATACTATGGATGCGGCCTATTTTGTATTTGATACAAACGATATGATTCTAAATCGTTCACATAGAGACATGTGAGTGGAGGCATCCTATGTAATGAGTTTGTATTAGACTGAACTATGAAATAATCACTTTTACTTTATAACACTATTTACTGTTAAAACAGATTATTTCAACTTAATGACCTAAGTAACTCGATCTTAATCCTAAGCTAACTATGAACTCCAATTTGTCTGAGATTAGTCTTTAATCTGCATGGGTGAGAGTGGCCCAGATTTGCTAACTCAATATGCCCCCTATTTTAGGGATAAGACCAAACAGATAGCTGGGAACATAGTCCTGTAAGATGGAATTGACTCCGACCTTATTTAAGGTTAGTAGAGAAGTTGTTCTCTCAATTACTGACTCTGGTTCTTGAACAAGGGACCCACCCTCTCATTGGCTCGAGAGGGACTCGGTTTGTTGGTTAGACCACAAATCAATTGTTCATTAGAGAATTAGTGAGACTTAAGGAACAAAAGGTAATTATAGGGGTAAAATGGTAATTTTGACCTAGTTGTAATTAAGAACAACTTGGAAAGGATCGACTTACTAATAATGGTTATATCAAGTGGATAGAAATACATCTATAATGAGGAGAGTGTAGCTACTAGGCTATAGTGGAGTGTCCCGGTAGTTAATGAATGTTAATTAACCTGGTTAAAGAGTTCAACTGGTTAATTTCTAATCGTTAGAGCTCATGATTTATAGGTCCATTAGGTCCCCTTGTTAGTTCATGGACTTTAACAACATGATGAAAGAATTTGAAGGTGTTCAAATTCGATTAAGAAGCAAATTATTATTATTTATTCGTTTAATTATGAATTAGACAAAATTCGAGAGTTAGAGATATTTAAATATGATTTAAATATCAATCAGATGAATAGAGATTCATCGGGTCGGAAATTTTTGGGACAAGTGGAAAATCATTAATTTAATATTTTATATTAATTTTATATAATTAATTAAATTGTTTAATTAGTTATTATTTAAATTAATTATATATTTAATATTAAATTAATATTATTTAATTAATTTATGAAATTAATTAAAAGAAAATAAAATTGGAACTATCCAATTTTTGGAGAAGCATGAGGTGTTGCCATCATCTTCTTCTCCCTCCACCTCCTACTTGAATAGGCTTAATCACCAAGTAAAGTGTCAATTTCCTTAGCTAAGATGTTTAGCTAAATTTCTTCTTCAAATAGAAGAAGAATGGTTGGTATTGCAGAGCTTTTTGTGTTGAATTTTACTAAAAATTCAATAATACCCAAAACTCTTTAAAAATTGTATTTTCTCTCAAACTTACTCCAAATTCATCAAGATTTGTATCCCACAATCCGTTCTAAGACCAGAGAATAACGAGAAAGACTCTTGTGGTAGTCCACAAAGTATTCGTGATCAAAATCTTGGAGAAGATATCTTCAATTTTGAGCTACAATAAGTAAGGTTCTATCCCTTACTTTTCGGTTCTTAGAATATGCATGTTTAATCCTCAAAATTAATGAAATTAGAGTACTTTAAATCCAAATTACTTCCGTTATCCTGTTGCCAACCCCTTCAACTATATCATAAAAAATTTCATGAAACATTAAAATAAGCAACAAATGTCACAAATGTAAATATAATATAAATAATTGACATATTAATTTGTTTAAAGATCATAAAATGTTTATTTATTATTTAAAAAATAACTAAATTTCATTTTGTAATTTTTTGTTTAAGTATCTACCAATATTGACATTTTATTATTACTTTAATCGACATTTTCTTAAAATTGAGACCTTAATACTTCTATCAGCGTTGATATCTCTATCCTTATCTCTATTTGATTATACCTTACAACATGACATGCTATCTTACGAAAAAAAAATCTTCGTTTACATCACCCCTTACTACACTGAGTCAAACTCTTCCCATATCCACGAAGCTTCAAATCCTTGGAAAATTCAAAATTGAAAGAAATGGTTGGTAGAAGAGACGGTTCAATCTTGATTTCTCTCACAATTTTTTTTTTTTTTTTTTTCCAACAAACCCCATTCCAATTTACTAAATTAAATTAGCAGCTTGTATATCTTTTAGTTTTATTTAAACCAACCACCTCAGATTAAATTCATCCACCATTTCAGAACATAAACTAAAACCCACAATATGAATCCCAATCCCCAAAATATTCACTTTATCTCAGACTGCTTCATCAAGCCTCACTCCACTCCTCAACAATCGAAGCAACCATATTACCTCACCCCATGGGATCTTGCCATGCTCTCTATGCATTACATCCAAAAGGGTCTTCTTTACGCCAAACCTCCCGCCGCCCTCCACGACGGCGGCTACTTCATCGACGATCTGTTGAAAAAGCTCAAACACTCACTCTCAATTGCCCTCGTTCATTTCTACCCACTCGCCGGACGACTCGCAACAATTCCATATGAAGATGAAGGCTCTTGCCTTGTTTATGTGAACTGCAACGATAGCCCCGGAGCCAAATTCATCCACGCGCGTGTCGACATGTCGGTTTCCGATGTTCTTTCACCCACCGATGTGCCGTTAATTGTCGAATCGTTCTTTGACCATGACAGAGCAGTCAACCACGACGGCCATTCCAGGCCGTTGCTGTCCATTCAGGTCACTGAATTACTGGACGGCGTCTTCATTGGGTGTTCCATTAACCACAGCATCGTCGACGGAACTTCTTATTGGCATTTCTTCAATATGTGGTCTGAAATATTTCAAGCAGAGAATGACAATGTTTCGATTTCACGCCCCCCAATCCTCCAGCGGTGGTTCCCAGAGGGCCATGGCCCAATTCTGAGACTTCCATTCACACACCCCGATCAATTTATTAGCAGATTCGAAGCACCCCAACTCAGCAAAAAGCACTTCCACTTTTCATCAGAATCAGTGGCGGCACTGAAAGCAAAGGCAAACACAGAGTACAAAACCAACAAAATCTCCTCCTTCCAATCCTTATCTGCATTGGTATGGAGATGCATAACACGAGTCCGTGGGCTGCCGCCGGATCAAACCATCGGTTGCATAATGGCAATAAACAACAGATCAAGATTAGAGCCCCCCTTATCGGAAAATTATTTCGGAAATTCGATTCATACAATAAGAGGAGTTGCGACGGTGAAGGAACTGCTGGAAAACAATGTTGGATGGGCGGCATGGAAATTGCACGAAGCGGTGGTGAACCACAAGGACAATGTAGTGAGAGATGGTGTGAAGAAATGGGTGGAATGTCCGTCCATATACAGAATAGCGGGATTGTTTGATCCATTGAGCGTGATGATTGGAAGCTCTCCGAGATTTAACAAGTACGGGAACGTGTTTGGAATGGGGAAAGCGTTGGGTATTCGAAGTGGGTATGCTCACAAGTTTGATGGGATTGTAACGTGTTATCCAGGATCTGAAGGAGGCGGAAGTATAGAATTGGAGATCTGCCTTCCACCTCATTCCATGATTGCTCTCGAGGCTGATGGCGAATTCATGGATGCTACTACCACTTCATAAAATCCTTTACATTAGTCAAGGACTTGGTGAAACACAAAATTAAAAATTAAGTGAATTACTAAGTTGAGATATGAGATACCATACAACTAAGGTAGGCATAGAATTCAAGTCTATTTTCATTTTTATCTTTCTGAATAAAAGCACATATGAAAGTGCTAAAACCAGCCTCTAACCTAAAGATAATTGTTATGTAGTCCTTCATTTGGGATTAGAGATTTAAATTTGTTTACCTACCATCATTGTTTTAGAAAATGATTAAATGATTGACAAATTTATCTAACAATTTATTAGTCAAGTATATTATTATCAAGTATATCAATCAAGTAGTGTATCAAGTTTCTCAGCAATATAAATAAGTACATAATTGATAAACATAACAAGTATACCAATCAAGCGTATGTTAGTAGTGTATCAAGTGTATATTAATACGGGGTTTGTTGCTTTCAAAGAAGAAGTTCAATTTTTTTTTTTTAATTTTAAATGTATCATTTAATTCAAGTGTATCAAGAGGTATTAAGTGAATCAAGTGTATATCAGTAATGTATCAAGAGGTATCAAGTGTATCGGGTGTATCAGATGTATCAAGTATGTATCATGTGTTTCAGGTGTATTACGTGTATCAGATATATCAAGTGTATCGAATGTGTATTGGGTGTATCAATTATATTTGTATATTTTCTACATTTTCTATTTTAAATAGTGAACTTGACTTATTTTTTTCTATTTTTCATAACTAAAAAGTTTGGACCATGTGCCTAATATAAAAAACTTATTTTGCTCAGATTGGCCTTAATTTATTTTAAAATGTGTTCAAGGCAACCACCATTGACTCAGGAATTATCTTGATAAAGTCTTGAGTCTACATTAACTCTGCTCACTCTTTCATTAATGAATGACTAGCTATAAATAGCCACACGTCTAAAAAACAAGAAACCACATGCCTGCTGAGCCATTAATAAACCAAACCAACTATCTTCCTAGGTCTCCAACCTTTTTTTCCCCCTAACATTTGGTTTCAATTAATTTTGAGTTTTGGTATGATTTGGAAAACAAAAAGGGCTAGCAGTACTATAACGACTCGACTTTTCTAACTAATAGGACGTCACTCTATGCATGCATGATCTTGTAACACGATTTTTTAATCAAAGTAAAAGAGCTCATTTTATTTGAAATTGGATAATTTGAATCAATCAATTAAATCAAGTTACATGAAATAATTTTTTTCGGTCCTCCTTAAAACATAAATTCAAAATTTAAATAAAACTAAATAATAAAATAATTTATATACCAAATAACAAAATAATTTAGTCTAACAACTTTGACAACTAGTACTCATAATATGGAATGGGAAAACATGGAAAATCATATTCAGAAGATATGACTAGTCCCAAGGCACAATTACGGATTCCAATAGACCATGTTTTCCTTACTACGCATCTTAGGATTATGTTGTATTGAGTATGGCTGATTGTTTTACCGTAGATGTAGAGGTTTCTCTCTCAGCTCGATTAGTTCAGATACATGTTTCTAAAGAGTAGGTTCTCAGAGTGAGTAAGTTAAAGTAATGTTAATTTTCAGCATTTTAAGTTTCCTAATTTTATACGAAAAAGGTTATCACACTTCATGGGCAACCTTTCAGTTATGTTAGTTAGAGATCCTCATTTAACATCCAATTTTTGGAAGTGTCTCCAGAAAGTGTTAGGTTTTCGGTTGGAGTTCAATTCAGCTTTCCACCCATAAACCTGAACCAAACTCTAGAGAACATGTTGCGCTTGCGCATTAGATTTTCTAGGAAGTTAAGGACTCCCAGTTGCAACTCATGGAGTTTGCTTATAATGACAATTACCACACCATTTGTGGCATGGCACCATTTGAAGCCTTGTATCGAAAGAGTTGCAGATCTTTAAATTTACTAGGATGAAGTTGGAGAACGTAAATTGTTAGGACCAGAGTGTGCAAACTACGAATGAGGCTTCCCAGAAGTTTAGAGCCTGCATGCAAACATCACAAAGTAGACATAAAAGGTACGCTAATGTTAGACAACGAGACCTGAAGTTCGTGGTGGGGGATAAAGTGTTCCCGAAAGTGGCACATATGAAAGGTGTTCTGAGGTTTGGAAGGAAGAGGAAGTTAAGTCTATGTTTCTTTGGGCCATTTGAGATCCTAGAGCGGATTGACCCTGTGGCTTATCAGTTGGCGTTGGTGTCGTCTCTTTCTACAAATCCATCCCATATAGTAGACTATCCCATATAGTAGACTATGAGCCCTTGCAATTAAATGATAACCTGTGTTATGAGGAGAAGCGTATTCAAATTCTAGCAAGGGAAGTAAAGACTTTACATAATGAGAGATAGCACTAGTAATGGTTCTATGACAAAATCATGAATTCAAGGAAGCAACATGGGAAAGAGAAGATGACATGAGATGAGATCGAGATACCCTAAGCTTTTTCAGGATTAGAACTTTCGAGAACGAAAGTTTCTTCACGAGGGAAGAATTTGACATCTCAAATTTTCAGGTAGTTTTAAATTATTTATCCTAAATTATTTGGTTAATTGTTTGAATTTTGAGACTTAATTGGATTACATTGAGAAAATAATTTAATTTGAGGTAAAAGATTTGAATTCAATTCGATTAGTGAATAATTGAATTTATTTATGGGAGATTTAAAAGTTAGATTTAATTTGAAGATTTGGACTTGAGTGAGATTTAAGAATTTGGTTAATTTAAGAAAAAATGAGGATGAATTGGAATTGAATTTAAGTTAGAAGAATTGATTTATTAGGAGATATTTTTGTTAAATAAATTATTAAACCATGGTTGGAAAAGATTTGATTCGATGGGCTCGAGAAAATTATATCAAATAAGTTGAGTTTTGTTTTAGGAAAAGAAAAAAGGGAAATTTAAATATATATATATATATATCTCAGATTTCAGTGGGTTTTGGCCCGTCGTTTGCAAGTTGCGGCCTAGCATCTCTCTTCGCTCACCTTCGCCAGTGTCATTCGTTCTTCGTGGTTTATCCCTAATTGTTTTGTAAGTATCATTGCATCCTTCATGGGTTAAGCTAATGATACTTCATGGGTTAAGCTGTAATTTCAAGTTTGGTTATCCCTAAATTGTTTTGTAAGTATTGTTGGTTTTTTTTTTTAATTTTGTGATTACCTGGTTTTAATTGTGGTTGCACAATGGAACCTGAAGCAAGCTATCCAGGTCGGTTAAAGGGTCGATTTTGGTGAGTAAACAATATTTTGCAATGGTATTGGTGGCCGAAAATTTGGATTTTTAACCCTTAATTTTTTAATTTATCTAGATTTGACCTGAAAGAAGATTGGGACTTAGTTGCATTTTACATAAGATTATTTAGTTTAATTACTGAGTAAATTGTATTTGGAATTAGGTCTAAAAACTTAATTTAAGCTTGAATTTATGTTCTATAATTTTAAAATTCAGAATTTTGAAATTTGGTTGCTTGGAAAGCTATTTGGATTTAATCCTAAGTTAAGTGGTTTACTCCTGGTTTGTAGGCGAACTGGCGCCTTAATTGCGCTATTTATGCTAAGATTTATGCATACCTAGTAAGCAAGCGTCATGAATTTATGGAGTGCTATGGTGTGCTGTATGCCAATGAACATTTTAGACATAAACATAATTTACGGTTGGATGCAATATAGAAGGTGTTTGTTATCGAGCCGGTACACCCTATGATTATGAACTTTTGGGTTCACGAGTCCGAGTTTGACTGAGGTTGAATCCATTTTGATTCTTTCTCTCTCTTTTCTAACTTTACTATGACTATAACTATGACTTGGTGTCCTTTGGGATCACAACCTATACTTATGACCTTCGGGTTCACTACCTATGATTGGGTGCTTTCGGGTTCGCTACTTATACTTATGTTTTGTACACTTGTGCTTATGATAAGAAGACTTATGATTATGCTTATGTTTTGTATACTTGTGCTTATGATAAGAAGATAACAAATTCACCTAGTAGTTTCGATAGTGGGTCACTTAACAAGAATCTTTATACTCATTCTTTCCAATTCATGTAAAGGCACGAATGACAAAGAAAAATCTATGATCGTGCCTAGACACCATTCCACAAATGATTTTCCATGTTTTCCATTCCATATTATGGGTCTCAGTTGTTAAAGTTGTTAGACTAAATTATTTTCTTATTTGATTTTATTTAAATTTTGAACTTATGTTTTAAGAAAAAAAAATTATTTTTGATTGATTCAAATTATCCCATTTCAAATCAAATTAGTTTGTGTTACAGAATGCATAGGATAACGTCCTGTTAAGTCGAAAAGTAGGTCCTTACAAATGCAATGGATCTTGTGGAGTAGTAGCATTCATGAATTCCTCATCAGCCTCAAGAACACTCATGAAATCAGGTAGAAGACACAGCTCCAGATCTATGCTTCCTCCTCCTTCAGAGCCTGGGTAACAAGATACTTTCCCGTCAAATTTATGCGCATACCCACTTCGAAGAGCTAAAGCCTTCCCCATCCCAAACACATTCCCGTACTTGTTGAATCGGGGGGAGCTTCCCATCATCACACTCAATGGATCGAATAATTGGGCGATTTGGTACACAAACGGAGATTCCACCCACTTGTTCACGTGATCCCGCACCTTCTCGTCGTCGTGGTTCACTACAGCCTCGTGCATCTTCCACGCTGCCCACCCTAGATTGTTTTCCAACAATTCCTTTACTGTGGCAACTCCTCTTACGGTTTGAATTGAATTCCCGAAGTAATTTTCGGGTAGCGGTGGATTTAGCCTTGATCTGTTGTTTATTGCTAATCTGCATCCGGTGGTTTGATCCGGTGATAGGCCACGGGCTCGTGTTATGCTTCTCCACACGAGTGCAGATAAGGATTGGAAGGTGGAGATTTTGTTGGTTTTAGACTCTGTATTTGCTCTGACTTTGAGAATTGCCAAGGATTCAGAGGAAAAATGGAACATTCTTTCCCTCAGTGGGGGTGCTTGGAATTTGGTAACAAATTGATCGGAATGTGTGAATGGGAGTTTCAGAATTGGACCGTGGCCCTCGGGGAACCAACGCGGGAGGATCGGTGGGCGTGAAATTGAAAAATTGCCGTCCTCTGCTTGGAAAATCTCAGACCACATGTTGAAGAAATGCCAATAAGAAGTTCCGTCGACGATGCTGTGGTTAATGGAACACCCAATGAAGACGCCGTCCAGTAATTCAGTGACCTGAATGGAGAGTAACGACCTGGAATGGCCGTCGTGGTTGACTGCCCTGTGGTGGTCAAAGAAAGATTGGACAACTAATGGCACGTCGGTGGGTGAAAGGATATCGGAAATCGTCATATCGAGACGGGCATAGATGAATTTAGCTCCGGGGCTATTGTTGCAGTCGACATAGACGAGGCAAGAGCCCTCGTCTTCGTATCGGATTGTTGCGAGTCGTCCGGCGAGTGGGTAGAAATGAACGAGGGCAATTGAGAGTGAGTGTTTGAGCTTTTTCAACAGATCGTGGATGAAGTGGCCGCCATCGTGATGGGCGGCGGGAGGCTTGGCGAAGAGAAGACCCTTTTGGATGTATTGGACGGAGAGCATGAGAAGATCCCATGGGCCGAGGTAATATGGTTGCTTTGATTCTTCAGAAGTGGTGTGAGGTTTAATAAAGCAATCTGAGATGAAGTGAACATTTTGGGGAGTGGGGTTCATATTCTGGGAACTGTGGGAAGGCACTCTGTTATGTCGACGATTGATTGGTGAGCGGGGCGGCTTATTGGATTAAATACAAGGTAAGGGAGGCATCTTTTGGGTATATAGTTTTTTAAAGTTCAACCAACTCACAAATTTAAAGTAGGTTTCGTGGGGGAGCAAATAAAGGTTTAAATAAGAAAATATCTAAGAGCCGGTACGACCATACCAAACCACAGATGTTTCAACTTTCAAACGTTTTTTAAAGCTTGAAGCTTCGTGGATATGCGTCTGCGGGGGAGGTTGTTTCACTTTCATTAAAAAATTTCGGTCTTCCTTCTAAATTTGTAATTACATATATATTTATGTCCATATCTATATTATACATATACAAATAAGCTAATATATGGAACAATTTTTTGTGTCTATTTTACATTTTTGTTATAAGTCTTCCCATTATTAATTTGATGGTCATTTTGTCATGTATTTCACTTTGAATTTTAAAGTTTATTTGAATATTAATTAGATGTTGGAAGGTAAAAAGTCTTTCTAATTTAAAGAGTTTTTTTTTTTTAAAAAATATATATATATATATTTCATAATATAATTTTAAAGGAAATTATTTTAAATGACAAAATTGTTTGAAAATATTTATAAATAATAACAAGATATCACTGTTTATTTGCGGTAGACTGCAATAAATCGTGATAGACTATTACATATGCCTATCATGACACATATAGACATATAGATAGTAGTCTATCGCGATTTATTGCAGATAAGTAGTAAAATTTTGCTACTTTTCTAAATATCTTAATCCATTTTTTTATATCTAAAAACAACTCTAATAAGATTTGGAATTTTTAGATAGGTTTTTAACTATACTTAAAAACAAGATTTTAACTATCACCTCTATCGAGTTTCTTTACCATTTTTTTTTCTCAACAAACTTATGGAGTTTTTCACTATTTCTTCTTCTTCTTCTTCTTTTTTCGTAATTCATTACTCTCAAAATCTTTTCAACTTCAAAGTATCTGAGATATTGGTATAATGTTCAAGTTGCAAGGACGAAAGTGTCAAATTAAAGTCTTGGATCTTATAGGCTTGTGTTAGAGTTTTGTTATTGGATGTATATTTGTTTGGGAATGATGGTTTTGTTGATGCTCTAGTGTTGTCATAGAGGTTCTCTTAGAAGATATCATAAAAGATGTCATTCCTGCAATTTATTTTTTCCTTATTTAGAAAATTAGTTATTTTCTCTAAATTATTTCCTTTCACCATAGTTTGCAATGTTCGTTTGAGGATCTTTTCCCTTTTTCAATGTGCCTATCTTTTCCCTTTTTCAATGTGCCTATTTATTTGCAAGTTTGTTGCTTTGCTAGGGTTGTCGCTTCTATTATGTTTACTGGGAGTTTTTTGGTTCGTTGGTAGTCATACTTTGCAACTTGAACCGTGTATTATCTTTAATCTATAATTTGATGTGTGAAATTGTTGTTGAAGCTTTAAATGCAAAAAGCTATTCTCGATCTCAAGGTCAGTCTAAGACTTTATACTTAGAAAGGATTCTCTATCTTAGGAGAGTCTAAAACTTCATTACATGAGCAGTTCTCCACCTTAGGGTGAGCCTAAAGTTATATCAGTGAAGATTGTTCACAAGTAGAAGGAAAGATAACATCAAAAGATAAGGAGTCTTGTACATTAGCCAAAGTGTTTTATACTAATATTAGCATACTTTGGGGAGCCTAAGTTCTCTTAAGAGAGACTTTCACATTTAGGGGGAGCTTAGGTGATCAGTGAGTTAGACTCTACATGTGTCACTGTAAATGTCTATTACAAATAAATACTTCGTTGTAAACACTTGACTCTTAATATTAGTGGATTATCTTTCGTGGATACACCATCCCCAAGATGTAAGTGGTTATCATCAAATGGTTTACTAATCCCTATATATTCTTTCTTGATTCTCTAATTATTATCATTTTGTTGTCATGATACGTGCTTGGACATCCTATTTAACATATGTGGTCGGAGTGACAAGTCATTTAAATATTTCAGTTTCCTTTTTACAACTCTACCTTGATGAAGTTGAACAATAGAGTCAATTGTTTACCAATTATCACATGAGAAAACCTATTTTGAAGAATGTGCGTAGTTAGAGATTTAGATTTTTTGTTTTATGTTATTTTAACTTTGCTTTTATAATTAATATATCGTTTTTTTTTTTCAAAATTTTTGTTGAATATCAATTAATTGCATGCATTGAATTAATTAAAAAAACAATGTCACTTGTATTTACATACCTCATTCCTTTTCTTTAATACTCATGAGCGTTCAGGCCAGTTTACACGCACATCGACTAATCTTACGAAATAACTTGCCTAACTCTACAACATTTGGGTGTTAAGGAAACCCGTAAGATATTAAATTTTAAGTAAGTCGCCACCATAGATTGAATTCATAATCTCTTAGTCCTTGACTTTTTTTTTTTTATGTTGAACTTTTGTTTTTTGTAGGAAGATGAAAAATGGGTAACTTCTTTTTTTCTTGGAAAAACATGAGTAAACTTCAATTTGAAAAAAAAAAAAAAGAAAAAGAAAAAAATTGAATAAAACAAGAGAAAGAAAAAGAAAAGCGAAATCGATGAACAAATTAACCGAATTTGTGGAAAAGGTTGGTGATAAATCGAAGGGCAACTTGCATAAATGTAGTTTTAAAAAAAAAAATAAATAAAATTAGGGCCACAGTACATCTCTATGGTATATTAAAAAATGACAAGATTTCTAAGAAGATAATAATATTCCTACGTGATTTTGCTCGATTCCTTCTTCCTTTTCATCGTTATTTTTCCCATTTTCACGAAATTTTTTCCTCTCCCGATTTCGCATATACCTTTGGGTTGTTCTTCTTGCTTCTAAAGGCAGAGAATAATGAGGTGCGTTTTTTAGATTTATAATTTTTAAACTGAAGAAGTTGTTTAGTCGTACTAGGTCAGACTCATAGTTTTAATAATTTATGGGCATGCATTGTTTAATTCTTCATATATTTCACAATGTGAGTTCAATTGCTTCGAAACAAAGTTTCTTCAAATTCCTCTTTTGTTTCAGTGAGTTTGGTTCCCAAAATTGGCATGAATCTCTTCTATCAGACATATGTTAAACTTTACGATTAAATGCCCCACATCTATTAACATTTTGAAGTCCAACTTTGTTGTTTTTTATTTGTAAGTTAGGTTATACTTACATCCTGATAGCCATTTTTCCTTGCTAGTCTGTTTTTTTTTTTTTTTTTTTTTT
>QLSR01000465.1:307661-323633 GCA_031780015.1 Citrullus colocynthis | reverse complement strand
TGCCTTTTGTGGCTAGAAATGAAATGAGTATAGTTTGATTTTATAGTCTTTTGATTATCATCTGATTACCTTACATTTTTTCTTAATTATTTAGTAGTTTCTAGTAATCATTTGATTGTCTTCTGATTGTTATCTGATTATCTTATGTATTTTCTCAATTATTTAGTACTTTCTGATAATCATCTGATTGTCTTCTAATTGACATTTGATTATCTTATATTTTTTTCTCAATTATTTAGTAGTTTCTAATAGTCATTTGATTGTCTTCTGATTGTCATCTAATTACCTTATATTTTTTTATCAATTATTTTGTAGTTTTTGGTAGTCATTTGATTGTTTGACCGCCATTTGATTACTTTCTATTTTTTATTACAAAAGGTAGGAAAAACAAGGAAGATGAAAAAAAGCAAAAGCCGACCAAGAAATTTTGATAAAGGAGAATGTTATTAAAAAACAAAATAAAATAACAAGGAACAGTGAAAGTACTGAGTAAGTAGTATATTGTATTTGATTGCATGTTGATTACTGTTAGATTGCATACTGATTCACTCATGTAGATATACTTTAATCGAAAATTCAATCACATGGAAAGAAGTAGGAAGCTTGAACGCTTAAGATGAAAGAAAAACATGGAAGGCAGAAGTAGATTTGGAAAAATGCTTAAGAGTAGGGTAGTTTTTGTGACATCCGTTCAAGTCTTAGGAAGTCGGGTCGAGACCTTGACTTTGTGGTTAGGGATAAAGTGTTCCTTAAAGTGGCACCTATAAAAGGTATTCTGAGGTTTTGAGGTTTGGAAGGAAGGGGAAGTTAAGTCTATGTTTCATTGGGCCATTTGGAATTCTAGAGCGGATTGGTGTGGCTTATCGGTTGGCATTGTCGCCGCCACAATGTTTTTTCATGTCTCGATGTTGAGGAATCCATCTCATATAGTAGACTATGAACCCTTGCAATTAAATGAGAACATAAGTTATGAGAAGAAGTCTAATCAAATTTTGGCAAGGGAAGCGAAGACTTGGTGCAACAAGTACATAACACTAGTAATGATTTAATGGCACAATCATGAATTCAAGGAAACGACGAGGGAACTAGAGGATGAGATGAAGTCGAGGTACCTGAGCTCTTGAGGGAAGAATGTGACATTCCAAATTTTCGGATAATTTTTTTTTCTTAAAAACATTATTTATCTTGAATTATTTGGTTAGTTGTTTGAATTTTGAGGCTTCCATTGGATTATGTTGAGAAAATAATTCAATTTAAAATAATCGTGATAAAAGATTTGGATTTGATTTAATTAGTGGAAAATTGAATTTATTTGGAGGTGCTAGTGGTTGGGAATCCGGAATTGAGTATTTAGTACTCATTCTATTCATGTTATGTTTTTCAATAAGAGAAAGGACTTTAGTAAATGATGAGAGAAAATCTTGACTGTGCCATTGGGACTAGTCAGATGCTTCCGCACAAGAGATTTCATGTTTTCATCTTTAACAATTTGGTTATGTCATTTGAATTTAAAACTTTATTTTTTTCTTTTAAAATTCTCACGATTAGATGTTTTATGCGAGTTTACTGTTTTATTAAAATTGTACAAGGGGTACCCCGATCAAAGATTTTCAGTTATTTGAATTTTGCATAAAATATTTATTTTAATCAAAAAATTATTTTGATTTTTTTTTGTAAAATTATGAAAATGAGTCGTTTTAGACATATGCATGCATATAGTGATAACTTAGTTCAAGTTTTAGGAAGTGGGGTCATCACCGTTTTGGAATAAGGAAAAATAAAATCTCTAAGAAAACACGTGATTTTAGCAATCTAAATATTTTGTTTTGATATTTTTTTCATATATGGAATATTTGAACAAAAGATGATACAGATGCTAAAGAATAATGGGAATTTGCTATGCGGTGCAATTTCCCTTCTTAGAATTTCTAAAATAAATTACATGTTAAGCGCTTCAACTCTTATGCTTTTGTCTATTTGGTATCTAAACTTTTTTAAAAATTTAATAGGTCCACCAACTTTCAATTTATTTTTTAATATGTCTTTAAAATTTCAATTTTATATATAACATGTTCTTGATATATACAAATTTTTATTAAAAAAAAAAGGACAATTATCTATAAAAATTTTATGGATGATGAGACTTTAAAATTCTAAATTTATGTTGAATAACACATTAATATATATATATATCTATATATAATAAAAAAATTTAAAGCTAGATTGGACATAAAATTGAAAATGATTTATAAATGTATTAGATGTTTTTGAAAAAACATTGACTAAGTAAACATAAACCTAAATAACAATAAGGACCGATAAGAAACTGTTTAGGAGATTTCAATTTGTACCGATAAGAAGGGATCTTGAAGTTGAGACGGAGTGCCAAAAAGTATTCCACATAGCCGTCATTAGACCAATCAGAGCACAGAACGAAACAATTTGAGTCAGCTTAGGCATTCAATCGCTTAGGTGGAATTGCGCCACGTGTTGTTAAATTGGAAGTGGATATTTGTAATCGCAGATCCAACGGCCCAAACGAATGATGAAATCAGCCAATGGTATTCACGTTACGCAGGCACGTAAGAAAGCCTTCAGCTACAAGTTTCCGCTTTGAGCGCTACAAATAAGGGCCGAAAACACCTTCGGGTTTCTCCGGCAGAGGAATTTATGGAACACACTCAGTCCCTGGAACCGTCTTCTTCTTCTCTTCCTCCCGGCTGTCATTTCTTCCCCTCCGATGAGCAGCTTCTCCGCTTTTACCTATCCAACAAGACCACTGCAACCATTTCCCCGAATTTGCTCAACAATGGCGCTTCCAAGTGCTACAACTTAATCAAAGACCTCGACCCTTTCGATTACGATCCTTTCGATTTGCCGGACTTTGCGTGTTTCTCTTATGGTTCGAGAGGAAGAAAGAAGCACTGGTATTACTATGCGGTTACTGCTTTTAGGGAGAACAGAGGACGGATAAGAATGAAGAGCGGGTACTGGAGAAGGAAGGGGAGAGTGAGGGAAGTGATTGGCCATCGAGGAGTTGTGCTTGGGATGAAGAGGAGTTTCGTGTTTTATTTAGGGAATTCGATCAAGAATGCTGTGAAGACTAATTGGATCATGTACGAGTATGCCCTAGGCGATCATTTTAAGGTACTTCTATAGCTCATTCCTTTTCAATCTCCGGTTTAGCTTCCAGTTTACCTACTAAGCGTAGATAGAATAAATTGATTCTGGCAATATGTCTTTCTTTTCCCTTTTCATGGTTTCCTAATTGTAGAACGTCCGTGGCTTGTACAGAATATATTGAGTTCAAATTGTTACAACAGCCTTTGGTATGAGTACTGTAATAGGCTTTCCCACTGATTTGTTTATCCTACTAATTGCAATCCATAGGTTTGGACAAGTATTTCAATTTACTGAGTTTGGTATGTTATCTTCACTTTGGGACAGGGTTTTGGGGGTAATTATGGCTTTCTAAGGTAGAAAAATTGGCTTTGATCCACAGGCTTCTTGTGTACTACATCGGGTATTTGTAAGTGGTCGGGGAAATAGCATTTCGGGTAATGGCTTAAGTTCTTATGGCGACGGAAGTGTCTCGGCAATATGTCATAATGGTAATCAACAAGACGGAATTCAAGTAACTAATATGGTTGAGGCTGGGCCTTGTGAAGGGGATACTTTGAATACAAACAATGGCATCACAAGACATGAAATGGTACGTGCTGAGAAGCCAAATTGTCTACTTGTTACAGAACCTGTTTCTGCTCCTACTACTTCGCAAGTTCCATCAGAAGCTCACCCTTGCGAGATGGTAATATTAATTTGTATCAAATACATATCATGTCCGTTTCTACCACATGGTTCTCTTGTTGATACAAGTAGAAGTACTAGGGATGGAAACCAAGGAATCAATTTCATTTAACCCCAAAGGCTTGGTTTTTCTTCCCTTTTGGGGCATAACATTCTGTAATTTGTGTGCAGATGACTTCCTCGCCTGTAATCCCTCCTGGTTCAGTGCCTACTCACGTTATAGACAAACAGAAACTAATCTCTATTCTGGAGGGAGATTTTCTAGAATTAGATGATCTTGACGATTAATTTTCCTCGACAAATATCATTATCATCGGGTCTCAAAGACATCAGATGACGACTGTTAATTCTCAGGCTTATTCCTGCCTGACGTTAAATCCCAGATGGGGTTCAAATTCCTCAGGAAAGGGACACTGTCTATTTACTGAACCATCTCTTAAATGTGAAAGAAACTCTCTATCATGGAGTTAGCAAGATTGGATAACGGAGCAAATTACCAGCTAAGGTAAATGACTGCTTTTCTTTATGTTGTTTGCTCTAATTTATTCAGGAAATGAGTAGTTTTTTTTGTTTGTTTCAGTGGATGTAAATTTGCAATGGGCCATATGTTTGGCATTTTTCTCCTGATGAACAAGGAGATGTTGGTTTATTCACCGAAATTGGAAGGAAGACATGAATGTAGGTGTAATTAAGTCTTTGTTGTGTATATCATGTTGATGTTCTTCCATTGACCATGAAGCTTTGAAAATCTTCGGTTTTATCCCTACGCTATTTATGCTAACGTTATATCATTTATCCATGAACTCTTCGCATATGCCTTCAGCAGGTCACTTTCTGATTTTCCCCCACCTTGAATTCCATAGATTTCAATGAAGATCTATTATGAATCTTATTCTGCATAAGGCTTGAATTGGTTCCATGTTGGCACTTTTTTTATCTTATTATTAGTAAAGATGATAATATAGATATGCTTGATTCAGCTTTTTCATAGTATCTATGAGTGAAAACTTTTAGGTATTATAGTGAAACAAACTTTGATGTCACTCTGTATAATAATTAGTTAAGCTTGCTTCTTACAGTAATTAATAAATGGATCTTAGTTTCTTAGTAACACATAATCATGTAAACTATAATGGGTATTCGTAGTATGATTTATGTAATAGTATTTTTTTTTAACTCTTAAATCCAATTGTCAGTTGTTGCTATTTGCTAATTATAGATCTTATGTAAATCTCTACTATTCATTTTGTGATGAGTAAAAGAAATTGATCCATTCTGACCTTCCTTTCTTATTTTTAAACTTATATTTTTATGTTTTTGTATTGTTACAATGCTCTTTCAAAACTAATGCAAAATGGGCAAAATTCTTTCCCTGAAGTTGGAACAATTATTTCTATATTTATAACTCCTAAATTTTGGGAGTTGTATGAGTTTAAATTTTAAACTTTTATAAATTTCTCTAATTTTGGGAGTTGTATGAGTTTAAATTTTAAACTTTTATAAATTTCTCTAGATTTTCGCTTGACCAATATCGTGTAAAATCTCTAATTTGACTCAATTAACTCCTTCATGATACTTCTAAACTTTGCGAGTTGTACAAGTTTAAATCTTAAACTTTTGCAAGTATATCAATTTACACATTCCTCTAGATTTTGCTCAACTAATATTGTGTGAAATTTATAATTTGACTCAATAAACTCCTTTATTTTCTTAAGTCAATTGATTTAGATCATTCATTATGTTACATTTGTTCTCAATGTGTGTAGATTTCTTCAAATGTCAATTTTACAAGATAGACAATTGGAATAAATGCATGAATAATTCCAAAATGAAATTTTGACAAAAAGTCTAATTGATTCACTTATAAAAGTTAAGGAATTTAATTGACATAATTATTAAATTTCACACCTCGCAATAGAAAATATAAATTGATACATTTATAAAAGTTCATAATTTAAATTAATAATTAAATTAATACAATTATTAATTGATTGATATTTTCAAAACGTGGGTAAAACACAGTATTTTCTATTGAAGATATAGAAATTGCTCAGAAATTATTTCTTCAGCCTTTTTCTTTTACAAAAAAAAAAAAGAAAAACAAAAAAGGAACAAACCTTACATTCAATGTACAGATTCATTGAATTTCTATAAACATTTGTATATTAACTATAAATGAAAAGTAGTTAATATACAAATCAATATGAAGATGTGAAGTCATAGATCGTATGACAGCTCTATGAAATGTGTATAAGATAGGTTAACAACTTGACGGAATCAAGTACATAATTATCACAAGAGAAGTGTATATGAATTTAGCATATATTTGGGTCGTTCACAAAGCATTCCTTTACATATAAACTTCCATCCCTACGAATTTTGAGGATTGACACACAGGGCAAAAGGTAAGCCTACTTTCGCAATCCTTGCACAGGCACAGATGCTTACAAGGGAACAAAAGCATGCACACTTCATTAACCCTGCAAGCCTTACAGTACATCAACTCCTTCACATCATTGCTGTTGCTGCGAAGCAGTTGAAAATCAAGCGACCGACCATTGCAGCACGATGCAGTGTCTTCCACCTCGCTATCCCCACATCCTTCCTTGCTATCCCTGCTTTGAGCATACACCTGCTGAAGATTGAACTTTAGTGCTGTGATCATATTCTCATTATACCGAGCCCGCTGCTGCCAGGCACCAGCTTCCACTGACAGCTGCTCCATTCGCTGTTCAAGCTCGATGTTTTTCTTGTTAATACACTCCACCTCGGCTTCTTTTTCTCGTAGTTTTTTTATAATCCTTTCCTCTACAATTGAGAGAGTTTGGAGTTGATTTGCTTGGATCTTCTCTAATATGGAATGCCGTAGCTTATCGCCCTATTAATAGAATGAGGCTTAGAGGATGAAAGGTATATGGTTAAAAATTAGTCTAAAAATCAGATTAAATTCAGGACCCACACAACTATTGAAACAGCCATGAAGGCATTCTTGAAGTCATACAACATCTCAAAGAAAATTACCGCGGAACTCACAAAATGAAACAAGGCCAAGGAGATCACTAATCGCAAAGAAAACAATTAAACCAACAAGAAAACGCCACACTGATCTATTAATGGCCAGCATTGTAAGAAAATGTTGGGGGGAGTTAATACATGGACAAATTAGTGAAATGCTAAAGAAATAAATGCCAATAAAAAAGCATGCTGTGATGAATGGAAAATTTTCTACCAATATAAACAGATGAAGGATCAATATTAGAGAGCCTAAAAGGAAGACGCTGAAATTTGCTTCCACATGGTAAAGGCAAGCACCACTTCTCTTAACATTGTAACTTCGCTGACAATTTAAAACCCAAATTCAAAAACAAATATAACCCTGATAGTAACCATGAAGGCTTGGTCCAATGGTCAGAAGGGAAAGCTATAAACTCCAATGTCTATAAAATTGGTTAAAAACTATGGTAACTATAGATTTAAGAAATTAAATAACCTATGATTTTTTCAAATTGTATATTGTAGGATTAAGAAGTTATCCCTTGTGATTAGTAGAGCGTATGTCAACTTACTTAGACACTTATGAATAAAAAAAATATGACTAGGCAACTGTTCAAAAGCATCTTAATAATAGATAGCCAACACTCTGCATCAGTCCAAAAGGAGAAAATAACCAGAGTAAAGCATGCCAATACATAGAACAAAACTTCATGGTAGGCCTATTGCGTCTTGTTTTCTTCAATCAGACCACCATGAAGATTACTAAGAAATATGTTCAACATACAACAAGCCACTAATCATAATGTTCTGCAGAAAATAATTGAAGATGACTACATGATAGGATAAGTAAACCTCCTTTTAAGTAAATAGGGAAAATTGAAATGATAAGTTAGCATGCATCAGAAGGGTATCTTTGAAATAGAGGAAGATTAGGACCCTCAAGTTGAGTAGTTAGAATGACCATAAATTAATAATGTACCACCTGATTATCAAAGCATATTTTTTATTTTTTCATGTTATACTCATATACCCCGCCAGCTATGTCAGAAGCTTGCACCTCATGCAAAACTTCTGTTTCTTACAGAGGCAGCCCAGAAAGTATTACTTAATTAGTTAGTTGAAGGTCAGACTCAGACCTCTTAAATAGCCTGAGTACCCTAACTTGTCTCCTTGATTTCAAAATTTCCAGTTCAGTAAATACTCTATATATATATATCCATTGTTATAACAGTATGCTAATCCAGACCTGAACTTTGAGGAACTTCTCAATATCTTCGTCCTGTTGCTGTAATTCACGATCAATGTCATCACCTACAAGAGAAACCAAAGGCGAGTCTCCTGTCGAAGCCATTCGTGTGTTATCAAGCGATAAACCCAGTCCAGTCGAAACTGGACGTTGCTGCAAGAAATCGATGGATGATATTTGGGAATTGTTCTCAAAAAGATCTTGCTCCTTCAATCTTTTCTTCTTGGGTTCAATGCCATACATCCAGTGTAAATCTGCTACTCCATCACTAGCATCCTGACCAGGAGCTGTACCTGGTGCAAACCCGACTACATTAACTAGAATAACACAAAATACATGCGGGAAACAAAATGTCAGTCTAAAATAAGCACATGAAACTTATCAAGACAACTAATGAGCAGAGACAGTCAATGTAACAAAACGAAAATTAAGTCCGAAGTTTTAAACAATCGAACAAGAGAATCAACTATTTTGGGAAGAAATAGCGTTTTTCTTTAAATGTTATACCAACAAACCAGCAAAAAAGACTACAGCTTTGACGTTCCCCAAAACCCAAAATTTCAGCAAAACGGCGAGTTTGAGATAAATAAAGAAAGACATATTATAAAAGATAAAGAAACAAATAAAAGACAAATTACATGGAGGAACGTAGGGAGGATGCTGGGAATGATCCTGCAAATTGAAGGAGTTGAAATAGGAGATCGGTTGAGAAACATGACCATCGGCAGTGTACAAGTTGCTGCAATTAGATACGGAAAGCAAAATTAAAAGAATCGAAACTCAGTGAAAAGGGGAAATCGCTAGGGTTTTAAAAGAAAACAAAAATTGTGGTTTCACATTGTGGGGAAGAAGAATTACCGAAAAGAAATAGATTGGTGTTGCTGTTGGGATTGATACTGTTGTTGGTAGTGATTCTGAGGTAGAGCCATGGAGCGATGAATTCCCCGAGAGAGAAACGGAGGGAGAAAGGAAAGAAGGTGTAGATCAAGCAGATAGCTTGTCAACACCAATACGCGACTGCTGGAAATTTTGGCAAAGTTTCGTCAATTTTGTTCGACGCCCCTTCAACTCTCCGGAAATTCTGTTCTCGTCCCCTCTAGGCCCAATGTTGTGTACGGACCTTCACATTCTTTAACTTCGGCCCAACATGAAGGAAGGCCTACTAATTGTGGAGGGAAAGCTAGGCCCAATGTTGCGTACGGGCTCGCTCTATCGGCCCCAATTATGAAATTTCCTAAAACTGGGCCGATCCTCATGGCCTGCCTATCGTCACCTTTATCCAAGCCACCAGGTGTGTCACGTCCGAAATTTTCACTAATTTTATATTATTTATCTTGAATTGTTGGATAATTATTTAAATTTTTAAAGCTTAATTGAACTACATTGAAAAGATAATTCAATTTAGACATTTAATTTAATTTAAGTTGGTGATTTTGTTTTCGTAAATTATTATTATTATTATTTTTTTTTTGTCTGTGGGGGAAAATATTGTATTTGTTTGTTGAAGAATATATTAAATAAGTTGTATAATTTTATTTATTAAGAAAGAGGGAAAGGGAAAGGAAAAAAATTAATACATTTATATGAATATGGAATTAGGTTTATTTATTTAAGAAAAAGGAAATAAGTTTTATATATATATATATATATATATATATATGGTTGGCAAAAAAAACTCGCAGGGCCTCGACCCGACGGGTCAAGGACAGGGGTCAAACTGGGGAGATTCCCCAGGTACCTGTCTGGGGTCGAAGTGGAGACGAAGAGGGTATCTCGCCCTGACATCGACCCCAACCCCAATCTGATATATCCCCAACTGCCCCTGTATATGAAGGTATATATATATCACTCTCGCTCTTTCTTTGTCTCACTCTACTTATTAGTAGTAATTTAGTAATGTATTTGAATTCGCAATCTCGCTATCTTAACCTCACTCTATCTCAGAGAATGGGTCCCACCCCCGCCTGCCCCATTGCCAACCCTATATATATATGTTAATAGTGACCTGGGGAAGCGTGGCAAAGTTAAAAAAAAACATTTTCCTTATTCATGCATTGGCCAACTTTCTCTCTCTTCTCCCTCTGTGGCTTTTTATCCTCGTCGTCAATCTCCACAGGTTTTTCACATCGGTCGATCATCATCCGCCTAACCATTGCCGTTTGACGTCCCAATCGCACAAATCGATCCGACGATACTGGTTTTGCCACCTAATCAGTTGTCGTTTGTGGGTTTCATTCGACGTTCGAGTGTCGCTTAGCCTGCCCGGCAGCTCGCTATCGCTCACACTGTCGGCCTCGTTGGAACGTCAGAATTTTCCGTCTACTCACCATTGTTGCCCGTCGTTGATTGCTTAGTTGTGGGTGAGTTCTTGTGCTTTGGGTTTGTTTCACAGATCTTGATTACCCTTTTGGTTAGCCCCGTTTGTTTTTACCCATCAAAGGGCTCTAGTGCATGAAAGTGATATGCTAGGGTTGATATGTATGTGTGAAAGTGAACATATCTAGAGGGAATTGGGGTGTATGAAAGTGGTGGATGCCTATTGGGTTATGTGTATATGGAAGTGGTATATACATAACTATGTCTATGTAAGTGGTGCACATCCCAACATTCTTATAAATGACCTAGAGTATATGAAAGTGATGAAAACCCACAGGGTTCTATGTATATGAAAGATATACCTCAAACCTCATGAGCAAGAGAGTAAGGCACGTCTAGGGGACAGGAGACATTGTAAACCATGAACGAAAAGTCTTTAGGCTCCGTTAGCATGAGACCTCAGTTCATGTTGCATGTGATTGCATAGCCTGATCCCAGCAGTGGGGTTACTCACTGAGAATTTTTATACTCACCGTTTTCTTATGTCACATTTTTCAGATAAAAGCAAAGACAAACAGACGCATGACAAGAAGAATCATTGACCGTGCCATTGGGACTAGTCAAATGCTTCCGCACATGTTTTCATGATTTTCAGGTTCTAGATTTCCAATCTTAATGTTTGCAAACAGAATGACAGTTTTTACACTGCTAGATGTTCTTTTCAAATTTACTGTGTTGTTTTAAATTTTAAGGGTGTCCCGTTCAAAGATTTTCAGTTATTTAGATTTAATAAAAATTATCTAATTTATAAAATTATTTCGGTTTTAATCTAAATTACTAAAGGGTCATTTCGGGATCTATGCATGCATGTAGTAACAATCTAGTTCAAGTTCTAGAAAGTCGGATCGTTACACATATCATAGTCTGTTGGTTTCATTAGTTTGCACCAGGTAAAACCAATAAAACAAAAGAAGAAACCTTGTTTGAATGGGATATTGCATGAGAAGGCAAATGTTAGATACATTTTTTTAGTTGGAGATTCTTTTCCAAACACTTAAATTTCAAAAAAAATATTGGAAAGGAGAAAAAGAAAGGAAAATTAACACAAAAAAGGACTAGTTTGAGGGATTAAAGATGTTTGGGATGATTTTTAAAAATAAAGAGTTTTGGGACAAATGGGCATATGAAATGTCCATTATGCCCTTAAGTGAGAAAAAAAAAACTTTTGGTTCTCTATAACACAAATTTTGTAACTTTCATCCTTCGCCCTCATCTTCTCTCTAATTTCTCTCTAAGATTGGTAGCAACTCGAACATTGCAAGAAAAATTGAGAGAAGAGAAGTTAAAGAGAAATTAGAGAAAAGATGAGAGAGAAGGATGAAAATCATAAAATGTACAGTATTATAGAGAACAAAAAAGTTGGTTTTTTCTCGCATAAGGGCATAATGGACATTTTATATGGGCCATTTGTTCCAAAACTCCTTATTTTGAAAAAACATTACAAAAATCTTTAACACCCTCCATTTGTATTATTTTTGGCAATTTTCGAAAAAGAAAATAAGAAAATAAACTTATAATTGATGAGAGGGGAAGAAAAAGCACCTACTATCAAAGGAGCCATTATTAAAAAAACAAAAAAAAAAAAAAGAAAAAAGAAAAAAAAAGAAAAAAGAAAAAAAAAGAAAAAAGAAAAAAAAAGAAAAAAGAAAAAAAAAGAAAAAAGAAAAAAAAAGAAAAAAGAAAAAAAAAGAAAAAAGAAAAAAAAAGAAAAAAGAAAAAAAAAGAAAAAAGAAAAAAAAAGAAAAAAGAAAAAAAAAGAAAAAAGAAAAAAAAAGAAAAAAGAAAAAAAAAGAAAAAAGAAAAAAAAAGAAAAAAGAAAAAAAAAGAAAAAAGAAAAAAAAAGAAAAAAGAAAAAAAAAGAAAAAAATAGAACAATATTTTGAAATAATATATTTAAAAAAAAAAAAATAGATTAAACAAAATGGTAAGTAAACATATAATGAAAAAGGGGAATTGATTGAAATGAGAAGAAAAATTTAAGTAAGCGAAAAAAAAAGGAAAGAAAAAAAAAAAAAAAGAAAAAAATAGAACAATATTTTGAAATAATATATTTAAAAAAAAAAAAATAGATTAAACAAAATGGTAAGTAAACATATAATGAAAAAGGGGAATTGATTGAAATGAGAAGCAACATTTAAGTAAGAGAAAAGAAAAGTAGAGTGGAACGTATATACGAAAGAAAAGGAATGCTTTTTTATTTTTATTTTTATTTTTTTCCTCTCTCAATCTAGATGTCTCACGCACACTACTAAAGAAAGAGAGAAGATGGGTGAAGTTTTTCCTAATGATTCCCTAAAAAGTGATGAGAAAGAGGAAAGTGAACATGCTTCATCAATGATTGCCAAAAGATATCGCATTTCTATGATATGATTATTATCTTTTGAGTTGTAAGTTTAATGAATCAAATTTTCAAACATATATTTTATACGACTAATTGAGGTACATATATGTTATGTAAGTGCAAAATGGAAATCCTGTCCCGTAGAACGGAGGGCGTTTNGACTCCAAACCAATACATTCTTTTCCACAGAGTTAAAGCTCCTTTTTGAAAAGCCCATCTTGTATTTTATGCTATATATCCTCCACCTTAATACCCTATATATAATATATATATATTTATATTTCCAATTATATCTTAAACTCTTCAAATAATAATCTTATCTTCTTTGGAAAAATGATATCCCTTTTCAATTTAAGTCTAGTTTAAGGTCTTTTTTTTTTTTTTTACTTAATCTTTAAGAAAAAAATTTGTTTGGTAATTACCCACTTCTCTTTTTAGTTTCAAAATTTTAAGAAATATTTCAAAAAATGGTTCACATTTGAGAAATCTAGTTATATATATATATATATATATCTTAATTTTCATACATTACCCGACATCTCTCTCTATCTCTCTCTTCCATCATCATTTTTTTATTAATTCAACTTTTTATTTCTTTTAATACTTTCTTAATTATCATTTTCCTTTATTTTTATTTTCAATTTCTCTTATGTCTCTTCGCTCTACTGTCGTCTTTTTCTTTCTATTTTTTCATTTTATTAACAAAACTATAGTTATTGTTATTTTTTTCAAATATCTATTATTTTTCTTTAATTTTGGTAGGATTTAATTCCTTTTTAACTAAATTAATAAAATAAAAATACATTTCATATTTACCATTATTTTTCCTTTTTCTAGATACATGCACATGCGCGCACACGTATATATATATATATATATATATATCATAATAAGATTTACAAGTTAGTCTAATTGAACTCATGCTAGTTCACATCATTTAAGGTGAATTGATTGGATTGAGAAATGACATTTCAAATTAAATCTGGACAACATCTAAGTTTTTTTTTTTTTTTTTTTTTTGTTGTTGTTCTAATTGACTTTTGTTTTAATGCATGATGTATATTCTATTATAGTATACATAATAGATTTTAATTTAATTTAAAAAGGAAAATGAAAAGATAATCAAACAAATCCTTTTTTATTCTATAAAATTTTATTGATGTTTTTACAAGACCTTAGATAATAGATGAATCTTATGGCTTTAACTTTGAAGGACATGTTGGAAATGAATTTATTATAGCATATAGATGTTCGAAAAACTTTATGTTTGAACTGATTAAAATTGTCCAAAGGGCTTTTGTTTGTGGAGAATTAGGTGGCTGTTATTTGCATGAGTAATAATCATTCCTAGAAACCTTCTTTTGAAACAAAAACCAAAATGAAGAAACAAAAAGATCCACCAAACGCTGAAATGATTTCCATCTACTTTTCTTTCTTTCTTTTTTTTTTTTTTTTTCTTCTTTTCCTACAACCAACGCACCATTTATTAGTATAATACGGAAAACACGTAGTTCAATTTTCAAGTAATTATATGTTTGGATAACAGCATGNAAAAAAAAAAGCCAAATAACACGTTTAAACGAGTTCATAAATAAATCTATATATTAAATACAAAATTGAGAGTACTCGCCTAGTTAGATTACTATTTCAATATCTATTGCAAACTCTATGAATAAAAGGTGTTAAAGATTATAATGATGTAGAAAAATAGGAGATAACAACACTAGGACAAAATTTACCAAATTGTTTTTTGTACCAATCTCCCGCATGCTGCTAAACCACAATATTATTGCGGTTTTTAGTGGTTAATTATTTATGGTTTAATTCCTATTATGTTACTATTGTTAGTTCAATGCGACACATGTCACATTCTTTTAAGAATTTTAAGGTCTTTTTTTGTTAGGTTTTCTTGTTGAATGAAATAATATACTAAAATTATCTCCCTCTTTTCTCTATAGCTTTTTAGCTTTTATATAACATAAGCTTGTTGTTCATTATGTATCATGCATCTTTGGATCAAATTTTCGATATTATGACGAAAGGATCATCATCTACTCGTTTTCAGAATTTACATGTCAAGTTTACGGTGGTTAATCACTCCATTAACTTGCGGGAATGTTAAACAGTAAGATTATTGTTTTGCTATTATTACTGGTCCAATGTCATGGTGACATGTGTTGCATTCCTTTAAGAATGGTTAGGTTTTCTTGTTATTAGGTTTGGCGGCATCGTGGATCTTCCTCATTGAATAAAAAATAATATACAAAAATTACCTCCCTCTTTTCTCTCTATTGATTTTTGGCTTCTATACAACACGAGCGGTAAAAAGGAAAAACATACTTAAAAATTACAACTTGCAAATTTGTTGGAATGTCTTGAATCTATTGTCTGACACTTTGAAACCTAAGCTAAATAATTATTTATGGTTATTTATAATTATGACTCTAGAGTTTAGAGAAGTGCATAAATTCTCTAAACTTAGGGGTACCAATTGGTTCTTTAACTTGTAACATTCTCTCTAATAATATTATTCACGTAAATCTATGTGTCGATTCTTTATTCTTTTATGTTTTTTTTTTCTACATTCTTTAATTGTCTATTTGGTAACACAATCGGTATTTGGTAACACAATCGGACATGGTACTGGGTTTATGTCCTAACAAAGGGTGTTAGATTTGGAAGTAGAATTTCTTGTGGGTTAGCAATAACATGATGGTGTAGGACAGCAAAGACGAATCATTTAGACCCATTCTAACCCTCCCCACCACGAGATATGTTTGCTACCCTACATCTCTCTACTCTCTATCCATCTTCCGTCCACCCATTTTAAACTTAACTTTAGTATCCACTTTAAACTCATTTAGGCTTAGTTTGGGATTCATATAGTTTCTGAAACAATTATTTATAAACATTGTACAAAAATAATATATGGTAAAATTAAATATCAAGTTTAAATTTGTTTTTTTTTTTAAAAAAAAAAACTAATTACTGTGTTTGATAAATTAATACTAAATTGGTGTGAGTTAACTATATGAACTAAAATAGACTTATTACTTCAATTATTTTTATGCTGCTATTTAATTGATAATTTATTATAATATAATTATTTAAAAATTTTAAATGATTTAAATTGCTACTAATTGTGTTTAGTTTAAGCTATTTGATAAAAGGTTCAATACAGACAAAAAAAAAAAAAAAAAAAAAAAAA
>QLSR01000465.1:281553-307311 GCA_031780015.1 Citrullus colocynthis | reverse complement strand
GAAAACAAAAAAAAACCAAAAAAAAAAAAAAAAAAAAAAAAAAAAAAAAAAAGATTGTTATAAAAAATTGAACCATAGGTAGGAGATCTCACATTAGAAAAGTGGAGATAAATCACAGTCTTTATAAAATATATAAGTTATTTTTTATATAATCAATTGATTTTAAGATGAAATCTCTCTATCCTTTAATATCTTATTAAAAAAATTGGTTTCAAAATTCATGAGCATTCAAATATTAAAAAAAGAATGTGATCTAATAATCCAAAAATGATTAGTAAATAATTTATTTTAAAGGATTTGGTATCATTTAGGCTGCATCTACTTCTATACATCACATTTTCTATACACAGTAAAAAAATAAATGGCCTAATTCTTTTTTAAAAAATTGTCACATGATATATTTTTCTCAAGTATCGTCTAGACCACACAAAAGATGGTACAACCAGACTCCACCTATTTTTATTTATTTTTTTTCAATTATTAACAACTCAAGTTATATTTACCAAAGTCCTTTGAATTTAGCAGCTTTGATGGATGTGAATGGGATGTTTTTTCCTTTTTTAGAGGTAATTTAAAGCTGACTGATGAAAAATATAAAGAAAGTATTTTAAGAAATATTTTAGTGTGTGAAGTAAGTGGCAATTTGAAAGTCTGTAAATTAAACTAATTATGAGAGAAGGGGATATTTGCATAGCTGAAATTGAGCTTTATATCTTTTAAAAAAAGTGGGGGTGAAAAAAGAAGAGGCAAGAGAGTAGAAAAAGGAGTTATAGGAAATGGAAGAGAAAAAGAATTGACAGAAACAAATTGTAGTTGTATATATGCTTTTAACGAAAACAACAAAGTGGGGTTAAAATTCAGTCTCTTTTAAAGTGTAGAAGCCCCCAAGTAGATCTCTTCTTTACTCTTTAGCTTGGCATTTTTGGTAATCGGAAACTCCTTTTCGCACTTTTGATTTTTGAGAAAGATGCATTTCAAAGTCTTGGAGTTGCCGAAGGCAGCGCCTTCAGGAGAGCTTTCAACGTTTGCATGGAAAACCAAATTCTTTCATTATTATCATCATATACAAAACTGTCCTTTCTCAAGAGAGAATCTTTGCATTTCTATCCATTTCACTCCAATCTCACACTTGGATCATCTTGGGTTTTTAATTTTAGGTTAAAATGTCAATGAGTATTGGCAAAAGAAGAATTCACACACACTATCTGACATTCTAACTTAACTTCTCTTATTAAGATGTAAAATGTCAAGAAAGATTAAGAGAGAAGAAGGAAGTAATGTTTTTATTTCTTTTGAAAAAATTAACCCAAGTTAAATAGATATCTCTCTATGAAATTAACGTTAACGTTGTTTTAATAAATATTAAGCTCAAATTAAGCATAGTTCAATTAACATAGTGCTTATATAACCAAGTTCAATTCTCCCCTCATATATTGTAAAAAACAAAAATCCACAACAACTCTATTCTTTTTTATTTGGGCTTCTAATGAGTTGGTATATGAAAATGACAAATAATCAAGGAAGAAGAGGTAAAGAATTTAATCTCCTTGGTTTGATGTGGCCAGAGTTGTGCCGATTGTTTGGTGCTTGAGATCGGCGAATGGAGTTGCCCACACTGCCCGGCGCGTCCGGAGGTTGAAGTCTGAGAATTTTATTTGTTGTTTTGGAAATTTCTTTTCTTTCCTCTTTGAATGAGACAATGGACTAAACTTTTTGTGCCAGAGTGGTTCTCCTCATCTATTTCTAAGGTGGTTGATTTTGGTTGAGTTGCCTTCCTTCTTATAAATAAAAAGAAAAAAGAAAAAAGAAAACGGTAAAGAATTTATATGTAATCTAAAACGCTAATTTTTGTGTTAATATCAATTAAAACTCCAAACTAAATTCATTGTATCAACTAAACAAAGGGAAATAAGGAAAATTGTATTGGATGACAAATTAAGACTAGAGTTTAACAAACATAGCTCAAACTTTCAAATTTTATAAATATGACAAAATCCCTCTCAAATCACATTTCACACCTTCACAAGTTCAATCTTCGCAATACCTCAATCTTCACCTTCACGTTTTCAATTGTCCACTTTGCAGAACCTCAATCTTTGCTCGAAAATGGCTAATTATGATCGATCAACCCCCTTTCCTTTGAGATTTGACCCTCAATATCGGCAACCCGATTTTCATTATGATTGAACTGGGTCGGAATATAGATAGTTGTCGTACTCCGACGTTGGGGTACAACAAGGTGGCAGAATCCCATTGCTCGTCCATCGATTGTCGTTGTCAGGTAAGCTTCCTCTGCAAGTTTCTTTCTGTCTCTCTCTCTCTCCCTCTCTCTAAACTTTTCTTTTAATTTTTGTTCCAATTGCAGCCTCCACATTTCGCCCACCGTCACTGTCATTTGTTCATTCTCAGTCGTGTTCTACCATTACTTCTCGCTGGAGTCACTAAATTTTACTAATTAAAAGATAGAGAGAGAGAGAGAGAAAAAAAAAACAAATAGAGAAGGCATTGTGAGTATATCACTAGTGTATTAAGTGTAACACTTATGGTGAGATGTTGAACCTTTGACTTTGAAGTCAATAGTACATATTTGATGTTGATGAATTGAGCTAGACTCATTTTGGTTGTTCATGAAGTTTAATTCAACAATGCTCCCAAAGTCTTGGATATAAATTGTTTTTTTCTAAGAAAAAATTATTTAAGTTTCTTAATTATATAGGCAAATACGAAAATACAATATCAGTTGTACAAATAAATTAAACTCTTAAAGACCAGAAATTTTCCCATATTTTAAATATCACGTCAAGAGTTTTTCATGTTGTAACATACTTAGCAAATAGGATAGTAACTCTTTAAAAGAAAACGCAGACACATTAATTACTTTTACCTCGTGGCTTTGGACAAAACATATATCCAATGGAACCATTTATTTAGTGGTGGAAATTGAAGGAATGATAAATTTAGAATAAATATAATAAATTGTGACGAATGTAAGTATAAATAGTGCTAGTGCATGTGTTGTTTCCCCCAAATATACGTTCTACGTAGTATATTTCTTAAAAAGGAAGTTATAAATCAAATAAATCTTTGATCTTCCTTCTTTAAGCAAAAGCAAACTTGTCACCTGATTTGATGTATGGCCTAAAGTTGATTAGTTTAGAGGCATTCATGAGTTATAAATAAAATCCAAAGTCTCATTCAAATTAACTTATGTGTCAAATAATAACCTAACTTTACACGTAATTGATGAAAACTCTTGGATTAGATGCATTGATTCATGTTGTAGAAAGAAACAAACTTTGCTTTTACTCCAACAGTGCCCTTTGATTAGCACAATAATGGAACCCCCGACTATGGGTTTAGCCTCCTATTATCCTGTCGTTTCTAATCCAAATCTACGACAATTAAAAGAAGAGTTAAAGATTTATTATTATTATTATTTTTTAAGTATAATTGACAGGAAGATTCAAACAAGCAAATTTCTTAGTCGCTAACACATATTGTACATTAATTGAATTATGCTCACCTTAGTTCTAAATGAAAATTTGTATGATAACCATAAAGGTTAAAACTTGACACATTATTATTTAAGATACTTAAAAAGTAAAAAGCTCTACCTAAAAAACATAAAACAAAAAATCAAAATAAAATGTTACAAACATAACATTAATTTTCCTAGTAAAAAATTACTTTATATTCGACGGACAAATTAAATATTATTTTAGCTTCTCATGAGTTGGCAAGGTTCGGATAGTAGACCTTTTGGATTGACGTAATGCTACCGTTTAGTTATGTGTTCTAACTTTATTAGTCGTTTGGATTGAATTGTAACAAAATTTGTATGAGTTTGAAACATAATTAATTATACATAAGTATGAATCATATTAATTGAATTATGTTGTATGTTTCTCACGTACCTCTTCCAATAAAGTTTCTTTTTTTAAAAGCGCTTTAAAGCTTGGTAGTGGTTAGATAAGAGACATCTAAAAGTTACTTATACAATCATAACTACAAAGCAATGGTATAATTACAATAATTTTAATAATATACAAGCGAAATTCGAATCTCTGAAATCTTACTAGTTGAGAGTTAATATTTTATATCAGCTGAGTTATATCTATGTGGACAATTTGGAGTAGGGATGAATTTAAGTTTGGTTTTATATATATATATTTTTTAAAAGAAATTAAATATCACAAGTTTAAATTATTTATTACAAGATACATACAAAACATAGAGACAATGGCACGTGCCTTTAGTGAAAAAGAAATGCTCAATTAACCAAAATATGCAGCTTCCAAAATCTAAAGAAAAACAAATAGGATAGGGTGTGTGTATAGTTGTCAATATTAATATTATGAATAAGAATGTTACGTAGAATACAATAAATGTTAAGGAAATAAATAAAATAATTAAGAGATGAAGGAGTAAGTATTAATTACTTGAGTAATACATGATGATGATGACTACGATGATTATTATTATTTTTGTAAAACCTGCAATGAGCATGTGATGGGTAATAAGGAATATGGAAATTCAGATTTAGAGAGAGAAAGAAGAGAGGGAAAAGATAAGATAGGATTTGCATCATAAACAAGGCAGCATGCAGTTTATTTTTCATATTGCCATAGGGTCAGTGAGTCAGACAAAAGAGGTTGCCAACACAGGGGCAGAAGAAACAACCTTTGTTGTTTTGTCTTCTTCTTTGGATTTTGATTCCCCTTCCAAACCAACAATACATACATACATACATTCAAACTCTTTATATAATCAAATCAAAACCACTTCCACTACTCCCTCTACACTGTAACTGCAACACTATTCAATTCAAAACCACAAACATCTTTCAATATTCAATCCCTAATATCCCTCATTTTAATAAAAATAATTTAATTCAGCCTATTTTATAACAACATGTGAGATTCAATTGAATTAAGAAGATTTGTAAACTGGCAAAAATCATACATTAACACTTTTTATTACTTCAAACTTGCATGTGTTTGGGTATTACTCATCTATAGTATTTCAATAATAAAATTGGAAAATAACATTGGAAATTGAAAAGTTGTTTAAAAATAAAAATTGGGCAGTTCCCCGCCATGGGTGGTGGTCTTCCACAGAATTTGAAGCTCTGCAACTTTTCTCATGGTTAGTTAAGCGTCAACTTCAACGATGTGATTGTTCCTCCTCTCGCCCATCTGCATTTCTGTTTCTTCTATAAACTAAATTAAATTCCTTCCATTTCTATTTTGTAGATCAAATTTGAAAATTAAAAACCCTTCTTTTCTCAGCTTCTTAATCGATCTTATATTCACAAAATTACCAAATCTCTGAAAGTAATTTCATTGCCCGGATTTGGCAACGGTACTCAGCAGTGAATTTATTTTTTATCCTTAGATTAAATAAATACCATAATGCCGAGAAATTAAAAAGCCGAATTGAAATGAGATAGTAAAAAATTAAAAAAAAAAAAAAGACAAACTGGGTTAGGTAATGATCCGACATATTAATGACTGACAATCAGATTCAAAAGTTTGAAATGAGCATATTCCATCTTCGTTGTTGCCATTCTAGCTAATTATTTAATTTTTCTAAATGCAACGAATCTTACGAATGATCTGAATATTCATGGACTTCTTTCTATGTTCTTGGAAGGTGACAGACGGAAGAACAAAAGACAACTTAGAGGTCCACATTTGGTTTCTCATCAAATTCACTTCATTTCAGATCGTACTTCTCAGATACATGCTTAATTCCAAACTATCTCTATCCTTCCCCCCCCCCTTTAAGTTTTTAACTTGTCTCGTCCAAAATAAAACCCCCAAGTTTTTATTTCTTTAGTTAACCTCAAAAGGCTAAACTGTATATTGTAGTCAACAAAAACAATCAATTAGTAGAATGAATTTTCTTTGTTAAGATCATTTTTTTAATTAACCCCGAAAGTATGAGGATATTTTAATTTTCACAATCTCATTTTTTTTCTAAACAAAAGTTAATTTTTAAACATTATCTCACTTCCCCAACAAAATGATTTAGGTTAATGTTAACAGCCAACAATAATGAGTGTGAAAAAGAAGGGGGTAGAAAGACAATAAAATACCCCTTCGGAATCAAAGAAACACATAAAACGTAGGGAATAGAGAAATTGACATAGATATTTATATGGTTCACTAACAGTGTACTAGCTTAGAGAGAGAGACTAGTTTATTATTAGAGAGAAAATATTAGATTACAGATTCAAAAGTACCAATAGAATTAAAAGAGTATTTTTAAGTATACTAACCCTCTACAACGATTGAGAATCCCATGTTGGAAAAACCAAAGAATCTTATACTCTTAATATGATAGATGGGCTACTCTCAATTGATTTTTAAGATGGAATCTCATACTATCTAATATGGTATCAGAGCTCATAAAACCCAATGAATATTTGGTCTGATGAAAAGAGATAGTGATCCGATCAAGAATGATGAACCCAAAAGAGGTACCATTTGAGGAGCATATTGAAAATCTCACCTTAGAAAAAAATGATGATGAAGGACCCATATGCCATCTAAATCGTGTCACGGAATCCCTTGAATTGGGGAAGCAGCTAGCATAACCAGCCTTATATAAATGGGACCAATCTTTTTTTCAAATGCCTTTTCTTTAATCTTCATCACACTCAGTATCAAAAGAAGAGAAGAGAAGAGAAGAGAAGTTGAAGCAAAAAAGTTTTGATTTGTGATGTGCATGTGATCCAACAGCCTTTATGCTCCCTCTTCATCATCATTAAAACTAAACTAACAAATCCGAAGGCCAGGATCAGAGAGAGAATTGAACAACCCTAGTAGATTCATTAGCAATGATTTAAAAGCTATAATTAAATTAAATCAAGATAACCCCATCATAAGGAATAATCCAAGATTTGAATCTTATAGTTTTCATAATATCTTAACATAATTTATTCTTCATGCATATAAATCCTTGAAATCTATGAAGTCTTCTTTATGCTATCGTGGATATAAATTTATAAACATGTGGGTTTGTCGTGGTCTCATCATTGCATCAATTAAAAGCAAAAGGTGTTAATAAGTGAGACATTAATATAATTATTCTTAGATTCATGAGCTCCATATGTATATCCAATAATCAATCATAATTATCATAGAGAATAATGTAGTACCATTTCAGAAATGACATTTATGTAAAAACTAAAGCTTTTAAAGCTAGAAATTGATCAGCACTGTATCTTTAATAAAGGGAAGGAGAAAGAAAAAGTAGAGGGAAAGTAGATAGGAATTTGTGGAGGGGTAAAGATAATAATAAGAAAAAAAAAAAAAAAAAAAAAGATAATGGAGAGGAAAAACAAAGCTAGGTATTTCTCTGCTTTTGATGTAATTCAAAAAGTGGGGTTTAAAATTCATTCTCTTTTATTGATAGGGAAAAATAGAGAAGCCTAGTAAAACTATATTTTGATTCAAGAGGAGACCCTTTTGAGACTTTAGATTAGAGAAAGATATATCAGTCTTGGAATTGGAGGAAGTTGCCTTTTTTTTTCTCCTAATATCTTTTTAAGGGGAATCTAGCTTTTGCATGGAAAATGAAATGCCTTAATTATTTTAAGATATAATTTCATGGATTCCACCATAAAAAGCCAAATACTTTAAAGACATTCTTTAATTCATATGGTCAATTCTGCCATACATCTATCAACTTCTTCTTTCTCTTCACTTTTTTCATTCATAGATTTGAAGGATAAATAAGTTAATTTTAAAATACTAAGTAAAGAATCATGTCAAAACTAGCACTCATCATATTTATGGGAGTTATCTCAAGTTCAAAATTCACCATTTTGAAATAATTAATTGATGACTTATATTAAATTTGAAATCACTCTAAAACATACTTTTTAATCATTCAAATAATTTTTGAATATATAAAAAATTTATATTTACGAATGAAAAAATAAATTAATTTTTTATTATAAAAGATATGTTTGAGTCACTAATTATTTTTAATAATTTTATATCGCTCTCAAATATTTCAATCCAAAATGGTTTCTTTTTCTTTTTCTCCTCTTCATTGGTCACTCATCAACACCTATATTCTTTTGTAAGTCTTCTTGGAGAAATGTGGCAGTATTTGTTGATACAAATATTTTATTCATGAGCCCACCACCCGAAGAGAATATATATACATCAATAGCACGAAGTTTTATTTAAAATTCATGTTTAAAACATAAGAACGCTTCCAAAATCTCATGACTATAAGTTTTGGGTTACAGTCAATTTAATTATATAAATACTTTAACATTCTCTTCACTTATATGAGTTGGAAATTCGTAGAATGTCCAACATTTTTAAGTCAATATTAAATTGAAAGAAGGTAACAGGTTCAAATACAAGAATCGATGAACCCAAAATTTCCACATTAAAAATATAGAGGGACGTCACAATCTTTAAACATACATAGGTTATTCCTTTTAATTAATTTTCAATAGGTTTAGAGATGGAACCTCACGTCTATCTAATATTTAGTAGATTTAATTAGAATATAATTTTGAAGATTTTGAAACTCTAGGGACTAAATTTGTAATTTTAAAAATTTAAGGACCAATTAAATACAAATTTTAAAATTTATGGACTATATTGGTAATTTAATTTATAGATCACTTATAATATTATATCTTTTATGGGCAGAGAGGAGTTTTCAGTTGATTTGAAGCATGGCCACAAGTTGAGAACTTAAGAATTCACACCCAGTACATATACGAGAAGAAAAAGGGTTAAGTTAGTTCGAGCCTTTAGACCAACCAAACTTTACACGTAACTGATGGGAATTTATTTGATAGATTCCTGAAGAATAAATGGGGGAAATACCAACATTTTTAAAATTAAAAAAAAGAAAATTAAAAAAATGTGTAAGTATTATTTGTTCGAAGCATTTGGTTCTCATTGCAAATCGAAATGAAATAAAGGGAAAGAGAAAGGAAATGTTTCTTTCTTTCTTTATATATATATATATATATATATATATATATATATAGAATTAGGACATAGAGATGTCGTCGTATAGCATAAAACAGTGGAGAATTTTGGGAGAGATTCGTTTTGGTACATAATAGCAGCAGTAAGTCAAGCTTACATCTTTTCTTGTCTATCAATTATTATCAGAATGTCTTCTGTCTCTCTTCTTCATATGGGCGGATTCAGATCATGTGTATATATATATATATATATATATATATATATATATATATATATATATATGTAAATGCTCTTCATTTCTGTTCCTTTTTTCTTCTTGCCTACATTTATTTTAGATTTTCCACACAGACAACATTCATGTTTCTTTAATAAATCATGGAATTTTAATTATTATATATATATATATATATATATATATATATATATATATATTATTTTTTTTTTTTCATTCAACTAAACCTAATAATATTGAATTGTAGATCACTCCTTTATGTATATGTGTTCCTCATCGTGCATTTTTTATTTATCATTTCAGGGTCCATTTGGATTGACTAGAGAAAAAAGTTTTTTCAAAAAACTCTTTTTTATTTAAACTCTTTTGACAAAAAATTGTTTAAAATACACTCAAAAATCTATTTTGAGTGGTTGCCTAACACTCCAATTTTTTTGCAAATTGACTTATTTTTAAAATTAAACACTTGAAAATATATTCCAAACACACCCTTAATTGTTATTCTTTTTGTAGTAAAAGTAGAATATTTTATTTAATATTACTCTCTTTTCTATGTTATACAAGGGTATACAACCCTAGTTTAAATAGAATACAGATTTAATAAAATAAGAAAATATTGACATATAAGGAAAGTAATTACAGTAAATAAAACCAATAAAATAAAATATTATGGCATAAGTCAACACTCCCCCTCAACTTGGTTTAAAGATTGTTAATCAATTTGTCGAATTGTAATTTTGACAGCCCCTTAGTCAGTACATTAGCAATTTGCTCTGTTGTAAGGAGATATGTAGTACATATCACTCCAGTATCAATATTCTCCTCTATAAAGTGTTTATCAACCTCTATATGTTTTGTCCTATCATGTAGGACTAAGTTGTGTGCTATGGAGATGGCAGCCTTATTGTCACAGTAAACACGTATAAGCATTATCTAGATAACTTTCAGTTCTTCCAGTAACCTTTTTATTCATATATATCCTCACAAATATCATGGGCCAAAGCCCTGAATTCTACTTTAGCACAACTCCTGGCTACAACACCTTGTTTTTTGCTTCTTCATGTAATTACATTACCTCCAACAAAGGAACAATAACCAGAAGTTGATCTCCTATCTGTGGTACTACTTGCCCAGTCAGCATCAGTGTAAATTTTCAAATGTAAATGACCATTCTTCTTAAATAGTATCTCTTTTCCTGGAGTCTCTTTCAAATATCTAAGAATTCTATAAACAACTTTAAAGCGAGTTGATCTTGGGGAATGCATGAACTGATAGTGAAAGCAATATTTGGACGAGTATGAGATAGATAAATAAGTCTTCTCACAAGTCTCTGATATTTCTCTTGGTCTTTTATCTTTGTATCCTTTGTAGCTTGCAATTTTAAGTTTGGCTCAATAGGGGTTTTTGTTGTATGATAACAAAGTAAGCTCGTGTCTTTAAGTAAATCAACAATATATTTTCTCTGATTAACAAGGATGCCTTGTTTCGACCTAGCATATTTCATCGCTAGGAAGTATTTCAAAGTTCTCAGGTCTTTAATTTGAAAGTCATTAGCTAGTTTACCCTTCAAGTTGTTCATCTCAGCTTCATCATTACCTGGGAGAATGATATCATCAACATACACTATTTACCTAACCATCTTATCCTGACTAGTATGTCTATAGAAGATGGTGTGATCTGCTTAACCTGTCATTGGTATCCCAAAATGTTCAAACCACGCTCAAGGAGATTGCTTAAGACCATAGAGGGATTTCTTTAACTTGCACACTTTGTTGGTTCTAAGGTTGGCTTCAAAACCTGGTGGTAAGTTCATGAATACTTCCTCTTCAAGCTCACCATTAAGGAAGGCATTTTTTACATTAAGTTGATAAAGAGGCCAGTAATTGTTAACTACAATAGATAACGACACTTTAATGGAATTGATTTTTGCAACAGGGGCAAATGTTTCTTGATAATCAATTCCATAAGTTTGTGTAAAGCATTTAGCAACTAGTCTCGCTTTGTATCTTTCAACACTCCATTCAGCTTTGCACTTTATAGTGAACACTCATTTACATCCCATTGATTTCTTATCTTTTGGAAGTTTAACAACTTCCCAAGTGCCATTTTCTTTTAGAGCATCCATGTCTTCCATAACTGCTAAGTTCCAATTCAGATCATTTAAGGTTTCCTGTATATTTCTTGGCACAAATAGATTTGTTATCCTAGAGGTGAAAGCTCTACAATCATCGGACAATCTATGGTAAGAAAGGTAGTTTTCAATAGGCTATTTAGTACACTGACGAATATCTTTCCTAAGGGCTATTGGAATGTCAAGGTCAATCAAGGGATTTGGTGAAGATGAGGAAATCAAAATAGAAGGAGGATTACTTGAATTGTCAGCATCATTTGCCAGGGCATTTGGTTGGGTCCGTGGCACGTCGCCTCTTTGATCTTGATTATTTTGATTGAATGCCTTTCTAGTATAAACCTGAAGTTCAGGATGTCGATTAATAAGATCTCTTCAAATTGTTTCTCCCCATTAAATCGAATTTTCCATGTTTGACATTACAAGACTATTAGGTTTGGGATAGATGAGAGAAGGAAGAGGAGATGTATCCAAAAAAATGATCTACTAAGTTGGATTTCTCCCGTTGAAGAGAATTTTTGTCAAAGAAATGTTTATTTTCCAAAAACACCACATTCAAACTTTCAATGTATTTTCTAGTTAGAGGGTCAAAACACCTATATCCCTTTTTTTCAGAGGCATAACTGAGGAAAATACACTTAAAAGTCGTAGGATCAAGTTTAAACCGAGAAAAATTGGGAATATGAACATAAGCAGCACACTCAAAGACTTTAAGAGGTAAATTGGACAACAACCGTACTGTAGGAAAAAAATCCTTAAATTTATTTAAAGATGTTTGAAAATCTAGAATTTTGGAAGGCATTCAATCGATAAGGTAGGCAGCCGTAAGAACTGCATCACCCCACAAATACTAAGAAACATGCATATAAAACATAATAGCACAAGCAACATCAAGAAATGTCTATTCTTTCTTTCAACAATGTCATTTTGTTGGGGAGTATCACGACAAGTGGATTGATGAGAAATGCCTTTTTCTTTAAAGAAATCGACCAAAAATTCATTGAAGTATTCAGTCCCATTATTAGAGTGAAGAATGCTTAGTTTAGTTTGAAATTGATTTTCAACCATGTTATAAAAGCGAACAAATATATCATTGACCTCAAATTTGTCCTTGATTTTCAGCCATTTCTCCTCGATTTTCTCACTATTTTCTTCCTCTTTTTAGTCAATTCTTGTATGCCAATGATGCCTCGATGTCCAAAATGTTGACTATGGGCTAAAGGTACCGTTTTCTAGCTTAGACATAGAATAGTTCCCTCTATTTTGTAACTTGTGAGGTTTAGATCCTTTGATAATTCCTTGAATTTTTCTTTGGATTCTCTTCCTGTGATTGAATTAATATGATTATATTTCTACTCAAAGTTGTATGATCAATAGCTAGGTTTCGAATTGCGACACATGACATATAATTGTAATTCAATTAAAAGTAGCAAGGGTTAGATTGGCTTGTAAGTTGTAATTTTACCTCAACGAACATTGTTTAATCAACATAGGGGAATCATGACGAATATTAATTTAGGCAATTCTGAGTTGATATTCACTTTAGCATGTTCCTCGATCTCAATGCAGTTAGCCAATTAATTAGGATGTGTTTCATCTAACTAATTTGATTAATTAGATTTATGGACTCTCACCTAGCTTTTCTATGTGAGTTGGTAAGCCTAGAAAATAGAGGAATTAATTTGATGAACCTATGATCAAGTTGCACTTGGGGGATTAAATTGACTGCTGAAGCTAGGATACTTTCATTATTCAAATTTCAACCAATTTAAATTTTTTGTAATTTTAAATTACTTGCATTCAACAAAATTTCCAAAACCCTCGTTAGTTACTCTAGGACTGTAAGAAATTTGAATGAAAAATTCAAGAGCTTCCTGAGTTCAACTTGGCCTTGCCACGGTTAATTTGGTGAGTACGGTTAAAAAAATATTTGGAGCGGGATTGGGGTGACGAATTCCGCCTTCCAGACCAACAAAGGAAGTTGTCTCCATTAAGTTGGGTTGTGGTAATTTGGACATTTGGAGGCTAACGATTGTCGAAAACTTTGGCTATTGATGACTTGTCGTCGGGCATGTTGTGTACTAATGGATTTGAACAATACCACAGAAAACTCGCGAAAACTAGATCCGATTGATGAACGATTGAAAACTCGCGAACAGATTTGAGGAGAAAAAAACGTGTGAATCCAATTGATGAATGTGATTTTGACCAGACCTGTTCGTAGCCGAAGAAACGTCCGAAGTTGGTTGGCATGAGTCAAGTCGACGGCGGAAGACGGCGGGTACTACTAAGGCGGAAATGCTTAAAAAAACAAGGTTAGAGGTTTTTTTTTTTTTTTTTTTTTTTACTTTAATACCATGTAGTAAAAGTATAATATCTTATTTAATATTACTCTCTTTTCTACATTATACAAGGGAACACAACTCTAATTTAATAAAGAAATAGTGACATAAAAAGAAAGCATCCTATAGAATAATTATAGTAAATAAAACTAAATAAAATAAAATATTACCGTATAAATCAATACTCCTATAGAGTATTACTTTTTAATATGAATATTTGGATTGATGATTTTTATATAGTACTTAAAACAATTGTCTTCTGACAATTGATTAATTAAAAGGCTGAAACGAGAATGTGGTTTGAGTTTTCCTTCCATCATCCAAGATTGAAATGCATGTACAAAGTAATTATTATTAATAGCTTTGTTTAATAAAAATTTGTTGTGTTTAAAAAAAAAAAACATGTGTGCTTCTTTTACATTTCATTATTATGATTTTCACTTATTTTAAATAAACAATTGAGTTTGAGGTTCTATCTCAAAACAAATTGTAATGAAAGGAGCAGTCTGTTTATCTTATAAAGAGTATGACGTTTCCAATGATTTTTTCAATGTGAGATTCTCAAAATGCCTCTTCTTTGGATTCATCAATTTTTGGATTGAATTTTAATTTTCTTAATCTAGTGTCCGTGTGGACTTAATGACCTCCGATATCATATTAGACACGAGACTCTATCTCAAAACCAATTGGCATGAAGAGGAGGTAGCTCATCTATCTTATAAAGAGTATCAAGTTTCTTGATCTTTTTGATGTGGGATCCTCAGCAGAAAATGGAAAACATAACATAAAAATTTATAAGTTAGCAATAAATGAATAAATAATAAAAAAAAGGTGTGTTTACCTACTTTATATCTTCTTTTTCGTTAAGGACAACATGTCCTCCAAAATGATAGGATATTGTCTTATTTTTCTTTTTAGTTTCTTCTAAAATATCTTTTCATTTTAATGAAAATAATAGTCGTCTATCGCTTATATACCATGAATCTTTTTCCTTCTTTTCCAATATAACAACTAAGTCACATAATTTTCATAAATAATGTTAATCTTTAGTTATAATTGTATATTATTTTTCTCCAATATTAGATTATATACATAAGGAAGTGAGATAAAAGTGTGAATTATGAAATGTGTTAAAGCCAAGGTTGAAAAAAAGAGAGAGAAAATAGAATATAAATTAAAAATGGTAAGTGGTTAAAATCGAGGGGAAAAGACGGAAACACCCTGGAATTCAGTCGATAATTATAGAATGTCAGATTTACACGTGAAAGTGGAGAAAAAAGGTGGTGGAATTAAGGGAGTTTGTGTTTAGAGAAACATGAATAGGGGAGGCTTTAATTTTGGAGTATATATTAAGATGAGACAAAATAGAGTAATAGGAAAACAAAAGAGACAGAAGAAAGAAGGTTGTAGATGTAGGAGATTTGTCTTTATAGTTAGGATTTAGATTCTTTTTGGGGTAATGAAATAAATTAATGCATATGGTATGAATAAAAAATGGAAGTGTACGAAAATACATTTTAAAACACGATACTTTTAGGAAGCATATAATTAAGTGTCATTATGAACATCACTTACACAAAATCCTCTCTTGTGTTTGGATATTCATTTACAGTGTTGTGTGGTACCTAAGTTTTCAAAACGACCAAAATTCTTTTGCTTCTTAGAGAAGAAAGTTGTAGCCTACTTTGAATTTCGCTTTATGATATAGTCTCTTTGTTCCTTAATTAAATGATGTAATATATTTAATTAACGTTTGGTAAGAGACGAAAGCATCAAAATCAAGAATGTCACATGAAAATTTTTTTGTATTATCGTAGTAACAAGTTTTAATATTATCTTCCATTCATTAGATGTCAAAAGATAAATATTTAAGAATTATGTGAGATCATAAAGAGAAATAATATATCATTCAATAACAGTTAAATATCGAAGGAAGGGAGTAAGTAGTATAGAAATTTACCATATTCTTCCCAACCAAACAAGAAATTGGTTAACATATTTGGACATGTCTTGAAGCAGATAACCTCGAAAGAAAATGAAAAAAAAATAATAATAAATTTGTAACACAATGATTTTAAATGGTGGTAATTAATTTTTGATTTATAAATAATGTAATTTTGTTTATTAGATTTGATTACGTTTGGTGGGGGAGTGGAATGCGAATTACATATTTGAATTAAAAAATTAAAAGAACACAAGTTTACATTTTTAACCGTATTCTCTCTGTGCTATAGGCTGTCTCTCCTAGAAATTCTAACACATATAATAAATAAGCAATAAGTAGTAGAGTAGTAGCCTACATTTTTCTTCTTTTTTTTAGTTTCACAATTTAGGAAATAATAATAATAATAATAATAATAATAATAGTAATAATAATATTGTAACGGCGGTGGTCATGTGAGAGAGAGAGTTGGGTGGTGGGTAGACGTTGCTTCACTTTCACTGCGTTTTAGAAATTAGAATAGAATCTTCTTGGTCTTTGGCTCTTCAACATTCATTCAACATACAGAGAAAGAGAGAAGAAAATAAATAAATAAATAAATTTAGAGAAAATGCGTTTTTTTTTTTTTTTTTTTTTTTTTGGGGAGTCATGGGTGGTGGGCTCGGTAGGATCTGTCTCAGTTGCTGACAATTTTATTTAATTTATTTAAAAAAAAATTTAAAAAAGAGAGGAAAAAGAGAAAATATTTAGGAATATAGTAGAGTGGGAGTGGAGGCGGGTAATTGTTTCTTGTTGAAGGAGGAGTTTTGTCTAATATTATTCAAACAACAATCATACTGTTTTCTCTTACTTACCCATCATATGATCTTCATCATCTTCCATGCTTGATTCTTGGACCCACCTCCCCCTTCCCATCCTTCTCTTCTCATTCCTCTCTAATTACCATCCCTCTTTGTTTCAAATTATAAAAAAAAAAAAAAAAAACATTATCTCTTCTGTTTAATTACCTCTCACACTCTATTCCCTTTCTTGGACCTTTTTTTTTTTTTTTATGTTAATTTAGTATACTAATTTCATCTAGTGTGCACAGCACAAAATTAATATCAATGGATGATACTTCTCTTTTCCACAGTCTAATTAAATTCTCCTTTTTCTATATATATACATAAAGATTGAGAGATATTGAGTGAAGAAATAAATTGTTGTTTTTGTGTTATACCAGAAAATATCATTCCCACTACCGTCATAGTTAACACATGTCAAACGTTAAAGAAATTCGTATTTGATTCATAGAACTTTTACTCGAAAATATCTTGAATTTTCATAATGTTCAAAGAATATACTCGCAACCATTTATTAATTTAAATTATTTTTAAATTGATATAATTTATATTATTTTCAATTTCAGAACTTTTAATAAACTAAATATCCATTTTAATATATGATTAGGAGGAAAAAAAAAACACTTCAAGGAGCCTCATTAATAAAAGAATGTACAAGAGGATGCTAGAGAAGTAATAGCAGAGATATCCTATTTATAAACAGCCTTGGATTTGGTACTTCATGAAGTAGCATTGGTGATGATGTCTTCCCACAAAACAAACCACCATACATAATAAAATAAATAGTGATATATATGGTTAAACATTAGGAAAATTATTGTAAATAGAAAAAAAAATATCAAACTATCCATTATAGCAAAATTTTATTTTCTATTTGTGATAAACTACGATAAACCCAAATAAACACATATCCTTGTCTATCTAAATCTATATAAACAAACAATGAGTTAATAATTGATTAATGTTTCTTTTCCTTTTATTTTTTGAATATATATATATTTTTTATTTTCAAATATAACAAAATGAGCCAACTTATTTATAAATATAACAAAATGTTGTTGTCTAACAGTTATAGATAGCGATAGACATTGACAAACTGTTATCACCTATTACTGTCTATCAGTCATAAACAATAACATTTTGCAATATATTTCTAACTTCAATAATAAACCGTCATCCTCAAATAATTGAAATTCACAAAGCTTCAAGAATCGCAACTTGTTGAAACATAAATAAAACAGAAAAAGAAAAGTTAAAAGAGGGAGAAGAACGAAAGGAAAAAAAATATATAAAAATAAAAGCATTTAGAGGAAATATGGGAATAAAAAAAAACTTAAAAACATAAATATTTTAACTTGATTTTAGTGATAGAATAATTTGCCATATCTGCAATATCTTAAAAAGCTAGAATCATACATGCTAAAACATAATCTTAATTTACTATCCAATACAATTTTTTATTTAAAATAGGCTTAAGTTGACATATCTTTCTCAGCGTGATAATAATAGGGGCGGTTGCAAGGTGTTAAAAAAGAATTATGACATTAGGTCCATAACCTAAATATATGGATTTAGCAAAAATGGCAAAATAATAAGTCCAATCCAATTAAAATAGTTGGATAACCAAAATGCCTTTACAGTTAAATGTGTGTGATTGCATCTAATTGCAGTCTTATTGCTATTTGATTGCTAATGATACCGATTACTATTTGATTGATGTTTGATTACTGTCTGATTGCTATATGTGATATTGATTATTATCTGATTCCTATCTTATACTGATTGTTAATGATATCGATTTATTATCTAATTGTTGTTAAATGCTATTTGATATTGATTGTTATTTGATTGCCAATGATTCTGATTGATATTTGGTTATTGTCTGATTATTATATGATATTGGTTGTCAAATGATAGATGATTGTTATTTGATTGTTTTCTAATTACTATTTGATACTAATTGCTATGTACTTGTTGTCAGTTAGTTAATAGTTTCTTGTAGTCATTTGATTGCCTTTTGATTGTCATTTGATTACCTTCAATTTTTTGTCAATTAGTTAGTAATTTCTAATTGTTGTATGATTGTCATCTAATTACCTTCTGATTGTCGTCTGATTACCCATGTGATTATCTTATATTTTTTGTCAATTAGTTAATAATTTCTGATAGTTATTTGAATGCCTCCTAATTATCATATGATTACCTTATATTCTTTTTCGTATAGTTCGTAGTTTCTAATATTGTTATCTGAGTACCTTCAATTTGTTGCCAATTAGTTAGTAGTTTCTTATTCCCATCTAATTGTCATTTGATTACCTTCTATTTTTTTGCCAATTAGTTAATAGTTTTTCATAATCTTCTGATTAACCTTCTGATTACTTTATATATTCTTTGTCACATAATTCGTAGTTTATGATATTGTCATTTGATTGCTTTTGAATTGCCATTTGATTAACTTATTTTTTTTTCCTTTTTGTTAATTAGTCAGTTGTTTTTTATATTGTCATATGATTAGTGATTACATTCTATTTTTTATCAGTTAGTTAGTAGTTTCTGATAGTCCTCTGATTACTATGTGATTGCTATTTGATTGAGTTTTTAAACATGCATTTAAGTAAATTAAAACCAATGACATTTTGCAAATAAATTCATCTTCATAACTTTTAGGGATCCATCTTGATGTGATGCACATGAAAAGAGAGGGAGTTTGGTGCTGCCACAAAAGAAATAGCACACACTTAGAGAGAGGAAATAAATTTTCTGTAGATAGAAGGAGAGCAACGACCATGAGAGTAAGTAAGGGTTCCGATCAGAGGTCGTCAGTGTTGGGTTATCCGTTGTGGGTACTGTTTCAAAATTAGAAACTAAATCTTCAAGGACAAACACGAACATAGAATGTTGAAAGCTAAGAAATCAAACTTCAAGGAAGATTCTTAGCACGAAACTGAAAGCAATAACAAAAACTTTAAAGAATTAAAATACCGTTGAACATGTCAAGGAATCAAAACCAGTAAATGATTGAAACAAACCGCAACTTGAAGAATAATGCGCAAAAATTGAAATCTTCAAGAAATCGATGTATTAATTAGACAGATATGCATCACTTTTGAATTTGAAATAATGAAGAAATTAAGTATATGTCAACTTAGTTGAGATACTAGATACGTCTTTCGTTGATTCTCATACCTTAACTAATATATATATATATATATTTTGTTACCAAATGCCACAAAAATTCCATAAAGTACTTTTGGTTGTCTAAAAGTACTTTTTTACTATTTTAAAAGTTATATCATATTTTTCGTGAATGGGAATCATCTATTCATTTTGTGAAAAGAAACTTCAAAGTAATAAATAATAATAATAATAAAAAATAAAAATTTATGATTGATATCAGAAATGTTCTCTTGCAAAATCTTTTATTTTTAGTTCAGCACAACCTTAGAACGTGAGGGATTTGATTAGAGTGTCTTAAGATATTTAATTACATAAAAAAAATTAAAAAAAAAGGAGAAAAATACATTTTTATCCCTAAATTGTGGATTTACTTTTCATTACTTTATAGGCTTCGATATCGATAGGTTACACTTTTATTTTGAAGTTTGGAGTTTGATTTCAATTTAATTAGTCCTTGCATTTCAAAATGGTAGCTACAATATTACCTTTGAAATTTGAAATTTGATTTTTTAATAAAATGCTAACTTCAATCATTAATTAATTAAAAGAAGAAAAGAAAAAGTGAAGCAGTGAAATAGAAGCATTGAAATGGGCTTTAAAGATTGGAAGGGAAATGAAATAGAAGCATTAATAGATGAAAGTGAAGTAGTTTGAAGGAGAAAGGGAGAAAGAAAAGAGCAAATATTCCCAAAAAGAGACAAGTAAGATGAATAGGGGAATAGGGGAATAGGGTGGTGGGGATAAAACTTAGTTAATATATAAAAAGCAAACCAACAAAACAAGAATCACGAGAATACCCCATACTCTTACTCTTACTGCACCCACCCATATCAAACCCTTTTTTTTTTTTTTTTTTTTTTTTCTCTTTTCCTACCACAATACAAACAACAAACCAAAGCAATTATTTATTTTTTTATTTTTTTAGCAGCTTTTAAGTAATATTATCGTTGTTGTTGTTATTATTATTATTATTTATTGTTAGGAAGAAGGACTGGGGAAAATTTTTCCGTGTCAGCCGCTGTGCACAAAGCCCAGAGAGGTCAGTGTGCAGAACACAGAGTGGAAGAGAAGAAAAAATATGGAGAAAATACAATGTTGCAAAATAGAAAATTCAACATATTACAACCACAAACACGATGCCGAAACCCCCAAACCAAAATCAAAGCCAAAGCCAAAGCCAAAGCCAAAGCAAGTGTATAACGTTGGATTTTATATTAGAACAACACAGCCCCTTTCTTCTTCTTCTTCTTCTTCTTCTTTCTAGAGAGCAAGAAAAGTATATACCTATTTCCATTGATTATCGGGAATTGAACTCTACAAATCACTTTCCTGCCTTTTCCTTTTTTTCCCTTTCCATATTTATGTCCTCAAACCTATACACAAAACCACTCTACCTACCTACTCCTTAGTTGCCTTCACTTTCTCCACTCCAATTTTTCCCTCTTTTTCTACATAATTTTAAATCAAAACTTCAGTATTGGGGATTTAATAATAAAATTAATGATAGTGTGGTGTGTGACATTTTTTTTTTTTTTTTTAATTCTTTAATATATCTACCTAATGTTATCTATTAGTACTGGTCTTGCATATGGAAAAACCTGTGTACGGTAGAATATTAGTTATAAATCACTTCAGATCTCACTTGAGAGAAGAAAAACAAAATCTATCAATCAATATTCAAATTCATTTGTTTACGTTATTGCCCAATATTGTCATTCTTCCTTGTGCAAATATATATAGCTTCAAAATTGAAACTTTATAAACTAACAATAAATATTCCCCTCTTTTCCATGTTTTTCTAAAAGCAAATATTATGAGCCACTTCAAATGGTAGAACCATTATTAATTACAAAATAATTTTGATTCGGTGCATCTACTAGCGGCAAAATTAAGTTGGATTAGTTCTTCCTTCATTTTTAATATATTAGTTAAAAAATACATGCAATCCACGTAAAATTTTGTAGTTCTAATTGTTATTGATTTTTTTATCATATAATAAATACATATTTTACAATTTTGTCTTAGCTACCATCAACTTTTAAAAATACCCTAATGTAATAATTTTTATTTTAATGTTTTTATATTATAGTATTTTTTAAAAAAGAAGAGAAAAATCTTCTATTTGGTACAAATGGCGAAAAATGTGTTAATATTCTAGTATTGTAATATATATAATGGATTTTTATTCTAATGTCATTACATATTGAGATGTGTTTGTGCACCTACCAATCCATCGCCCTTTGTAATTTGTTAAAAATAAAAGTTATTACATATTTACCATGAAGTCACACGAAATATGCTTCATTGTTTCACCATATTAATTACTACTTTCATTCAATTAAATTCTATACTTTTTTTAAAAAAAAAATTATTATAAATAGAAAAAAATATGAAATTATTTACAAATATATAAAAATTTCATTATCTACTAGCAATGGAAATCTATCGCTGATAAACAGTGAATTTTTCTATATTTGTAAATAATTTGATTTATTTTGCTATATTTGAAAACAATCCAAATTTTTTTTATTTTTTCTAAAACTTTGGATCTCATGAAATTATTTTTTTAAGAATGCAAATGTGAGTATTTATTTTGTTTTTTCTTATACGTGCATCTCACATATACATCAGAAGAATCAATACACTAATTTGATGTGTAACCACCTCCACCTTGAACAAATGCATCCAATAAACATCTATTGTATTCTATCTCGAAGCATCACATTTTGTCAATATTAATTGCACTTATTCGATCTGAGACATTATTTTTAAGAATATATAAATTTATTTTGCAAACTAAAAATTGGAAAAGTCACCTCCATTTTCTCTAAACAAATATCTAAACTCAAAGAGTCACAACAACTCGACAAAAAATCATAACCACTTAACAAAGGGTAATATGAGAATTTATGAAAAATATAAGGACAAAAAGGGACATGTTTGTCACAAATAGAAACAAGTAATATAGACATATATAGGAGTCTATTACGGTCTATCACAAATAGACTATGATATTTTGCTATTATTTATAAACATTTTCAATAAATTTGTCATTTAAAATCATTTTTCAATTAACTTTTAACATTAGGAATAAAGCTAAAATAAATAAATGGTGTGCCGCCGTTAAAAGAAACAAGAGGTGTGCCATTCAATGACTAATGAAATATAATCTTTAGATATTTTTAATAATTTTAGTTTATGGATTTTTTTTCTTCTTTCTATTTTTGGACCAATAAACAACAGTGTACATAATAATTACTTACATATTTATGTTGTAATATTAAACATAGAAATCTTATGGTTTCATCACTAAAAGAGAAGAATGAGAATGATGATTAAAAAAAAAAAGCACAAAAAACGATGTGATAATTAATGAGGTTCAATCTTTTTTCTTGAACATTTAAACCAAATACAGCTGCTTTATAATAATTAATGGAGAATGTTAGCACAATTAAAACAAAATCAACAACTAGTACATCACTTCCTTAATTAATAAGAATATATTTAATTAACAGGAAGTTTAAACATATCTTCCCCTGAAGATTTCTTTTGAGAACTTTTACAAACTTTAACCTAATTAACATGGATTTGGATATACTATCATAGAATTTTCACCCTCATATTTATGTTATAATATTAATTTACTCTCTCAAAAAGTGTACATATATGAATTAAGACTCCATTTCACAATACATAATTAAGGTCAGTTTGGTTTTGAAAGTTAAAGCTGAATGGTCAGCCATTTTGGAAAAGGGGGGAAAAAAAAAAAGCAGTGCAAGTATTTGATAGAAATCCAGAGAGAAATATATATAAAGTGAGATATTGTTTTACAAGGGATTGATGATTCTGCTTTGTGTTTGTGGTTTTCCCAATAATGAGAAATGGAAGTGGGCATGCTATCATAGAAATAATCAGCTGCCTATCTATTTACAAATAATTACTCATCATTTTCTTAGCCATCTAAGAGTGCTTGGTTTGGACCCTACAAAATATTGGTTCTTTTATTTATTTATTTATTACTACTATTATTTTTTATTAAAAAAAAAAAAAAAAAAACCTGTATGAGAGTAACTTTATTTTTAAACATGTAATTTTAGATATCAATTACAAACATTTTGAAATTTTTATGAGTTTTAACTTACACAGAAGAAAGTTTTAAAGTTTAAGAGTTAAAAAGTTAAAAAGGAGATTTTCATTATTAAATTAGAGAGAGTGTATTTATTTGTGTTTATTTGGAGAGCTTAAATAAATTTTAATAATTATATATTAAATATCTAGATCTAAAATTTAGTATAAATACTTATGATTTTTCTTTCTCTCATATCACAACTAAAACTACAACAACAACGAATAGTAAAAAGAAAAGCATCTTTCTCACTTATTTTTATCTTATTAGCTTTTTTTCGAGAATAATTGGCCAAAAGAAGGATATTCTTAATAGTGGAGCTTTGAGCTCAACCTTTCAGTCCAAAGTGATTCGAACTATATAACGTTTCAATTGAGTTGTTGTGTCTTGGAGGGGACAAACCAAAGAATATCTTTTGCACCAGTAGTCTATATAAAGAGATACAATACACACTGTAGAGGGCTTGATTCTTCAAGTAAGACCTCTTGCCTCAACCTAATCATTTACGTGTTTATTTCTCAATATTTACTACATTATCTTCTGTTATTTGTAATTCCTCAAATGCATTTCAAAACATGATCAGTAATTAAATGCATTTTAATTATTGAATATTTATGCGTGCAATATTTATGTATTTGCTTCTCAATATTTACAACATGTTTACATGCTCTAATAAATTGTAGGTTCAAACTCCATGTTTCTAATGTTATTTAGGAAGAAAAATGCTTGTAGGTTACTCGATAAATTTAGTGATAGTAATCAATAGGGGCACATGAAAAAGGGACAAAATAAAATATATTAATTAGGTTCATAGCCCACATGTTTGTTGTTTGTAAATGATAAAATGCAGCCCAACCCACATGTAGAATATGTAAAATGTTGAAAATTAGCTTCATTACTGATATACACTTGATAAACATGACTAATATACTTGATAATGATGCACTTGACTAATGTATTTGATATACTTGTCAATCATGTACTGGTTTATATGGTTGATAAACTTGATACACTTGACTGATATACTTGAAAATGATGTACGTGATTGGTAAACTGCTGATAAATTTGTCAATCATTCGATCATTCTCTTTTACCAACCAACATTCCTCCACACCATCTATTGGTAGTCACCACTTCACCTCCCCGTTGCTTACCTCTGTGGACCGTTGCACGTTTAGTCATTGGTTTCCCCTCTCTCTATCAATTGATTGTTTAGGGAAAACATGGAATAAAAAAGAATAAGGAATCTAGATTTGAAGTTTTTGCCATATTTACAAAATATATATCAAATATGGGTGATGCACTTACACAATAGTATATTCAAATTGCCACTCATTGAAATTTTCTTTTATTTGATATCAAACAATCATTAATTTAATCAATTAATGACATATATATTGTTTTACTATCATCATAATTATCACTAATTTACACATGCTATCTATTCTTTCCTATGTGTACCATAATTTTTTAATAATTGATGTCAATCATGTTAGATTTGTAGTTACAAAATCATGAAATTAAGCTTGTCTTATGTACAAGATGTATCAGTCAACAAATCTCTTAAAAATCACAATCTCAACTAAAATCAAGTTATTGAGTCATTTTTCTTTGAAGTTTCGTTAACGATGTTCTACAATTTATTAAATAGATAATTATTTGTAGTTAGAAATCGTAATTCTTATTTATACTCTAAAGCTTAATTGGCAAAAAAAAAAGAGAGTAAAAATCTAAGATAAAAATTGATAAATCTTTGGGTAAGAAGTTAACATATATATATATATATATATATATATATATATATATATATATATATATATGGTTTGTGATACTGATAGTTACATTCGGGAAGAAAGTAAAAAGTTTTTACATGTGGGATCCCTCAACCTCAACCTATGTATAGATATATGTCTTAAATCCACTCGCTGCAAAAAGTTTCCACACAATATTGTTGAAATCATGACATCTGTATTAATAGATATAGGCGACCCGTCCTCAAAAAA
>QLSR01000465.1:261908-280790 GCA_031780015.1 Citrullus colocynthis | reverse complement strand
AAAAAAAAAAGAAAAAACTTTCCCCCATTTTATTGTGTTTGCTATACAATACATTCCCCCCTTTTCGAATTTCAATATATCCATCATCATATCCGCTACAAAATTCAAAACTTTATTTCTTTTTTTTTCCCCCAAAAGAAAAAAGACGAGAAAGAAAAAAAAAAAACCCCGGAAACATCAAAGTATAAAGAGAAAAAGAGAGATGATTGTTAATTATAATGGAGAGAGGGAGAGAGATTCTTATTTCTTGGATGACTACAAAGAAAAGGAAAGCTGTAAAAAACAAAAGAAGGGGAAAAAAAAAAGAGTCATTTATATTTAAGGGAACTTTTGAGGGCAATAATTCAATCACCTGGACACGTCATAAAAAAAAGAAAAGGAAAAGAAAGTAGGTTGGAGGATTGAATAGAGCCAAAGTGAGAGGCTGAAAGGGTAAAGCAAGGAACAGGAGGCAGTAAGTTTATATTGTATTGTAGTGATATATAGAGAGAGAAAGGGGAAGAAAAAGAGCATAAAATGATGTGAGTGAGTATTGAAGTTTGGAATATTAAGAGGAAGAGAAGAAAAGAAAGCAAAGAAGAAGAAGAAGAAGAAGAAGAAGAAGAAGGTTATAGAAATAGAAAAATAGAAAGAGAAGGAAATAGAAGAAATGTCGTGAGGAAGAAAAGCAGGCTTTAAGTCCCATCACGTAGTTCGATGTATGCTTTACCTTATAATATCTGCTCTGCCAGAGATAGAGAGATGTTTTTTTTTTTTTGTGTGTGTGTGTGTAGTAGAAGTAGTAGAAAATGATGGGGATTCGAATTTCAACACACTTTGGTGCTCTTATATATTAAACAACAAAAGCTAACTTACAAACATCTCTTCTCTTCTCTTCCTCGGGAAAACATCATCACTTTTTCTTTTTCTTTTTTTTTTTTTTTTTTCTTTTTCTTTTTTTTTTTTTTTTGTGGAAAAAGGATTAAAATTGAGAAAAAAAAAAAAAAATTTTAAAAAAACACCAAAAAAAAAAAAAAAAGGAAAAATGTTTTCCGGGGGAAGGAAGAAAAAAAAATTGTTTTTAAAAAAAAATAAAAAAAAAATGATAAAAAAAAAAAAAAACAGAAAAAGAAAAAGTGATGATGTTTTCCAGAGGAAAAAAAAAGAAAAGAGGTTTGTAAGTTAGCTTTTGTTGTTTAATATATAAGAGCACCAAAGTGTGTTGAAATTCGAATCCCCAACATTTTCTACTACTTCTACTACCCCCACACAAAAAAAAAAAACCATCTCTCTATCTCTGGCAGAGCAGATATTATAAGGTAAAGCATACATCGAACTACCTGATGGGTCTTAAATCCTGCTTTTTTTCCTCACTTTATTTCTTTTTTTTTCCCCCAAAAGAAAAAAGACGAGAAAAAAAAAAAAAAATTTTAAAAAAACACCAAAAAAAAAAAAAAAAGTAAACAAAATAAAATTAAATGGGAAAAAAAAACTTCTATTTTTTTTTTTTTTTCTCAATTTTAATCCTTTTTCCACAAAAAAAAAAAAAACATGTCACGGGTTTGTCTTGAAACCCTCTTATTTCACAGACACATATTCTCTACTCTAATTTGCTAATATAAAATCAAAAACTAACTGCACACCACACGACACACTACCTTTCCTCTTTCTTTTTGCTTCTCTTTTATTCCTTCATCTGTTCTCAACACAAACACAAACCCTCTGAAATGGCTCTAATGCTTGATAATTGCGAAGGCGTTTTGCTTTCCTTAGACTCTCACAAAGCAATCCCAGCTCCGTTTCTCACTAAAACCTACCAACTGGTTGATGATCCTTCCACTGACCATATTGTCTCATGGGGTGAAGATGACACTACCTTCGTCGTTTGGCGTCCTCCTGAATTCGCTAGAGATCTCCTTCCTAACTATTTCAAACACAACAATTTCTCTAGCTTCGTCCGTCAGCTCAACACTTATGTAATTAATTAACCCCTATTTTACATCATCAATCATTTATCTAACTTCACTAATTTCTATCTCTCTTTCTTTCTTTTTTTTTTTTTCTTTTTTTTCCTAGGGTTTTAGAAAAATTGTGCCGGACAGATGGGAATTTGCGAATGAGTTCTTTAGAAAAGGAGAGAAACATTTGTTATGTGAGATCCATAGACGGAAAACCGCTCAACCTCAAGTTACCGTCAATCAACACCACCAATCTCATTCTCCACTTGGTATTAACAATCCCGGGTTTTACCATTTTCCCGGCCGAGTTAGTATCTCCCCCTCCGATTCCGACGACCAAAACAATTGGTGCGACTCGCCTCCACTCTCTTCCTCTGGTCCCCACAGCGGCGTTCACAACAACAACACCAACTCCGTCACCGCTTTGTCGGAGGACAACGAACGCCTCCGCCGAAGTAACAACATGCTGATGTCCGAATTAGCCCATATGAAAAAACTCTACAACGACATCATTTATTTCGTTCAAAACCATGTGAAGCCTGTCGCCCCGAGTAATTCATATCAATATTCAACCACATCCTTACTTTCCGACGGGTTTCCGGTGGTGCAACACCGGCCACCAAACCACCACCATCATTACCATCATTTGACGAATGGGAAACAAGTTTCGAGTCAGATCCAATTGGTGACGGCAACTACTCCAAATAATAATACTAACAAGAATGCTGCAACGAAAAGCTTCGTGACGATTCTAGAAGAACAACAACAGCAACAACAACAAACGAAAACAAAGCTTTTTGGTGTGGCGATTCAATCCAAGAAACGGTTACACCCAGAGTATGCTTCTAACAACATTGGCAAAGAGAACAACAACAAAGCTAGATTGGTTTTGGAGAAAGACGATTTAGGCCTCAATCTCATGCCTCCTTCCGCTTGTTAGTTCCAATTTTCCTTTCATTTTCATTTTCATTTTTCCTTTTTTACTATTTCTTACAAATCCCAGAGGGGAATCCTTTTTCCAGTGCTGCATTATTATTCATCATCATTGAATTAGAAAATGTGTGCGTGCGTATGGTTGTTTGTGATAGCAGTGTAAGTTTCTATGTATATAACCCTCAGTGACCACCTCCGGAATCTGCTTTTTCAAATTAACATGACTTTTTTTTTTTTTTTTTTTTTTTTGGGATTTTATTCAAAATGCTTGTTTATCATCATATGGGTTTGACCTGGAATATTTTCAGTAGCATTAATGTGGGATAGTGATTTAATGAAGGAGTGAGTTATAATGAAAGGAGTACGAAAAAGGGGTTCTTAAATGGAAAGTTTTTTTTGCTTATCATTTCAGTTCTACACAGAAACAAGGGCAAAATATTTGTATGAGGGAGTGATGAGAAAGACAGTAAGTATTAAATGAATAAGGTGTGTGTGCTGACACTAAGGAGAAGAGAAGAAGAAAAGAAAAAGGACAGTTTGTTTCTTAGACCCTCAAATATTTAATAATTGCAGTCACTATATATATATTGGTATACTTAATTAAATATATATATATATATTATAGTCAGGACCCAAAATTTGATTTTATATGATTTTATCAGAAAGAAGGCTATCATATCATTTGATTCATGTTGGCCGTATTTTACTAATCAATCTCTCTTTCTCTTCTTTCAATGGAAAGTTAATTAAACAATGATTCCCCAACATTCATCCTAATCTAATATTCTCTTCTCTTATACCCCAAAATTTAAAAATTAAAAATATTGTTTACATTTGAAAATTAAACCGAACCCCAACCCCGGCCCATTAAAAACCTCAGCTTTTTCCTACTTAAAGTATATGAGAGGATGAGTTTTGAAAACCCTAGGGTTTTGAACTCTCCCCTTCTCTTTCACCTACAAATAGAGTGTTTGTGAGTTGTTGCTTCAGACTAGATAGAGTGATGATTGACTGGTAGATAAACCAACCCACTTTGCCGAAATGCCACTCTCTTTTATGGTTTCACTTTTCTCTGTTTTTTGCAGAAACTCCATTACTGGTAAAAAAAAGAAAAAAAAAACAAAAAAAGAATAAGAATTTCCTACTTTTTTTTTTTTTTTTTTATGAAACGAAAAGTTTGACCATGGCAGGCCAATGTATAACTCTGTGGCCTCTATTGCTTTCCCTTTTCATAAATATATGTGTTTCATGGGGATGGGGGCATTTAATTTCATGACAGAACAATTCAACAATGAAAAACCAAAAAGAAAAAGAAAAAAAAAAATACAGCTGTGTGAAACGCAGAGTTTTATCTAAAAAGAAAGATCCATTAAAAAAAATAGTCCTCTAGTTCAAGTGTTTAAAAGTTTGGAATATTGTAGGCCTTTGGATATCTTTGTCGTGCAATGATTTCCTCTCTCACATATAATTTCAGAAGCAACCCAGTTGTGAATATTATAATATGCAAAAAGAAATATATGAAAAAAGACACACCACAAAACCCTTCTATGATACCTTTGTTTACGGTCCTGATCAAGCCGTTGTCTTTTCTCATAGGGGGCCTCGCACGTGACTCGGATGTGCACGTGAAGCCTAAAACAACGCAGCTGGGTTTGGGAAAGAAAGGATGAAAAAAGGGAAATAAGGAAAGAAAAAAAAAAAAAAAAAAACTCCATTAAAGATGCTTTAAAGGACTTCATTGTAGGTTTTTGTTTGCTACCCAAACCAGCCGTATTCAACCCATTCTCCCATCGGGTATGATTTTTCCAACCTCTAAAGTAAAAAGAAAATATTAAATTTTTTTTTTTTTTTTTTTTTTTTAAAATAATTTTCTTTTAGTAAAGAGAAATGCATGTCCACTTTGTCTGAATCGACTTTATTGACATTTTTCTCCTTTCGTTTTCTTTCCATACTTCCCTTTATACATGTAATTTCAGGTTGGATTAATATCAACTCCATGGTATCAAAGGAAGATACTGATTTTTGTTATTTTTAGCTTTTTTTTATAATTTATATTATTAAGTTAAGATTTCTTTTACTATTTAAGATCCACCCTACAATATAGCGTCAAAAAGCTATAAAGAGTAAATTCAACACTCCGGTCATACTCATAATATAAGTTACTTTTATATTTTGAAAAGGAAAAGGTTTTCCTCCGATATTCGGCAAATCCAGCCCAATATGGGCCGCATAAGTGGGAAAAAATGGGCTAGGCCCAGTCCACTAAGAACTTTTCTTCCTTCGGCTTAATTCAACATTGACGAGATTGGCCCAATTAGCCCAATTTAAAGAAGTAAGCCCTGAAGTTGGTTTGGTTGACAATTCCTCCATTCACCTCTAGTTTCCCTCCAATGTAACACACCTCACACATCAAAATGTAGTTAGTTTTAGTCGGTTGTCATTTATTTTGGACTCTATTTTGATTTAATTTAGATTAAATCAATTCGTTAATTGAAGTTAATTATTAAATGTGATTGAATTATTTAAGTTGTTGCAATCTAATTTGGATAAATTAGATTTAAAATGGATTCATTTAAGATATTAAGTTTTTTAATTTTGTGGATTAGAGATTTTAAATTCATAATTTGGAGAATTTGAATTATGCATGTTCTTTGAATTGAGATTAATTTGAAAGAACAAAACTTATCTCCTATTTGGAGATTTTGTTTTTTGAGTTACATTTATTTATTTATTCTTTTTATATTTCCGTTTTTGGAATTAAAAATTAGGTTGGAGCTTTGAAAAAAAAAAAGAATTAAATGGTCTATTAGGGCATAAGAGAAGGGAAAGAAAAACCCATCTTCTTATTCAGCCCCTTTGCCGCCGACAACCTCCCTTCGGTCTTCTTCGCCGGCGACCTCACCCCCGAGCAGCGGGGTCGACCACGGACTCCGACGACCAGTCCCCGCGCATTAGATGATTCAGACCAATGTGCTCTTGCCCCACATTTGACGGCGGAGTCAGCTTGCAACATAAACACCCAGTTTGAACAAGTTTCGAAACATCGTTTCTTCTTCGTTTCAGACTGCAACGTGAACAACAGGTTGTGCATCACGTTTTTTGACGACTGGGTGTCTTGCAGCAGCGTTTTCGGCTTGGGGTGTAAGCTTTCGGCTGTTACCCGCACTCTGTTTGGCTTCGAATTTGTGTACCCATAACGTTTAAGGTCCAAATCTGTAAGTTTGGACGTTTTCGGACACCAACCAGCAAGGATTATTTGCCTTTTCGGTAAGATTCGGTAAGGATAACTGCTTTAATTTCTTATTTTGAATTGGATTTAAGTATTCAAATGTTATTCTGAACTCTTGGAACTCCTTTGTTGTTGTGTTTGGGTAAGTTTCTAAGTATTTGATTAAGCTTCAGTAAGGTTGAACATATTTCAGACTAGTTCAGACTCGATTAAAGTGTCTTAGATCAGTCTTTGATTCGTTAAAGTTTGTTGGTCGTAGTTTTGGCTAGTTCGAAGTGACTAATTAAGGTTTATGGTGGACTTCGGATAAGAATATTACTGATGGCAAATATCTCGGTGTTGATTAACGTTTTTGAACTAAGTTCTAACACTTAAATGTTATGTTTATTGTCTAGGCTTTCTAAAGGTTGATGTTGGTTCCAGGAAGTGGATTTCCGGATTGAGAATTATAGGATTGTCGATTGAGGTAGGTAGTTTCCACGTCCCTTCCACAAATGTAAATTTTGACGAAGGTTGAAAGTTTGTTTTGGATGTTTGAAAATATGTCTTCTACCATTTGAAACCGATTGGATTTGTTTTGGATGTTTTAAACATTTTCCTATTAGGAAATTTGTTTTATGTGATTTGAGAATTGACCGGAAGTATTTTCTGTATTTTTAGTTGATTTTGTCAAATATTGTTTTGAATGATGGCTGGAACTGAAACTATTTTGAATGATGGTTGGAAGTGTTTTGATTGATTTTGAATTGAAAGTATTTATGTTTTGGTTTTGGTTATTTCTGAAAGCTTTTGAAAGGTTTGAGTGGTTTGATTTGATGAGTTCTTCTGTCGAAATTGCTATTTGAAACGACATGTTTTGTTTCAAATGTTTTTGACCAATTCATCTGGGGCTATTCGGGTATGCTAGTTTTTGTGTTTTAGGGATTCTATGGTATTTTGTTGTAGCCAATTTTGGAATTGACGGTTAAGACACATTTTTGTGGTTTGGCATTCTTTGGAATGAAGATTCATGTGTGTTACACTCACATGGCCTCATGCTTAAGTAATTTATGCTATTTGCTTGGTGGTCATTCGACATGTTTTACTGGTGATACCGATGGGTAACTATTTCTGTTGGGCTACTTCAACTATGCATGTTTCCTACTCTGTATTTGAAAGGTTTGAATTACTGAAAGCTTTATTACTTAAAGTATTGACTGATTCAAGGTTTTGTTTGATTGAATGTATTGACTGATTGAAAGCTTTGTATTTGACAATAATGAAATATTAGCATTTTTAGGAAAAAGTATGAAAGTTCTATTTATTAAAGGTTTTTAAAGTCTATTCAAATGTTTTGGTTTTCTTTTTTGAAAGACTAGTTGAAAGTTTCAGCTTCAAATGTTTAGTTTTGAAAGGTTAGCTTGAAACATTTTTATTTTGAAGGTACCGTTTTGTAGCAAAGTTTTAACTGAAAGTTTTGAGATGATTTGTATTTCTATTTTCAAATGTTTTGAAAGAAAATGAATTTTCAAAGCTGGATATGGGAACTGCTTATTGAGCATTTTTTTACTCATCTTTGCTTTTTCAAAATGCTTTTAGATGAAGGATCAGTTGATAATTCTGAACGAAGTGAGGTTTGGCATTCTGGCACGATATTTTTCTTAGGATTTGATAGTTTGACTTAGAAATTGTTTGTGATAAGTTGATTTCACTGAAATGTGTAAGTTGTAAAAGCTTTTAATTGTTATGTTTTCCGCATTCTTGTTATAATAGCTGTTTTGGAAAGTACGGGCTGTTACACACAGTCTCGCTGCCACCGACTCATTCGACACTAGACACCTTTGTCGCTGCAGCACTCACCTTAAATATTCAAAGGCAATTGAAACTCAAACCGTCTCTCAAGCTCTCAAGTCAGAATGGTGCTACTGATTGCTTCTTCATCCATTGATTCGGGGATTGGTTGCTGGGACCTTCAAACGGGTGCGGAACAACTACGTTACAAGTCTTGTGCTTCTCCAGCACATGGTCTTGTTTGTGTTGGTGAAAAGTTTCTTGCATGCTCTCAGCTCCGCGATCCCGCTGCCACAGCAGGCTCTGTTCTCTACTGGTCTTGGTGTAAGGTACAAGTTATTATAACAAACTCCATCATCTGTTCCTCAATAGTGTGCTTAATTAATTGTTCTCCCTGCAGCCTCAAGTAGAAGTTAAGAGCTTTCCGGCTGAACCATTGATGGCCTTGGCTTCCAACAATGAGGGTACTTATATCGTTGGTGGTGGTTTCTCTGGAGATATATACTTCTGGGAGGTAAAGTTTGATTCAATAATATATGCTGTGGCATTGAACTATAAAATTCCCTGCCTGTCGAAGATTATATTCATCCTCCAATTCTATTAATTGTCACAGTATTTGGTTTTGGTATAATATGGCATGCTCGTTGTTGCAGGTTTTGAGTGGTAGACTGCTTAAGAAGTGGCATGCTCATTATAGGGCGGCTACTTGCCTCGTATTCTCTGAAGATGACTCCCTGCTAATTTCTGGTTCTGAAGATGGCTGCATTAGAGTTTGGTCCCTGCTAACGTATAAAATTCCATCCTTTGGCCGTGTGTCTGTTTAGGTTTTATTGTTACTTGTAGAAATTCTTCTTACAAACATGTTTGTTCCAGGGTATTTGATGATGGATGGCATAGCGAATCAAAACATTTGTATCAACATAGTTTCACTGGGCATAATCTACCTGTTACCGATATTGCTGTTGGCTATGGAGGATCAAATGCTATTATAATCTCTTCCTCTGTGGATCGTACTTGTAAGGTTTGGCACTCTATTGAATATAACACTACTATGTTGATAATGTACTTTTGTGATGATGTGGCCATGTAGTTTGGCGAGGTAATTAGTTTTACAATTTCTTTGGCTTTAATTTATTTCTGTTTGCTAGCTATGTACCTGAATTTGGCTGTCTAATTGGATTGACTTGGTAAATCGCCCTCTCTTGCAAGTACTGCAGCTTGACATTTAAGGTTTATTTACATTTCTTCTAGGATGTTAGAGACACATACAGACATAATTATATAGACTAAGTTTGTAATTTTGAAAGTTCAAAAACCAAACAGGCACAAACTTCAAAGTTGAGGACTAAATTTGTAACGTTACCTATAGAAAGAATTGGAATGGACATTGTATGGGAGGATGAGTTGGCAACTTGGCATAAGAATATATAGTGTAGAGAGGTGGATAGAATTATCCAAATACGGTTTACATCAATATGCATGCCCTTCTATGATTTTCGTGTTTTTAATAGTGATGTGGATATGTCATATATCAAACACGTTTCTTTATGATGTATCGCCAATGAGTAATGACTACTTTCCTATCCTAACTTCTTTCATATCCAATTTTCTTCTGATGAGTCATTTGTGGTACGTTAACTTGGCTTTTGTAGGTGTGGAGCTTATCTAAGGGGAAATTATTAAGAAATATCATATTTCCTTCCATCATTGATGCAATTGCATTGGATCCTGCCGAACATGTCTTCTATGCTGGTGGTAGAGATGGGAAGATCTACACTGCTGCGCTTAATGCTAAATGCCCAGCCAGCAGTGACTACGGATTGCACATTCTCGGCTCATTATCAAATCAAAGGTCTGTATTTATTTCTTTGCAACTTTCATTAATATATCTTACAGTTAAATATCAAAGATTAAGTTTTCCTCTAAACTTGTTTGCCCTTTCGGGTTTCTAGAATCTTCTCTTTGTTCCATGCAATATATGGTAGATTGACTAATGAGATTATGCAATGAATTGTTGAGGAATTTCAAGTTGCTATTAGTTTGGTGCACGAGCTAAGGGTATTTCTAATAGTGCCTTGATTTCTTAAGAACTAGGAACTAGTATTCTACTTCCAAGTTGATAATATTTGTGTCTAGCATTGATAAAAATCCACTTTATGGTTTATTCAAAGAAACTGGACATGTTTTATTTGTATACAGGTTTTAATGCAGGAAATTATTTCTCTATGAATATGCTATATTGCCTAACTTATTGTGCTCTTGTATTTTAACTAGCAAGTCTGTTACTTCCTTGGCATTCTGCTCAAGTGGTAATTTGTTGATATCCGGATCTGAGGATGGAGCAATAAGAGTTTGGGATACAAGAACCAATAATATTATTCGTGTATTCAGACATTCAAAAGGTATTAAACCATTCAAATTTTATTACTTCGATAAGTATCTATAAAGATGCATTTTGTTTTTACTAACTGACCGGTTGACCCTGTGTTAGCATTAATTTTATTTATTGAATAAATACTTCCTATCAAGTTGCTTTTTATTCTCAATTTTAAGTTTTAACCGTAGCTAAGGCTTAGGGCACATCTTTCATTGTTTATGCCAGATTGGTTTTTCCGCTTTGTAATTCTAATCGTTAGGGATTGGAGGATGGTATATTCAAATATAAAAAAATTATGTTTTGAAGCTTGATACTCTTTTGTGTTCCTTTTTTTCATAATCTCCCAATTTTATGAACTTTCTTTATAATTTTATTTCCAAGTACATTCTTTTTAAATATGTACGTTATTCATTTATATAATTTTCTGCATATTAAGTGTCCTAGCTTGTGCTGTTAGCTTTTGCTTAATTCACGACCAGCATTTTTATTATATAATCTCAATGCAAATACATTGATGTTCTGCTCTTGTGCAGGTCCTGTAAATAATATTCTTGTTGTTCGACAACAGCTCCTTCCTAAACCACAGTCAACTTCCCAAGGTTCTATGAGAAAGCATCGGTCACTGTTACCTCCTGCCCTTGCGAAATTTGAGAACTCAAAGGACGAGGACGAAGACACTGGTGTTATCATTGGTCCATCAGGTCCTCCCAAGGAATTTATGGGGCTTTCCCCCCTTAGTTCTCATGTGATGGATAATCAAATCACAGAACTTCAGGTGCTTGCTCTTGTTCCGTCCCCCTTCCCCGTGGTTCTAAGACTCCATTTTTGTTCTGGGATAGGCATTTACACAATATTTGTGATGACCCATATTTCTCTGCACATAAAACTTGTACTAATATGCGGTTTTCTCTACTTCAGCAACAGGGTTCTGCTGCCACGGGAATGGAGTTGGAAAGACTTAAGTATGATCGTGAAAAATCAGTTCAAATGCTACAACATTGGAGAAAAATGTACGATAATTTACATCAATTTTGTGTTAATGAGCTTCTGGATGGTGATCAAACTAAAATTTGAGAAGGCAATTCCCCTTGGCCATTGCTATTATTTCCCTCATGTATTCTATTTGTTTTTTACCCCTCTAAATTTTGTTTTGTTCTTCTATCTTGTGTCCTAGAAATTGTAATCGTCAAGTGGAAACAGTATTTGATAGAAATGTTTGGAAGCCATCCTTGATTAATTTAAATTCCAAAACCTTTTTCCTGGGGTAAGATCTGTACATCACCATACACAGGGAGGTACCCTTAATTTATAAGAATATTTTTGGTCATGTGGGGTTTTTATATTCTTCTTGTATGTTCTAGACGTGTTATGATTTTTGGGGCGATCTTTTTCCATGATTGGCGAGGTCCAAGAACTGCCAAATATTTACCCACTCTAGCTAAAAGAAACGGAACAAAAACGAGCCAACAGTTGAAAAAAAAACGTAGCTTTGTAGAAACTGACGTATGGTATTGAAAATAGTTGATACCCCAAATAAATCAAGTGGAATAGAGATGCTGTTTGATGGAATGATTCGTGCAAAATAACCCAAAGCAGTCGAAAGTTGAATGTGATGATGATTATCATGTAAAAGAAAAACGAGTTTGAAGTTGAGATTTCAATGGGACCATTTCCACTCTCTGTCTGTTTGTTATAAATTTGTGGGTCTGTTCTGTTTGTGTTGTATTATTTTAACATATCATGTCCTATTAACAACAACTATTAATATGCTGAGTGGGGAAGAAGAGATAAGGTGTTGTAAGCAGCGAAAAGAAACCTCTCAATAACAAACCCTCTCTCTCTCTGTCTCTCTCTTTCTTTCTACCATTGGATTCTTTTTTATCTAAAAGAACATCTTCTGCACCCGAACATATCTCTTTATTCACATTTTATGTATGTGCTCCTGAGCCCTTTACAAATGATATTATAATTTATTTGCTTCCTCTGTTTGTCACATATCCAGAGAGATCTCCTTGATCCGGGCACCAAATGACACATAATTATATTGTTGCTTTTGATTGAGTTTAATGATTGTACCATATTAAAAGACAGGAACCAAGAAGGCTTATACTGTACTACTAGTGTACCATCAGTAATTCTAACTCCTTTTTCCTAAAAATAAAATCACCCCCCAAGTCTCCATTCTTTCTTTCCCTTGTCAGCGCAAAAATGGCTTCTTTCATATTTGTTTTCGGTACGTTGTCGGGTTATGATTATTTACCAACTTGTCTACCTTCAAAAAAAAAAAAAATCCATATTTTTAAGTATTGGGAAAAGTACGACTCTTCCCACTACCTTCACATTCCTTCTCAGATTTTGCCCTTTACTATTAAACAATATTTTGGTTTGGTGCATCTGTGATCAGCAAGTGAATTTTCAGAAGGCATTCATTCAACTACCAAAAAGTGTGAAAGATTTTACAAAGATTTTAGTTATCTTTTCCCTTAACTTTTTCTCCTTTTTTTAAAGGAGTTCGTTGGCAATACTTCCACATTAAGCAGGTAGGCTGGCTTCAGAACCTGATCCTGATCTGCCTCGAACAGCGTTCCCAACGTTATCAGTGAGAAAAATTTCACCCTATTGCACCAGCTTCCTACTCTTCTATTTCAAACGGTGACGTATTCAATCAAAAATCCACTATTCTTCTTCCATTTGGTTTTCCCCCTCCTCTTGCTCTTGATTCTTGCCACGTACTCACCGCCGGAGAATCAAACGGCTCCTCCACCTCACCGCCAATTGTAAAAAGCTTTGAATTTTGCTCACTTTGAGATTTCTGACAACTATCATGTGGAGTGGGGCTATTGGGTTCTTCCAAAAAGGAAAAAAAATTAAAATTAAAATTTAAAAAAAAAAAAGAAAGAAAAAAACCCAACAATTCTTCCACCGAGATTTTAGTACCCAAGAAACGAAACGATTCATGCACTAGAGGAGAGAGGAAACAAAAATAATTTTAAATTTCTCAAACCATACATATTGTTTCATGGCAGTGTTACTAAGTATATGAATCTAAATATTTGAATTTTAAATAATGAGATAACTAATATATGGATTTGCAGAATAATTAATGTCTAAAAATTAAATAAATATTTTTTATTTATTGATTTTATATATTAAAATTAAAATCAAATAATTATTTAATTAAATTTGAAGAATAAATAATGTAATTATAATTATAATTAATTATTTAATATATCGTTATATTGATTATTTATATAATTACTCAAAATACCAGTAAATGAAATTTAGTTAAACATTATTTAAATTATTTTCTTTAATTAATAAAAATAGTTAAATAAATATAAATTAATTATAATATTAATAGTTAATAATAAAATTTTGTATTACTTAGTTATCTCATTATAACTTGTCATGCGATAAATTTTAATTATTTATAAAATATTTTTAATTTTTTTGAGAGACTAATGGACACTCTAGTATTACTCAATATCAAATAATTGAACAAGATAAAACTCATAAGAAGGGAAAAAAAACCAATTACAAGCTTTATGTTCTATCCATTTTAATTCCAAATTTTCAATTGCAATTCAAATTTATTTTAAGTGTTCGATCTTGCACTCTCTAATAAGTTTCCATTCTAAATTTTGTCAAAAAAATGGAGTTCTCAAGTATGCATTTCGTGAACTATAACATATGTACGATACAAAATGGATAATAAAAATTAAGGAAAAATGAAATTAGAGTTTTGACTTCAAATTTATGAAGTTAAAAAATATTTAATTGTTACTTTGTACATTAATTAACCTTGGACAAACACATGAAAAAAAAACACATTTTTTTTACAGATCAAGTAGCTACAAAATAAAGAAGAAGGAAGAAATACATTTAGAGTTAAAGTGATAATTTCTCATAATATTGACATAAATAAAAGGCCAAAATTGAATTGTTCTTAAATTTGAGGTTAATTTTCATTTGGAATAGGGGCCTCTATGCAATTCTAGATATCTGTAAGAGCCTTGGATTGATGTGGTGCAAGATTTTGATAAAGAATTTTGATATCTTCTTGTAGGCAAAAAAGATAAGATGTTGTAACAATATTTTAATCCAAGCATTGGGGGTTTCTGCATAGGCATGAATCTCACCCTTCTCCTTATCCTGTACCCTCTCCTTTTAACGGCCACGATCTATTTGATCAACTCACCATTGTCGTTTCAGATGATCATCATCTAATTTCTGCTTCCAATAATCACTAACACCCAGCAGGTCCTTTTCATTATTTATCGTTTCCATGAATGGCAATCGATTGAGACTTTGTTTTCGAATAAAGAAGTAAAATATTAGAAAAAGCTGATGCCTAAAAAAGGAAATTTCTTTTCTTCTTCTTCTTCTTTTTTCCTTTTCCCCCATGAAATTATTAATAATAAAAAATGGTCATTTACTATTCAACCCATTTGTTATATATGGAATGGCAACCAAATGATAGCGTGTTCTTTGTTCTTTGTATTGTTAGTTTTTATTCCTTCTCTCTCTCTCTCTCTCTGTCTCTCTCTCTCTCTCTCTCCCCAATTTTTCTGAAATTCGGTCACTACCAAAACAGAGGATCGGATCAGAGATTTAATCCTATGGAAAATGATGATCTAAAATCGGAAGATCAGATGGAGATTATGATGATGATGCAACAAATGGAAAAAATCCCTGAATTTTACAATGATTTCTCACCGCCGTCCTCTGATTTCAGCTCAAGCAGCACCGATCACCCACATTGCCACCTGGACTCTTCCTCATCGCCTCCCTTATTCATCAACAACCCACCTTATAATAATTTCCCACAATCTACTGTTTCATTCCCGGCCACCACTTCACGGTGGCGAAACTCCGGTGGTGAAACAGAGAGTTTGCAGAAACAGAGGTCAGTGGCGGCGATGAGGGAGATGATATTCCGAATAGCAGTGATGCAACCAATTCACATAGACCCAGAAGCGGTGAAGCCACCAAAAAGAAGGAACGTCAAGATTTCAACTGACCCACAAAGCGTAGCGGCTCGGCATCGGAGAGAGAGAATTAGCGAGAGAATTAGAATACTTCAAAGACTGGTCCCTGGAGGTACTAAAATGGACACTGCTTCTATGTTGGATGAAGCTATTCATTATGTTAAATTCTTAAAGACCCAAGTTCAGTCACTTGAAAGAGCCGCCGCTGCCGGCGGGAACCGCCCAATCACTGGTGCTGCTGCTAGCGTCGGGTTCCCTTTGGAAATGTCAACTGGGAGCTACATCCCCAATCACTCACAACCTTGACCAATTTGGAGATGCTTAATTATTATTCTAATAAAAAGAAAAAAAAAAAGAAAAAGAAAAAGAAAAAGAAATTAGGAATTTAGGGGTTGTGAAAATGCAAGCCCTCCATTATCTTTCTCTCCGTTATATCCGCTAACTGTGAAGAGTCATTTGGGTTAATTTGCGTAAAGAAGAAACCTGAATAAAATGCATGCATGTGTTTTTTTTTTTTTTGTTACTTTAATATATTCAACAACCCCACATCTGTACTGTTTCTTTTCTTTGTGTTGCATATATTATTACAATATATACAAGAACTAAATATCTCCAGCAACAAAATCTGTGTGTGTTTCCAATCTATGTATAGTAAGTAAGTAGGAAGAAGTACTGTTGTTTTATGTGTTTTGGAAGAAAGATGTAAAAAAACAAGGTGGGTCGTGTTGGGAAATTTAGTTTAAGCTTTGAGAGAGAGGTGGAGACAGTTTAACGAATGTAGGTGACGGTGGGGGTGAGTTTATCAGGGCGCCGAAGCGGTGGAGAGGGGGAGCAGAAGGGAAAAATCACGTGAAAATCTGACATTTCTTTACCGATTTTAGCAACGGCCGGCGCGGTGACGTCTTTTTGTTTTTTAACCCAAAAATGACCATCAAATACATTCCCTCCGCCGCGTCCCATCATCACTCCTTTCCAAACTCTTCTTCTTCATCTATATTTATTTGTTTACTTATTTTTCCATTATGTTAACATTAATATACTGTTTAAGCCAAATTAGGGGCAAATTATTTTAATTTGATCATATTAATTTGTGTTTGAGATGCATAAATACTAGAAAAAGAAAAAGAGAGGAACATCTAAACAGTAAACATGGTAATAAAGTAAAAATTGAAATAGTGATACTCAAATAATTGTAGGTTATCAATAATGGTAAACACTACATTATATTTGAAGACCTAAATATGAAGTAGATTATTATAGCATCTTCCATCAACTTAAAGTTAAGGGTCAAATAAATATTTTGTATTTTCAAAATTCAAATTAACCTATTGAAAAAGTTTAATAGTCTTTTTTTTAAATTAAATTTGCCCCAAAATTTCAATATTTATTTAAAAAAAAATGTGAAAACTATAATACAGGAAGTACAGTTTTAAAAAATGAAACCCTAAAGATTTTCAAATAGAATTGAATGCAAATAAAAGTAAAAATTTGGCTGTCTTATTAGACTTTCATTTTTAAGAATCAATTGAGAAATTGTATCATAATGTAGTTATATATGCATAATATTTATATTTCAAATTTGCTAATTCAATGTTTTTTTAACAATATATATATAGGTAAATATTCTGAAAAATTAAATTGCTTTTTTAATTAATTACAAGGTTTAAGAAATTCATCAAGAAAAAGAGATCAAGAATGAAATGTGGGAATGGAAATGAAAATGGAAAAGTTTATCTTCATCCACATTTCCCTCCATAAACATGTCTATAATAATGTTACCTTTTTATCCTATTAAACTAAAAAAAGAATGTCATCTAAACTCTTATGCATAAAAAATGCTTTAATGAGACCGTTACTATATGATTGATAGTTATTTGGTATTTGATGTATAAGAAAGAAGTATCACAATTTTTTTCATGTTATCAAATTTATCAAGGGTGTGTGCAAATGTTTCGATCTATGTCTTGCTCTTATTAAGAGGTAATCATATAAATGACTATATTAAAAATATGATTGGGAGAGAGATTAAATTCTATTTTAAAATAGAATCAAATCATTAATCTCTTTTATCCTTATATATTTTTTTCGAGATTCAAATAAAGAGATATAAAATAAAATAAAAAACTAGATGTAAAAATATTTTGAAGTATATAAGATAAAATAATCTTTTGCATTTGAGTTACATTTTCATTCACCCGAATATTATAGACTTCCAATTATCTTTGACTTCCACCTGCCCAAATGTAAGTTATATTTTCTAAGTTCCACCGATATTTATGAAAAGCATCATTTAGATAAGTGAGATTAAGATTGTAAAGAAATTCATTTACTCATGTTCAAAAGAAAACGGTAGAAAAAATAATGTAAAGCCAAAATGGGAATTAAATTAAGAATCTCCCACCATAGTACGTTTCTCTTCCTTGCTCGATCGGGCAGCCTATACTAAAATTTTAAAAAAATAAATGTTTGTGTAAGAAAAATAATTAGATAAGTGCATGTTAGGTTGTATTATCTTTTTATTTAATTGTTCAATTTTTTTGTTAAGTGACAATTTTTTCTTATTAATTCTTTTTCTTGCTTCTTTCATTAATATAAAAAGATAATGTGCAAAAATGAGTGCATTTTAAAATGGGAATGTTGCTTTTTATGTAAATTTTATCCAAAGATTACTTTGGTAAAGTTTCGATATTTGATAGCAACTAAATAGTTAGAAAATAAAAAGTAAACCAGTCCATTGATATAGCTATATGAATAGAGCATAAATAGATACTTTGATCTTTTATCTTACCATTATTGAACTCAGAAAATAAAAAGAAATATAGAAATAAACTGAAATTGCGCTAAGTAAGTTGTTTCCAAATCTATATGTCACACATGCCTATATTATCATTTTTTTAGCTTTTTTATATATTATGCTTTTCATGCCATCACAATTTAGTATAGTATTTTAGTTTATTTGTATCTTAAGAAGAAATATTAATCTATTAAAATGAGAATATAGTTCCACTAATGGAATATGCGTTAGTGACCAAGAGATAATTTAGACGAGTTATGTGGAGTTGAATGGAAGTTCGAGCAGACGTTGGTGTTAGTGCAGACCGGCCGACGGTAGCTTTAAACATAATGTTGGTACGGCCAAACATCCGGATAATGCATGGATCGGGCTGGGGATGGTGATCAGAAACGATGCTGGCGAAGTTGTTGAAGCTCAGGCCGTGAGAATCCCTGGGCATTTGGAAGTTGAAGCGGCTGAAGCTCTTTGCCCTTCTGCACGGGTTGCGGATGGTCGAAGAGAAGATGGTGGAAAATGTTTTGTGGAGTCTGATGCTGAAGTTGTAGTTACATAAAACCCTTTCCATCAACTTTATCCACTCTCAGGTTGGGGTTATTTATGCTGAATTTTAAGTTTAGTTGGTAGACTCCACGTTTTGTTCTTAGAGGTTGTAATAGAGTTGTCCATTGTTTGGCTTCTCATGCTTTGGATTCAAGCATATCTTGTTATTGGTCCAATGATCTTTCGGATTGGCTTGGTCGTTTGATTGAGGTCGAGAAGTGTTCGATTGGGCTTGCCAATTATATCTGATGAAACATTAATTTTGGTTTTAATCACTACTTATTACAAAAAAAAAAAAAAAAAAAAAAAAAAAA
>QLSR01000465.1:232815-249648 GCA_031780015.1 Citrullus colocynthis | reverse complement strand
TTTTTTTTTTTTTTTTTTTTTTTTTTTTTTTTTTAATAAAAAAATCCCCATAATCATAAGGATTATGATGAGAAATTTCGTATGGAATTCTTACGGGTTTCCCATAAGGTTTTTCTTAATTAAAATTAATTTTTTTTAAAAAAAACTTACTTTTTTTTTTTTTTTAACCAATTCCATTTTTTTCTTTACAAATCTCCATCATTCTAACAACTTTTGTGAATCCTATCATTATATCCGTGTTGAATTCTATTTAATATATTCGGTTTGACTTTCGCTCAATGATAAATGTTTTCCTTTTTATAAATACATTTTTTTTCTTATGTGAACCACACCATTCTTATTTTCATTGCTATTACACCATAAATATGTCACTAATAATTATTCAATTTATTCATAATTTAGCCTACACGATCTAAATTTAAAATTTACGAGGATTGATCATTAATTTCCGTTTAGAGTTTTTTTTCAACAAAGAAATTTTATATTTGTTTAGAAAACACACCATTTTTATTTTACTATTATTCGACGAGATTTTCGAAGAAATTTATTCGTTGAATTTAAACTTTGTATTTGTATTGATTTCAATATTGTGAATACAATCTCTAATACTTGACCATTTGATTCTTTCCGTCTAAACGTAAACTTTAATCCTTAGGTTTGTTGTTCTTGGAAAATTAGTATTTGAGGTTGAAGTTTTCTTGGGTGATGATCGGTCTTTAGGCTTGATGATCTTCTTGCTTGTTGATCGACCTTTAGGCTTTTTGATCTTCTTAAGTGATCGACCTTTGGGTTTGATGATCTTCTTGAGTGATAATCGGCCTTTGGACTTGATGACTTTCTTGGGTGATCAACCGTTAGGCTTGTTGATCTTCTTGGGTGACATCCTTTGGGCTTGATGATGTTCTTAGGTGATGATCGCCTTTTGGGCTTGATGATTTTATTGGGTGATCGACCTTTAGGCTTGTTGATTGGCAATTACCTTCCACTCATTTCCATATTTAATATTTTACATCATGTCTGCTTGTATGATTAAATGAATTAAATGTTAGAAGTTAGTTCTTCTTAACCAATATTAAGCATGTTTACATCTTGATTAATGCATATCACTAACTTGCATATATTTGTCGAACAAACAAGTTTAAATGAGCACAACTGTCTAGCTTGAGAGAGTAGATGATTAATCTTTATCATTTATCAAGACTAGGTGAGTTTTAGAGATGTAATTAATCTTTTGTTAAAACAAACTTACCATGCGTCTTAGAGATAAGATTAATGTCGCGTTGAAACATCGAAATATGGATTCTCAAACCCAAAGTTTGTAGGTATGTAAATATACTTAGATATGCTGAAGTAACAACTAGCTGTTGCGTTAACTCTATTATATCTCATGGTTTCATCCTCATTTTCAACGCATGCTACCTGATTGTAAATGACATTTGACTAACACTCTTTGCGACCACCTCACCATGTTAATCATAGGAAATTGTATTTATTCTTTATGTATAGATTCATACACATAAAACTCCTTGAACATAATACTTGTACAGATACAACATAGAATATGTATTTAGTCTAAACGTTTAATTTATCACAAATTCCTGCGTTGGACCCTAAACTCACCAGAAAACCTATAAAAGCTTATACTTGGGTTTTATTGGGAAAACTTGCTGACTAATTAATATATTTGAGCAATTCTCTACGTATATTTTATAACAAAACGATAGCACCTAAAGAAATAAAGCAACAACATGCAAGCCTAAATTACCTTCATCTTCACTACTTAGCCATCCAAGTTTCCTTTTGAAGATACATTGCTAGTCGCCATCACTTTGAGTTTGAGTTAGTGTTGAAAAAATAGTTTTAAACCGAACTGAATCACCTTGAACAGAGTCAGGTTAGTTCGGTTAAAAAACTAAAATCGAGGCAAGCCGATTTTCGATGGTTTCTCCTTCTTATATAAATCGATCACTTCAATTCAGTCCTTGGTTTTGGACAAAACCAAATCGAACCGAACCATGCACACCCATCACAACCACCCAATACTTTTATCGTGTCCTAAACATTCAACTTATCCTTTACATGTAAAGAAGTAGTAGAAGCCCAATAATTACCTAAATAAACATTCAACCACAAGAAGCAAACATTAAATTTAGTTGTCGTGAAAAAAGAAAAAAAAAAAAAAGATGATCTTTGGTTTTTATCGGGTAAAAACAAAGAAAAAATTTTTTTTAGAAATCTTGAAGATTAAGAACTTACCGAAGTAAGCGGTAAAACCTTGAAGAACACCCATAGAAAGAAGAACTTCCATATTATTGTTGAGGTCGATTTCTTTCGAGTGATGTGGATGATAGAACAATCAATTGTCAGAGGACAGTGCAACGACGGTGCATTGGTGGAGAAGACGGTGGTGCTTGATGAAGCTTTGTCAACGAGGAGAGGAGTATCGAAGTTGGCAATGGAGAGAAGGAGGAGGTTGACATCGAGAGAGAACAAAGAGGAATTGGGAGATTGCAATTTTTACACTTGAATTTAATTTTATTTGGTCTATAAATTTTAATATTTTACATTTTATCTCCAATTCTTATTAAGGTACACTTTTGGTCCGCGATAACATCTATATAATTAATACAAAAATAGTTATGGCAAGAAAATTCTTAATTCGTTTAAATAGTGACAAATTTGTGAAAAGTGTCATTTAATTACTTTTAAATTACATAATATTTAAACTTTATTTTATTTTTCATAATAAAATAAAAGAATGAGAAAATTTTGTAGGAACGAAAAGAACAAACATTAGAATTTTGTAGGAACTTTAATTATATATATTTAAACCCATCCGTTCACAACTCTCATTTCCTTACGACAGAAATTCATCAGTAATTGATCAGAAAAAGGAGCATCCAATGCCTCGTTAGTCATTTGGACGGTGTACGATGCGATTTGCCGAGCAAGGACTTGGCAATAGTCTGGTAGAAATGACATATCATCTCAAAAATCTTACTTCTCATTGTAGCATCGTCATTATTTCATTCTAAGATGTTCAAATATAATCAAAACTTATAATTTATCCAACGTGGGAAAATGATCACTAATCTGATTTTAATTTGCAAAGATGCATAGAAAAATGAACCATTTTATGATTAGGCTATAAACAAAAGTAGAAACAATCTTCATAAATCCATCAAACAGAGTCTTTGCGATCTATCACACATAAATTATAATATTTTTTTATTATTTATAGTATTTTAAACAGTTTTGTCATTGAACAAAATTTCCCTCTATTTATTTTATTTTTAACTTGACTTACACTTATAATTTTCAAATAAAGAATAAATAAAGACTTTCGACTTTTCTTCCTCGAAGAAATAAATGACTCTAGACCTATTTTTCCAATAAATAAAGACTTCGTATTTTGTTTTTTCTTCTTTCGAAATAAATAAAGACTTAGACTAATACTAATTAAAGGTCATATTCAGATTAGATTTGACTTTTATTATTTAATGGTCTTATGATTAATTGATTACGATAACTCGTTTTGTTGGAAAAAAAATAAAAAATAAAAAACACCTGTTTGGTTTTTATTTAAAAAAATATATGTATATTATAAATTTATAAAAGCGGGAGAATTTTAGTAGGTAATTACTTTTGAAAATTCTCATAGGATACAAAATTAATTACATCTCAAATATGGATAGTTTTCATCCTTTTAGTTGAACTCAACCAAATTCCGTTTTAAAATCTTAGCACTGTATTCTTTTCAAAAAATAATTTTAAATATATTTTATTAGAAAGATTTAGGAATTAGTCTACTACATATAATTAAATTAGTATTTCACAAATCTACTAAAATTTAGGAACTAGATTTTAGAACATTTTGAGACGTTTTGAACTTTTATATATTTTCATTCATCTTTTAATTTTGTAATATTTTAAAATAAAAAATACATAATTACTAAATTTATTATTAATTATTTAAGAATTTTATTTTTTGAGATATCATTAATCACATTATATCTCGTCATTAAAATTTTGAATTATTTAATTCTTTCATTATTAACATCATTTTTGAATTTTAACTTTTGATTATTTTATTTTTAATTTCGGTTGATATTCATTTAATGCAAGATATTCAAATTGATGTTTTCTTCATTTAAGGAGATTTCATTTATTTTCTTCCATATTTGTAGTTGAAAATCGCCTCTTTATTGAGATCTCAAGTATATGTTGAATATATTAGAAAATGTAAATATCCATTGGATATACAATGGTTATTTTTTGGAGGGTCTACAAAATTACAAATATACTAGAAAATGTATATATATATATATTGCATATATTATTTGGTATATAAGACGATATATTGTACAATTTTTCTTGTTCATGCACTTATCAAATATGGTTTATATCTAGAAAATTCAAATATATAGTATTATATATATAAAATATACCTAGTTATTCTTGCTTTCATTTATGAGGGTGACAATTGTCGAATTTTTGGAGAAACTTTTCTTACTTGTGTAGGGTTTAAAAAAGAAAACCGTTTTGGTAAATTCATAACCACTAGAAACTTCTCTTATATGCTTCTTTTGGTATTAATCTTACTATATATCTTTTAAAGAAAAATGACAAGGAGGGTTAAAAAGGTAAATTCACTCCAACTTTTATATGAAATAATAACCTATTAGATTATTCATGTAAAAAGATAGAATAAAATGAAAGTTTAGTTAATTATATAATTAAACTTATTTATTTAAGCTATATCTGTAGTAAGCTTTTCTTTAGAGAACTTCAAAAGTTATCATCCTATTAGCACTTCAAATAACAATATTAGGTGTGTTTTTATGTTAGTAATAGTCTTATTGGTAATCCTTGATTTCTCCACATTTATAATTATTCTGGATTAGCTTTTACTTTTGTAAAAGTTAACTTACAATATGTTTAATTTGGTATTTCTCTAAGTTTATCTAAAAATATTTTTCATAAGGTATGATACCATATTATTAGACAAACATGAAAATTCTATCTCAACCCTCATTAAAAACGAGAGAAGTCCTCTTTTGGTTTCACAACTGGACCTCAAATGAGCCTCTGTACACCACTGCTCACAGACTCTTTGAACTCACAAGCAGCCCCCTTACAATCGTTACAGAAGCTTGGGATCCATCGCAATCTTCTTGGAGTATACAAGCTTGTCGGCCCCTATTCTAGCGTGAAATTGAAGCCTTGATTTCTATCTCCAGAGGTTGGCCTATCCCCTCCACCGATTCTGCCCCTGATCAGTTGGCGTGGAAACTAACTAGCAATGGCTCTTTCTTTGTCAAATCCCTGAAGGATCACCTACATAACAACTCGACGGATGCCCCCCTTTGTCAGCCTTGGTTATATGTGGTCTTCTTTGATGCCCAAAAATGCAAATTTTTCATCTGGACTATCATTCACAAAGGGCTAAACACACTGGATAAATGCCAATCTAGTTATCCACACTTGAATCTTAATCCTAATTGGTGTGTTCTTTGCAGGAAAAACCCTGTGACCGTGGACCATCTCTTCATCCACTGCTCTTACACCATTGCCATATGGTACCTACTAGACGAAGGAAACGACTTGATGCAACATCATATCTAACAAACTCTTGTCTAGACCTTACAAACTCTTGTCAGATACCTTATCAACTTGAAACAAACACCAAAACCAGAACATTGTGGAGTAATATCATTGGGGCAATACTTTGGAGTATATGACTTGAATGCAACTAAAGAACTTTTCAAGAGATTGACAAACCGTATGGCTCCTTTTTGGAGGATACCATCACCCTAACAGCTTCTTGGTGCTCTACATCTAGTCTTTTTTATAATTATGACACTTCTACGATTGCTCTAGACTGGAGAGCGTTTCTTTAGTTGCTCAATTCTCTTTTGTATCTAAGCTTATCTCTAGCTTCTTTGTACTCTTCGGCTTTTGCCACCTTTTATATGAATACATCTCTCTTTGGTCTGGGTATACGAGGATGCTAAATATGTGTTAACCTAGTTGAAATATCTAAATGTATCTATATTCCTACTTGTACTTTTGTTTAAAAAGAAAAAACGAGAGAAGTAACATCCATTACGAAGTCTTCTCATATTTCTCAAGAGTCTACAAAATGTAGAAGCCAGAATGGATAACAATTTAAAAATATTTTGGCTACATACTTAAATCTCTTATGTTGCATATTTGAATAAATAAATGTATACAAAGTCAGAATAATAAAGAAAGCACAAGCAGAGAAATGTAGCGGATATACAGATCTAACTTGGTTCTTTTAACTGGCCGGGAATAGCTAGCTAATATAATTATTCTATATTTTATTAATCTTTTTTAAAATATAAATCAAGCAGCTGGCGTCCGTTGACGATTCAATCACGAGGTGACATATAGTATAGCATATAAAACCCCCCGTCCTTGTTCCCCATTTTTTCCTTCCAAGGAGATTGATCGTAGCAAAAGAAGTATGGCAGTGAAGCAGAAAGAAGCCATGAACTTCAAAACTCAATGGGCTATTTTGGTCTCCTGTTGGACGCAGAAATTCTTTCTGGCCCTCGTCGTCCCTGTGCTCAAAATCTTAGGCACAATCCTAGGTATATATTCATATCACGTACGTTTCATAACTATTATGAGACAATACAATACCTTTCTTTTTTTTTTTTTTTTTTTTTTTTTTTTTTCCAAATTACTAGTGTTGTGTGTTGCAGGAAAGCTGCGTATGAGGCCGCAGGCCCGGATTACTCCCATGAAGTCATTGATTGTTAGACCGGAAGAAAGATATAAAGAGTGGAAAATAATAGTTCCGGACGACAAAAGCATGAGTGAAGAGGAGCGTGAGTTCAGGTATTATAGTGCCTTAACCATGATGGCTTCCAGATTGGCATATCAACACCATCTATTTGTCAACTTCGTCGCAACCTACTGTTGGAAGGTAACAAAAAGAAGTTCAACTTTTTGCATCTTCTTTATATAATAACTAAATTCAATTTACTCTAGTAATCTATGAACTTTAAGCTTTTGAATATTTCATGGATGCTCTAATTCTTTCTTCCTATATATATATATATATATATATCACAGCTCTTATTCAACCCCTATTTTGTGCAAGAATTACCTGCGTTTTTTTAGTCCTTTTCTATTTTTATAAGTGAATAATGTGTGTGCAAGTAAAATTTGCAATATTATAAACTTCGGATAATGGGTTATTTTATTATTTTTAGGAAATTATTTTACAAGACAAAATTATTGAAAATATTTATAAATAAATAGATATTGCATATTTTTTTTAAAGGAAAAAAGAAAAACATATCTAACATAATGAAGGCAACCACTATATAATTTTGTAGCCATTATTGTTGAGAAATTTATGAGGAAAATGATAGGCAGATGGATGATGTTTTTTCTTTGCTTTTCAAATGCAGATGGATCACGTGGAATGCTACAATTTTCAGAACCGTAAGATTTTATTTTATTTTATTTCCTTTTTTTACTTCAGATTTGAATAAAGAATAAATAAAGACTTTCGACTTGTCTTCTTGGAATGAATAAAAGCTCTGGAATGAAAATATTTTTCAAATAAATAAAGACTTAGTCTAGTAGTTAAAGGTCATAATCGGAATAGATTTGACTTTTAAGATTTAATGGTATTTTGATTAATTAATTATTTTAAATAACAAAATTTTTAGAAATGTGTTTAAATATAGAAAAAAAATAATAAAAAACTTTTTCAAATTGACGACTAGTGATACATAATGGTAGACTTCTATTGGTGTCTATCACTAATAGATCCACATCTATTATTGTTTATCTATTTGTGTCTGTTATTGATGGACAAATAGTGAGCGATCACTTCTATGATCGCTCTTAATTTGACGACCTTTCTTTTGACTTCTCCGCTTCATTTTGTATTCAAGCTTATCTCTAGCTCACTCTGTACCTTCTGATTTTCGCCGTTTGAATGAATACATCTCTCTTTGCCTTGAGAGGATAATGAAGATACTAAAGATGTATTAACCTAACTGAGATATATGGGTGCATCTATTGATTCCATTTCCATTGTTATTTTGCTAAAAAAAGTTGAATTCTTAATCAAATTTCAAAAACAAAAACTACTTATTTTTTGTTTTATATTTTGGCTTGGTTTCTTAAAATGATAGCAAAAACTAGACTAAAAATAGATAAAAAATTTAGAAGTGGAGGAGTTGTTTATAAGTTTAATTTTTTAAAAATAAGGAAAAAAAAAACAAAATATTTACAAAACAAAACTTATCCCGATTTGGAAACAATTATTTGCCTCAAACAAAAGCTTTTTTTTCTTTTTTTCACTTTACAACATTTAATTGGGTAGAATTTTCTCATCCCCACTGGAAACTAAACTATATATATCTCTTTTATTTTGAACTTGTTCAGCCTATTTGAAAACAAAATCGACTCATGCATTCACGTTCCAAAATACATCCAAAGACGTAACGGTGGTGGCATTTAGAGGGACCTCCGTGTTTGACCTTAACGACTGGATGGTAGATTCCAACTTTCTTTTTAAAAAATTAGATGGTGTTGGCCAAATCCATAGTGGGTTCATGGACGCCATCGGCTACCAAGATCAGCCAATCGCCCTCCATGAATGCCATGACAAGTTCGCATACCACACCCTTTGCCAAGAACTTAAAGAGATCGCCGAATCCAACGAAAATGCAAAATTTATCATCACTGGCCACAGTTTGGGTGGAGCCCTTGCCACCCTTTTTGTCACTTTGCTAGCCTATTACGAAGAAGCAACCATTCTTGACAAACTTCAAGCTGTTTATACGTATGGCCAGCCCAGAGTTGGGGACGACGAATTTGCACACTTTATGGTAGACACTTTCGATAATCACCACATTAAATATTACAGATATGTTTACTCTTTTGACATGATACCTAGAGTGCCTTTCGATGCTATGCTTACCAACTACAAACACTTTGGTGGATGTGTCTACTTTGATTGCTTCTACAACGGCAAGGTAACAATATCCATATATCCATAACTCTCTCTTTCTCCACATTAAAAACAATAGGCATATGTCCTTTGATTCAATATATAAATTTCATTCTCTTAGGCTTCCACTATTTAATACTATTGAAGACAATGAATAATTTTTTGGGTGTTTTCATTGTATGCAGTTTCTAAAGGAGCAGCCGAACACAAACTACTTCTCGCTAATTTGGGTAATACCCAAGTACTTAATTGCATGTTGGGAGCTTATTAGAAGTTTAATTATAATCCCAATTACCAAGGGTAGGGATCACTTCGAGGGTCTTTTTACGATATTGGAAAGGATCCTTGGGTTGCTTATTCCAGGATTATCAGCTCACGTATGTTCAAATTATGTTAACTTGACTCGTTGGGGGACAATACAATTGCCACCCGACCACAACCCAACCTTGAGGAACTTTGCTTGCCATATCGAAGCCGACTACTAAGAATTGTACTGAGTTGATGAGCATGTTTGAATTAACTTTTTAAATACTTATGATTTTCTTCTTTTTTTTTTTCTTTCTTTTTTTTTTCTTCAAAATAATTAGAAAGTAAATCTGAATAGCTCTAAACATCAATTTACTTCTTTTAAATTTTGGATTTGTGAAAGTTTGGAATTGGAATACATGATTTTAATTCCAAATAAATGTTATGACTGGAATAAAAATAATATTATGGATTTGTAATCTAATATACCTCTTCCTTGAGTTTCATGAAATAACTGTTTTATGCAATGTCGAGCATATTTGTTAATTGATTCAATATTAAATTTGTCTTCATCATCAATTTAAATTTAGGTCAATCGATGATTTAACAAATATATATATAAGTTTATCTTATGCGTTAGCTAAGACACACCCTTATCGTGATACGGCGTTTTATTTTGAAAGTTAAAATAAGACACCTATTTGGGTTTCATAAAAATAAAAAATAATGATAATAATTTTTATATAAAAGTGGAGAAATATTAGCAGGGAAAATTTTGTTTTAAATGATCAATACGAAGGACACACCTCATACGATAAGATATTAATTAACGTCTTGCCCATAGTTTTGAATCTCCCACTTCCCAACAGCTTAAACTCAACCAAATTTCTTTTTAATATGTTAACCATACATATTCTTTCTCAAAAATGTAACTGCAAATATATTATTTTAATCATTTGAAAAATCGTAATAATAATCTGTAATATTTTTAACTATAGCAAAATGTTATTGTCAATCAGTAATAAACAGTGATAGACAATGATAGACATCTATCAATGTATGTAACTCTATCAATATTCGTAGACATGATATTTTATTATATTTCTAAATATTTTGCTCATTTTGCTATATTTGAAAACAACCCTAATCTTATATACCTCTCCTTTGACACGCCATTTTCTACCCTGCACTACATTTATTTATGTGAGTGCTTTCCTAGTCACTTTTATATCCTTGAGTTTTTTATGAGTTTAATTAATTTGATAAGCTTTAAAATATTAAGTTTTCATTTTGTAATTTTTATTTTGGATTTTTTAAAATTAAACTTATAAATATTATTATTTTTTTAAAAGAAAAAATTAACATGTTATCCACTTGGCACTTTCTACCAATTGTTTTCAAAAATCAATCTAATTAAATTTGAAAACTAAAAAAAAAAATTAATATATATATATATATATATATATAGTTTTCAAATTTTTTTTTTTTGTTAAAATTAGATTAAGAATTCGAGTGTACCTTTAAGAAATGTGAGAACTATGATATGAAATTTAGGGAAAAAAACAAAAAACCCTAAATTTTGAGAAACGAAAAAATTAAAAACAAAATTGTACCAAACAAGCCCAAATATTTTTTAGTTTAGTTTTTATTTAGTCCTTAAGATTTCAATATATATTATACCTTTCCATCAAGTTTTCAATAATGCTCACACTTTTGATTTTTGATAATAACTTTTAGTAAATTAATTTTAAATAATTATGATATAACTTTTTAAATTAAATTCTCATAAATGACTAGAAAAATTAAGTAAAAATGAATTTAACTATAATTAATTTAATTCTTTAAAATTAATTAATAATTATTAACAATGTCAGGGAACTAAAATGAGTATTTAGTAATCAAAAGTAAAAGTATACATTTTGAAAATCTAAGAATCAAATGAATACCAAATTCAAAACTAAAGTATTAAAATATAACATTTTTGGACTTAGGAATTGAATAAAAATTAAATTAAAAATTCAAAAATAAAAATGATTAAATTTTGAACTTTAAAGACGAAAATTAGACTCAAAATCAAAGAATTTAATAGATATTTTTCTCTCAAAAGTTAATATAAAACATTAAAAAAAAAACACACACACACACCGAAACAACCTAAACAACATCATCACCATTTAAAAAGGAAACATCACACGAATTATTCGTGACAAATCTGCAAAAAAAGAATTAATCCGCAAAATAAGTATGTTTGAAAAGAGATAATAGTGGAAAGGAATATATATGCAGAAAAAAACTAATGCGATTGAGAAAGTGATTCATGGGTGTTAAAAGATAAATAGATTAGTGGGAGAAAATTGCTTTTCTTTTCGCCTTTTTTTCTCAAATTAACTTACCAGGGCTTGACATGCCGCGAATCCTCTTGAAAGAGAGGGGTGCCTTCGGGAACGCAGACACAGGTGGTGCATGGCTGTCGTCAGCTCGTGCCGTAAGGTGTTGGGTTAAGTCCCGCAACGAGCGCAACCCTTGTGTTTAGTTGCCAACCGTTGAGGTTGGAACCCAACATAGAGATGAATATGAGAATATACAGATTGAACTCCAACATTAAAAAAAGAACACGTATGAAATATGGTTGAGTATTAAGCTATTCTTATTTTGGTCTGAGAAAGTAATATGAGTAATTAGTGGCAAGTAAAATGAAGGTTATGAGAGTAGATATAATAGCATCCAATCAACTGTTTCTTTGAAAAACATCTTCCGGAGTACTCTCAAGCTTTTGGAAGAAAAAAAATTAAATGAGACAACATTTAAAAAAAAATACGTGAATTAAGAGATTAAACAACTTTAAAAATTATAATACAAGTTTTATATTAGGTGAGCATGCTCATTTTTACCCACTTGTTGGAGTGGCAACATTCTCCCATCTTTTCTTTTATTTACTCATCCGTGTACATTGTACAACGCCTCAGGTAGGGTTTAGAGAGAACTTTTCGGCCAAAGGCCCATAGCCCAAAACCTCAAAGCCCCAAAGCCCACATTTCTAAGTGAATGGGCCTGTTTGGTGTCCAATAAGTTGATTGTTCTGAACGTGTAACATTCCATATGCAAGCAGCCCATTATTATAAATAATTAATCTATACCATATCTAAATGTACTATGGGAGGAAAATCTTATATCTCTTCATGTCACCCTTTAATTTTTTTAATAAAATGTGCATTATGCCTTTCTTTAATTATTTGTACCTTTTTCCTTTTTTTTAGATTTTTTTTCAACAAGTATCACTCATAAAGGGACATGCTTGAATGGAGAGATAAGAGACAAGAAAGTATCACTCATTGAGGGACATAGCATCGAGGTCAGCTATATTTTACCTGGACCAAAATTTGGCATCAACATATTTTATTTTTCTAAGACCCAAATTTCATTTTCAAAATGTCAAAAGATATGATTTCTCTTTCGAGAGAGAATAAATTTTTTCAAGTAAAATGAAAATAAAAGGTTTTCATTATTTGTAAATGAAAACATTGAATCATGTCAAAACAAAATCTTGAGAATCCATAAAAAATTAATTTCGCGGATAAATATGTAGCTTTTTTATTTCTAAATTTAAAATTTTATTCAAATTACATCATATGTACATTAATTTTATACATTCATATATTTTTATAGGTTTTTCTATCCTCTATACTTTTAGATTTTATGTCAAATACTTAAAATTTAAATTTAATTATAAATCTATTTTTATTCAAAAATCTTATTTTCCTATTAAAAATTAGGTCTCATCTCATTATTAAGTAACAGATATTTTAAGTTACTGTGTATTGTATGTGTTTTCCAACTAGTTTCCATAAATGTCCTTTTATTATTATCTTTTTAATTTTTTTTTACCGCGTATGAGATAGGAGAATTGAACTTTTGACTTCGAGTTTAATAATACTATATGAATTGAGTCATGTTCTTTGTTTTAAATCAATTTTTAAAACTAAAATTTACATACAAATATTTTCACATCTGCCTTCTTAAACATTAGACATTCTTTCATCTTTTATCCTAAATTCAAACTCATCCATTTCACTTTCAAGATACATAAAGCTTCTTCGAAATAACCTGGCAAAGATCACGTGTGTCCAAGTCCATGCCCAAAAAAATCAAATACAATAATTTTCAATTTGGTTGGTTGGAATTGAACTGACCATTAACAATTTTTTCCACAGAAAAATTTACTTACAATATAAATAGAATAAAGTAAAAGTCTGATCTAAATTATTGGGTCTAACACTTCAATAAAGCTCACCCACCGTACTAGTGGTGATTAAAATTTTTAAATACTATAAATGTGCTTGTTTGTAGACATTTTCCTTGCCCCTTAAACACGTCTGAAGGACCGAGTTTATGAAATTTGGAGTTAATGTATTAAAATTAGTAAGTTTGTGTTTGGAGTATAAAGTAATTGTGAAGATGGAATTTCTCAATAAGTGTGTAAATTTCTAACACTATTGAAGTTGGTGGAGTTGAATTATTTAACACCGACTTATGAAGTCAATATGTCAAATACCCTATAAGCATTAAATTGGATTTCAAGTTGAAACTTTACGCTAACTATATATTAAAAGAAATTTCTTAACTATGTTTTATTTTTTTTATTTTATTTACAAATATTTTATGAAAAAAAAACTGTCTTTTTAGGACAAATAATGCATTTATCGCTTTGTTCCTCAAGTTGTTGAAATAAACATGAGCATAGTTAAATGTGCATGAAATTTATACTATCAAGTTCGAGGTTAATTGTACAATTCTCTTATTCCACATATTGTCAGAAACAAAACATATCATATGTCGTTAAATATTTTAATGTTTTAAATAATAAAATTGTTGAAAATATTTACAAATATATCAAATTTCTACTTTCTATTAGTGATAGACTATGTCTATATGGGTCTATCACGGTTTATCACTAATAGAAATTTTTTTTTGTTATATTTGTAAATATTTTAGTTCATTTTGCTATATCTTTATTGAAAGTTATCAATTATCCTTCAAAAAATATTACATTTAACTTATATATTTTTAAAAAAGTCATAAATAAATATAATATTTTTTAATATTATATATATATATATATATATGGTGTTAATGTCTATGATAAATATATATATCTTTTTCCAAGGCTTTGATGTCTTTTAATAAATATACATCTTTTTCAAAGGCTTTAAATAACCTTCAAATAGAGAAATAGTTTTCAATTTTTTAAAATATATTCAATAAAATGATAGCCTATCTTTCAAAGGCTTTTAATAAATTTAATGACTTTTTCAAAGGTGTTTAATAACCTTTGATTAAAAAATATATATATATATATTTCTCAAAATGTATAATACATTTTTCAAAAGGTTTTTAAAGTCTTTGATAAATGTATATTTGTTTCAGAGGTGTTTAATAGCCTTCGATAAAAATATATATTTTCAAAGGCTTTTTAAAACCCTTCAATAGAAAATAATATATATATTTCAAAAGTTTTTAATATCTGCTTTTTTTTTCAAATGTGTCTAATAACCTTCGATAAAAAAAAGTAAGAAAGTTATTATAAATAGAAAAAAATATCAAATTATTTATAAATATAGAAAAGCTTTATTGTTTATCACTTAAGAAAAATTCCTTCGGTTTGCAAGCAAGTGCTTCCTCTATGATACAAACTTATAGTTTGCACCATCTCAAATTCGTGTTTAGGGTGTAAATTAGTTTTGAAGATGGAGTTCTCAATAAATGTGTAAACTTCAACACTATTAAAGTTGGTGGAGTTGAATTATTTAAAACATTTACTTCATAAATGGATCAATATAGACTCTTATAGCCACAATTTTTTGAATTGTTCATGAACATACTTTAATCTTCCATTTTGTAATTGAAGAAATCTACACACATCTGAAAAATTTAGAAGTATTTAATTGATTCAAATTCAGTTTTACATATTATATGTCAAATTAAATCTGAAAAAATGGTATAAATTGATATATTTATGAAAGTTTAAAGTTTAAATTGATATACTTATTAGTTTAAAGTTTTAGTTGAGGTAATCCATATTTGCTATTTCTTAGTAATCTATTCTATCTCTCTCTAATTACATCTTGTAATTTTTCCTTTCCTTTGGACCATTCGACTCATGCCAAGCTCTTTTGACTTTAGTGACGCCTTATTATATATTGGTTATCATAAGTCAATAGATTAAATCCCTTAAAAAGAAACATCATAGATTAATTGAATTATAAATCTAAGATCGATGATTTAATGATGTTTCATATCCGATAGATTTGTGTAATTTTAGTTAAGCGGGAAACTAAACTAAGTTGTTTTAGCTACATATTTTAATTTTTTTTTCTTTTAGGTTTCTGGTATTTATATATTGAATAATTATAAATCTTATTTTTAATAGAATTCTTTTCAAACATAGCAAAAAAAATAAATTATTTATAAATATAACAATATTTCATTATCTATCTGCGATAGACCGTGTATTTTGCTATTAGTTGTAAATATTTTTAACAGTTTTGTTATTTAAGATAATTTCCTTTTTTAAAATATTATAAAATTTTATCGAAGAAACAATATTTTTTAATGACTAAAACTAATGAAAATTATTTTCATAACAAAATTATTGGAAATATTTAAAAATATTATAAAAAAGTTTACTATCTGTCCATCATAAATCGTGATAGAAGTCTATTGTAGACAATAGTTGATAGAGAATAAAATTAATATTTTAATAAATAAATATATAAGTAATGTTTATCCACAAGTATAAGAAAGATTTAATTTGTTTAAATACAAATCTCAAACGAGCTTATTGAAGTCAAATTAATTTTTATAATAACTAAATAAATAAATAAATTCAATATCCCACCTTGTGGAACAAGGAAAAGTTGGTGACTCTATCCTCTTATCATAACCCAGTTCCCACGGAAAATATAATTGAATCCATCAAAATATTTACCCCTTAAATTTGATAGACTGGATTAACTTTTACACTAAATCAAATTTTCAATTTTACCCAATTAGACTCTAATTTTAACAGACAACTATTGTAATTTTACCTTAGGCTTCAATTCAGCTAACAATTCTTCCTCCACTGATTTTAACATATATATATGTGTGTGTGTTAAAATCTAAACAACCCCAACTAATTTCGATGAAAATTATATTTTCACAAAAACTACTATTTAATTAACTCACTCTACCAAAAATTCACAAATTTCAAACATATAATACATATACTTAAATGTCATTTTTTAAAAGATTCTCTTAATTTCCATATTAAACATGTTTTATAATGGTGCATATGGCTGGAAAGGAATAGAAGAACATTCCAAGACATGACATTGACAAATCTCAATCTCGTGTTGAACGACATCATTTCATTAGTTACTGTTTGTTGTTATAAAGATCATATGGTAGAAAATGATATATTTTTTCTCTTCAAATAAACTAAGTAGATGTAGCTTATGGAGGCCAACTCATATCTCTGTCTTTACATAGTTTTTCAAACTCAAGCGTCCTTCTTATTCTCCTCCAAAAAAAAAAAAAAAAAAAAAAAA
>QLSR01000465.1:208691-232808 GCA_031780015.1 Citrullus colocynthis | reverse complement strand
AAAAAAAAAAAAAAAAAAAAAAAAAGAAAGATGATGGTCACGTATATAAATATTCCAATCAATAAAATCACTACATTTTCAAAATTTAATCAACATGTAAACCACGAGGGGTTAATATAATTGTAATCGGTCAACCAATGGTCAAATAAGAATAAGATGAGTGATGCTTTAGCTTCATTATTCACACCTCAAATATAAAAGTGTATTATTGGTGAAGGCTAAAATTGTCATTTAACCAAACCTTTTCTATATTATATAAACCAAAGTTAGGGTTACAAACTTACACAGCATATTATTATTTGTTCAAAAAAAAAAAAAAAAAAAAAAGAAGTTCTCCTTGGTTTAGTTTGAGAGAAATAATAAAAAAGAAATGGTTCTGATGGAAAATGGATTTAGTAAAAATTATGTGATATTGAAGCCGGAGAATGCGAATTTGTTGGATTTATTTCTGTTCTTACTTCCATTTGGATTAAGAAAAAGAAAGTTCATTGATTGTCCAATTGGCGAAGAAGATTCTTACAGAAGCTTCACAAATCGATGGCTAATTTTCATCTCCATGTTGCTTCAGATTATGTTCGCCGCCATTGCCACTCCTCTAGCCAAATTAGACTCATTTCTTCTTAAACTCTTCAACTTCGTCTCCTTCAACGGCGGCGTTTTGGGGCTTCTCTCTAAAATTCTCAAAGGTAATTAATTACATTTTGTAACTTCCATCAAACCGAGGTTTCCAAGCGGTTTTATTTTTTTTCTAAATATGTAATTTATTAATTTTCTTTGTGTATAGGAAAGAGTTTTGTGAAGGCTGATGAAGATTCGCCGGAGTATACATCGGTAGTGGGATTTGCAGATTGGAGAACAGATTTGGAGTCGTCAATAAAACCCCACGATACTTTCAGATATTATAGTGCCCTAACTGTAATGGCTGCCAAACTCTCCTATGAATCCAAACCATTTGTCCAATCCGTAGTAAATGATCGTTGGAAGGTAAACATATAGGAACGCTTGTTTTTAAATATAAGAAAATGAACCAAAATATCTACAGATATAGTAAAACTTTACCGCCAATAAATCGTAATGGACTATATTTGTGTCATGATAGACACAAATAATAGTTTATCGCGATATATCGCAGACTATGATATTTTGCTATTATTTGTAAATATTTTTAATAGTTTTGTCATTTAAAATAATTTTTCATAAATATTCTTTAATTCACATAATATGACTACCTCCTAATAAATGTTGAATTTCAAAATTTGTATGCCTCCAATTTTTTAAATTCGAGCTATTTTTACCGTTTCTCTCTTATATATCTAATGGTGCAAGGAAAAATTGAAAAACTATTTAAACCAACCAAAGTCGATTTGTCAATTCAAGTTGAAGTTGGTCGATTTGGCGGTTTCAGGTTGAAAATATATACTAAAAAGTAACAACGGAAAATTTTCAATTGGATTCAGTTTGGACAAAAAATTTGAAAAAAAATATGACATACGTCAAATCTTATTTGAAAGTGTATTTTGGCCACGTTGGCAAGAAGGTGCCCTAATAACTACCAAATTTCTCAACGAGCTCGCTTTGGTTTCAATTTTCATTTTTATCCTTCACTAATTAATTGGCTCGACTTTGATTTTTCACAAAAATCGAGTCGAGCTGAACTGCATGCTTACGCATCCGCTACTTCTAACAATGTAAAATTGCTAACCTCATTGTAACAACTTTTTCAGATAGTTTGTGTATGTATTATCAAACTATGACTCAGATTGTAATTACAAACATCTAAAAGTAAAGTTTTGACTCCATACCAAATCAGAAATTTACATGTTAGTTGAATGAATAACAATGATAATTGAAATAATTCTCATTTTATTTAAAAACTAATATAAAATTTGAAAGTTTGATTAAAATATTATAAATGTAAAATTTTGAAGATAAAATATATAAGATTTAAACTAAAATTTAATTATAAATTAATATTATATAAGTGATAACTATATATGATCCCTCTAACACTATGAATATTTTTTAAAAAAAAATGATAGCTATGTATGATGGGTTTGTTTTTTTTTTTTTTTTTTTTTAATGGTTTACAAGGGTGGTAATGCATTTTTTTCTCCTCCCACTTGCAGATGAAGTTGCTGGGTTACTTCAATTTTTGGAATGGTAAGACTTTGAAACTTCTATTAAAGGGTCATACTCATAATTAGATTAGCATTGATTTATAATTAATGGATTGGTCTTAAGGCTGACTAGTTCAAATGGAGTAATACTCTATTAATTAAACTACATGTTGGTTTAGTGGAGGATTAAATTTGATAATATATAGGGTAGTATTGTTAGGAATATCTATCACTAATAAACTTATATCAGTGATATAGTTTATCTCTAGTAGATTTTAAAAGTTAAATTTAAATTTTGCAATATCTACAAATTATTTTACATTGTGTTATATTTGTTAATACTTTCAACATGATTGCTATATTTACAACTCTCTTTAATATATATCGTGTGATTAAAAAAATTTATTAAAGTGATTATCTTTTTAAAAATAAAAAATTAAAGCGATGATAGAATATGAATAGTGGGAGCGTCGTGTGGTTCGTCTAAGGTATATATGGTTGACTGTGACAACATTGATAAACATGTCAGATAAAAATTGACGACTGTTTTGAACAGATCAAACTACTCACAAGATTTGTCTTTACTAAACCGTTCTCCTCTTATCTTGGACATGTTTAATCTCAATTTTTTAAGATGGAATTATCTGATTAATAAATCTGTTTGGTAAACAATCCAAAATCAAAAGTTTGAAAATAGGAACTAAGAAAAATAGAGTTTGTATCTCATATTTTTATACATGTATTTTTTTAGTAGATTAAAAAAATTATTCGAAATGTATTTGATAATATATTTATTTAAAATAAATACTAGTTGTAGTTACCCACTAAACATTAAGTTAAATATAAATTATTATTAATTAATTCACATACATGTTTTATGTTTTATGTTAAATATAAATTATTATATGATATTATATAATATATACTACATTGTATTAATACATATTGTAATTTAACAAAAATTAACTGAGTTTATAACATGAAATACTATAGTTATTAGCATTAAATTTACTTTTTAAATATAATTTTACATTTCAAAATTTCAAGTTCAAAATTTGAACATCATGTGAAAACGTGAAAAATTTATTTTAAGAAGTTGTATCATTTGAATAATAGAATATGTAAATAGTTTTCAAAAGTAGATTTTTAATCGTCAAACACATTCATTGAACTCACTAAATTTAAAAACGCGCATAAAACAAAATCTAAATTGTTTAACCAAACATAATTAATTGAATAAATTCAATTGTTGAAGACATAAAATATAATTCAAAATTTCCAACCAAATATATTTCTTAAAAATTCAACTGTTATTCGGCTTTAAAATTGGAAAATGTTGATAAAACTTTAAATATTTTATTTGAAATAATAATATTAATAAAAGGATTTTGTTCTTTACTATCTATTTTTCTCCCTCTTAGTACATATATATTGTTTTTCCCTTTCTAGTATGTATCTTTCTAAGAAGTCTAGGAGAAAGTATCAAAAATATATAGTTTTCAAACTCTCAGCCGAAAAGAAGAAGAAAAGGAGGAGGAAAAAATAAACATTTTTAAATAATCATCCTTATTTCAAAAAGCCCGCACCAATCATCTTTTCCAATATAAAATATGTTAAAATATCATTTCAATAAAGTTTATTCATTTTTAATATATGTATTATCAATAGATCAATTTTAGTCTATGTTCTCTTATTAAATCTTAAATTTAGTCTCTAACAATAATCTATTGTTGACTTTTTAAAAGACTTTTTGTTATCTATAGTATTTTTACTATAAATTTTGAATACACATTCACACATCTTTTATTTTCTTACTATTATTATTATTATTATTATTTAATTAATTTCAGTAAATATTAACTTTGAGATGCTAAATTTGAAAAAAGTACGGTGACTAAAATAATATTTTAACTTACAAATAACTTAATTCATCATACTTTTTAGAAGAAAACTTGATTTCCCCGGTCCATCAATTGTATTTTCATCTTTCATTCTCCATCATTCATCTTGATTTAAACATAAAAAATAAAAAATAAAAAAAAATAAAAAGGAACCATTCCTATGTATTCCTCTTAATCATAATTAAATATAGTTTTTTTTAAAAAAAATTATCATATAGCAACTTGTGATTGGACACATAATTGAGGTGTGCAATACGAAAGCTACTAAATATTCTTGAAGTTAAAACAATAAATTAATTTTTATGTCAAATTGTTCAGACTTTCAAGGTAAAGCTACAACTCAAGCCTTTATGTTTCAGAACACAGCCATCGATCCGAATGTAATAGTGGTCGCATTCAGAGGCACCTCCCCACTTGACACATACGACTGGCAAGTCGATGTTGACTTCTCTTGGTACGCTTTACATTATGTTCTTACATTTCTTCCCGATTATTATTTCAATTTAAATATAATCGTTAAATTCAAATTATGTTTTAAGATTAGGTAGTTCATTTTTCAGTATAAATGTGTTGAGAAAATTAAAACTATCAAAGTAATTATATAACACACAAGAATTTACGCTCAATCGAATAGAATTGTCTCCAATGTAAAATGGTCTTAATTGGGACAAATTAAAACCAACGTCATGAACTTGCTATTTAGAGATTATCATTTTCTTTAACCTTAAAATTCTTTCCAATATGTTTCTATTAAATCCTAGTTGTCTTTTGTATGTATTCGTTAAAATTTACAGGTACGAGATTGAGGGCGTAGGTCGCATCCATAGCGGGTTCATGAAAGCCCTAGGCCTTCAAAAGGTCACAGGGTGGCCGAAGGAGCTTCCTAAAACCCAACAAAAGGAGTTGGCATATTACAGCCTCCGCCAAAAACTTAGAGACATTGCCAAAGCCAACGACAAGGCAAGGTTCATCATCACTGGGCACAGTTTAGGTGGAGCCTTGGCCACCTTATTTGTCACTGTGTTGAGCCTACATCATGAGTCAACCATTTTGGAGAAGTTGGGAGGGGTTTACACATATGGCCAACCAAGAGTTGGCGACCAACAGTTTGCAAAGTTTATGGTTAATACTCTCCAAAAATATGGCTTCAAATATCATAGATATGTTTACTCTTCTGACTTGGTGCCTAGACTTCCTTTTGATGCCATCATTTTCAAATACAAACACTTTGGTAGATGTGTCTACTTCAACAGCCTCTACAGAGGAAAGGTAAGAACAAATTAATAGACTTTTTTATTTTTACTTTTGAGAAACTATTCAATTGCCCCATCACAACGTGTCTGCATAGTTTTTCACGGTAAAATATATAGGAAAAATGGGAAACACTCGCATTCTAGATAAAATACATGAGCTTCCATCTCAAAACTATGGTTATGAGAGGAGTATCCCATGTATCATACAAAAATTGTGAGGTATTCTTATTTGTCCAGTATGAGATTGTCAACCTATCTTTTTTCTTTTTTTTTGGGACCAAATGACCGGTTGGGTTTTATGAGTCATGATACCACATTAGATAAACATGAGATTCCTCTCAAAACCAAATTGGTTATGAGAGGAGTAATTCATGTATCATACAAAGACCGTGAATTCTTCCCATTTCTTCAATGTGAGATCCTCGACATGATATGTATGAAAGTGCTAAATATATGTCAATCTGGTTGAGATATCCCAATGCACTCCCTGTACGTATCTTGAATTTATATTTGTCTTATTGATACATCGATAACCTCGTTGAATAAGTTTTATCCATTTATAAAATGAAAATGATTTATATATATGATGAGGGTGATGAATATTGAGTTTTTTTTCTTTTTTTTTTTTTTTCAGATTGTGAAGGAGCAGCCAAACAAGAACTACTTCTCGTTTGTATGGGTGATACCCAAGTATGTCAGTGCATGGTGGGAGCTAATAAGAAGTTTGGTAATCCCATTGTTTATGGGTTTTGATTACTATGAGAGTTTATTAATGAAGGGAGCAAGGATGGTTGGACTGTTGATTCCAGGGCTCACTGCTCATTTTCCCTTGAACTACGTTAATTCCACTCGTTTGGGTAAATTAAATGCACCTGAGGAGATCGAACACCCAATTCTAGGAGATGATATCGAAGACGACTCCTAGAAATACACATATATATATATACACTTAAAATTATTTAGGGCTTGGGGTTAAATTAACTTTTAGTGTCAAAGCGAGAATAGCTCATCCTGAAAGTAGGATGTTCAATCTCTCAACTCTATAATTGGTTGAGAATCTCACATTGAAAAAACTAAAAGACATCACACTCTTGATAAGAATGATAGGTTACTCTTCCATTGCCTCTAATTCAAGGAATGGTTGCATATGTCAATTATTATTCAATTGAGGTAGTTTTAAAATGTATTTTAAGTGCATGTTCGGTACGCCTTTAATCACTCAAAATTAATTTAATATTTAATTTTACACCCTTTTAATGTAATTTTTACTATTTTAAAATACTCTCAAACATGTCCAAATATATTTATGACGTTGTAGTTATCACTAAATATTCTAAATATTTGATTGAAGCTCTCACATGTATTTATTATTCGCTTTATGTTATTATTTTATATTACAAATTTTGTTAATTTTTATTTTAAAATATTGTATAATTTATAATATGTTATGTTTCATAGATATTGTCATTTTCATATTTTAAATTTGGACATACAAAGAATATGAAAATGTTTTTTTATTTATTATGCGTGTGTAATGAGAGTAGGATGTGTATCTTAAAATGCACCTAGATATTGTCACATCAAATATTAATTTCTACGATTAACATTTGTTTTGCTCACTCTATTATTTTTTCTCAAAACAAATCTCTCTATTTTTCTAAACATTTTTCCTACTCTAAAATATGTCTTTTATCTCTCTAATTTTTTTTAATCTAAAAAAAAAATAAAAATTATCAAACATGTTTGATTTGCTACTTTTTACATAAAACAAAAAAAATTATCACACACATATATAACACAAATATTTTTTCTTTTTAAAGTTGCTCTAGGTAAGATCCGAAGTGAGCAAAGATCTGCATAGGAGTTCGTATATCTCAAAAAAGAAAGTCAAACACTCGAGTTTTGGGTCAACTAATAGAAATGATCAAGCCAAACTCGCACATGGTTTAAGGGCCACACCCATTTTGACACTGCCAACATTGCACATGTCTCCAAACGAGTGTTAGAAGAATGACTTTATAAGTAGCCTCATTTCGATAGTCTCAATGGATGAGTAACTCTAAGTCATGAGAAAATCTAACTCTAACTATGTGTAAGGCTAAGTTAAATACTACCTATAACAATAACTTAGACACCTTAGAGTATACTTGGCTTGGTACTACAAGTCCAGATTAGAAGAATAACCAAGATGTGTGTGCGAGTTTTGGATGCCAACATTTTTTAAGCAGAAAATGAAGTACAAGGACATAAAGATAGTTGGGCTGGCAAACGGGTGTTCATATATATATATTAAACAAAGTCAAACTAGAGTGGGCGTATTGACAATATATTGGCCATTACTCACAAATATGACCTTTTTATAATTCAAGACCGACCCACCTCTATCAATTTCTCCCTCTGCCTCTCCCAGAAAGGAAAATGAGCATTCAAATCGTAAGTAGAAAGTTAGAAGAAAGTCGAAGGGCAAGCTAGTGAACAACAACATATTCAAAATATAATGTCCTTTTTCTTTGGTTTTTGACGGGGAACGCACCCACATTTTGGATTACTTTCACGTATTAAAATTATTCAAACTTTATATATGATTATATATGAGTTTAAGATTCACAAACCTACATACAAATGAGGAAACTCTAAATTCAAGATTCAACCAACGTCAAATTAGTTTATCTAATTTGTTAGCTAAGTTCTGTTGAGACAATTGATGATCCATATTCATTTTCAGAACTTTTGCTTATTGGAATCATAGATTGCTGACTCAATTTTTTTCTTTTTTTCTCTTTAAGCAAAAAAAAAAAAACATTCATTTTAAAAAACTATAGAGTTTAAATTAGTAAATTCAAGTTGGTGGAGTACCAAAAATACCCTAAAATTTTTGGTTGACCAACTAATAAAGAATATTATTGATCTTCTAGATAGGTTTGTTGGTTGACAATAAAAAATATTTAGGCCAAAATGAGTATAGTTCAACTGGTATCAAGTAGAGGTTAAAGATTCCATCTCCACTCCACATATATTGTCAAAAAATAATAATAATAATAATTAGGTGCATTCTCAAACATTGTAGCTATTTTTATGCAGCATGTATGATTGGAGTAGGTTATACTAATATTGGTGCAGCCCAAGATGCATCCATCTTTTGACAAATTCATGTGTAAAAATCAAAGTCCTAAAATTTATGTCCTATCTCTCATAAGAACATGAGTACATATCAGACAATAGCTATATCTCTTTAGATTCAATTCCCTCAGTTGTCTAATTATAATTTGTTATGTGATAAACTTTTTTTTTTTCAAGACACACCAAAATATTGCTCACCTAAAGTTTCAAAGTAATGTTTAATGTTTAATTTGTCGTCCAATCACATGGTGACAAGTGGAAACTTATTTTTTCAATTTAATTTTAATTTTTTTGTTGGGTTGGGTTGCAAAGTGGTTGTGGTCCAGTTAGCACCTAAGGCTATGTTTGGTATTGCTGGTATTGCATTAGCAGTGTCAAAAAGTCATTTAGAAAAATTTTTAACCGTTTGTAGCATTTGGTAAAACATATGTAAATTAAATCTAATTCTATTAAGATCATTTTTAAAAACACGTTAAATTTATGTTTGCTTTAAAAGCAGTATCCTACTGGCTTTTAAATTCTCCTCAAATCAGGTACAATTTTTAATTAAGCTTTAGATTTCAATTTTATACTTAAAAAAAAAAAAAAAAAAAAGATTTATTCGATATGTTTATCTATCTCTCACCTAATAAAATATATTTTCTATTTTTCATGAGTTAAATGCATCATTTTTTTTAAACAAAGTATAACATATTGATTTTTTTAAAATAAATCTATTTTCCTTAATATTTAAAATTAATATATAACAAACAAAAATTATCATACTAAACAGTTATTTAAAATTTTAAATTACAAAAAAAAAAATTAAAAAATTGATTATAAATCTATTTTAGTTATTATTCCTAAAATAAGATGTTTTTGTATTTATTTACTAAACACTCTAACCTATTTTTTCAAGTTTAAACTGAAATTTATCAAACACTATTTTACTTCCTTTCACAGCTAATTTTTCTAAAAACACAGTCGGCAGCAATAAGAGCTATCGTAATCCCAATCTCAATTGCAAATGTAGCCTAAGTATTTCTCTAATTTAATTAGTAGGTTTGCACTTTGAAAAATGTTCCATAAATCTTTATTTATTTATTTATTTATTTGAGTTCAAAAATATGATAACGGAGAGTTTCAAACCAATCCTTTAATTTTTCAGTTGATTGATGCTTATTATCTAAATGTTTTATACTTAGATTCACAGTTCATAAAATTGTTCAAATAGGGTATTTGAACTTTAAGAGGTTAGATTAGATTTTGTATTTTATAATAATCTACTATAGATGCACGCCATTTATATTAAAAAGTTCATGAACTTATTATTCAAATTTATCTAAAACATATTAGATAAGTTAATAATTTAAAGTTATACTGTTTTAGTTTAGCAATGACGTAGTAAGGACCAAAATAAGCTTAATCTCAACTGACATAAGTATGTGTTAACGACTAAGAAATATGTAACCAGAATCTCTCAATCTCATTGCAGTCACATACTAGAGTGAATATATTGTCACTATAAAAATGCAGCAACAATATCTTTTCTATACATGAATCAAAGAGTTTGGGGGTGATGTTTTAGAGGAAGATAGATAGTTCTGCAGGAATCTGAAAAGAAAAGAAAAAAATGGTTTGGAAAGAACATGAATTTAGTAAAAATTATGTGATACTGAAGCCACATAATGCAAATGTGTTTGATCTGTTTTTGTTCATACTTCCTTTTGGGTTCAAAAAGAGGAAGTTGATGGATTGTCCTGATGGCAAAGAAGAATCTTACAGAAGCTTTGCTGATCGTTTGATAATCTTCGTCTCCATGTTATTGCAGATACTCATTCTCGCTATCGCTACTCCGCTCGCTAACGTAGACGCCTTTCTCCAGAAACTCTTCAATTTTGTCTCCTTCAATGGTACCATTCCACAGCTTGTCTTCAAGCTCATCAGAGGTATTTCTTAATCTTACTTTCTCATATGCTTTACGTTCTTTTTTCTTTATTATTTTTTTTATAAAAAAATAAGCTTATAAGTTGTGTGTGCAGGAGAGACTTTGGTGCAACCTGATAAAAGTTCACCAGATTACACATCAGTGGTGGGATTCACAGATTGGAGAAGAGATTTGGACAACTCCATAAAACCTAATGACACTTTCAGATATTATAGTGTCCTAACCATAATGGCTTCCAAACTCTCCTATGAATCCCTTCCATTTGTCCAATCAGTCGTCAATGACCGTTGGAAGGTAAAAGGCCCTTACTTGTCTACACGCCCATTACTACAAATAGCTCGGTCATTCGAAGCTTAATTAGTGGTTCGGTGCTTCATTTCTCTTCGTCTTAATTTAATGCAGTATTCTTTTTAAAGAAAACAAAAAATAATATCACTACTCTACTAAAACAGAGACATATTTATTGGTACGAAGGTAACCAAACTTTGTTTCATATGTTATGAAATTATATAATAATATATTTTCTTAATCATTTATATCATACTATTTTTAAAAATGGTTATATTGTGAATGTTATATGAATATAGATTGTTGAAGATTTAGAAAGTTATATAATGCATTTTTCTTTTATCTTGCAGATGAAGTTACTCGGTTACTACAATTTCTGGAATGGTAAGACTGTATGGACTTGTAGTCACAAGTAGGATGGTTTTTAACTGATGAATCATCTCAAATCGGTCTAATTCAATTCCAATTAATTGCTAAATAAAATTCAATTATTGTGACTAATATTGGTCAATATATTGGTTAAGATATATATTTTCGACCCAGAAAGTAAAAAGGTCAAAACTTTTATTATCACATATTATTGAACTCAAGCAAAGAAGAAGAAAAAAAAAATTAAAAAAGAAAAAAACTACATGTTTAGTGTTTAAAATAGCTAACCTTGACTTAAAGGTCTAATTTTTGAATCCCTTCACTAAAATATTATGCTTAAGTTGACATAATTGAGATGAAAACGTTTTTTGTTCGTCACTTAAGAAGTCATATCATATAAAAATTTTTGGTAGAAAAAAGCTTGGGTGCAACACTGACTGTGCCATCTCTTGTGCAACCCGACTAGCACCCAATAGAATCGTGCCATGTGGCACAATTTTTTTTTTTTTTAATAATTTTTTCAGTAAAAAGAAAGAGAGAGTATCTAATTGAAGTTGATTTGAAAATGTTCAGACTTCCAAAACCGAGCAACAACTCAAGCATTTATGTTTCAAACCACAGCCTCGGATCCAAACATAACAGTGGTGGCTTTCCGAGGAACTTCCCCACTGGACGCATTCGATTGGCAAGTCAATGTGGACTTCTCTTGGTATGACATTCATGGCGTCGGCCGTATTCACAGTGGCTTCATGAAAGCCCTCGGCCTCCAAAAGCGCAAAGGTTGGCCCAAAGAACTCATTCCAACAACAACAACCCCCCAATTTGCCTACTACACCCTCCGTCAAAAACTCATTGACATTGCCAAAACCAATGCCAATGCAAGGTTCATCTTCACTGGCCACAGCTTAGGCGCAGCTCTCGCTATCCTCTTCGTCGCCATACTTGCCCTTCACGACGAGTCGATTGTGCTAGAGAAGATACAGGCCATCTACAGCTACGGCCAGCCGAGAGCCGGTGACCGACATTTTGCTGAGTTTATGGTAAGCATCATCCAAAAATACAACTTCGAATATCACAGATACGTTTACTTTAGTGACTTGGTGCCTAGACTTCCTGCTGATGGCATCCTTTTCAAATACAAACACTTCGGAAGATGCATCTATTTTGACAGCCTTTACAGAGGCAGAGTAAGAACAGACTTAAACCACCCTCTCTTCTAATTTGTCAGAAAAAAAAAAAAAAATTATTAGGAATAATAATATTGAATGTTTGTTTCTTCTTTCTTGGTACAGATTGTGAAGGAGCAGCCAAACAAGAACTATTTCTCGTTGCTATGGCTGATACCTAAGTATTTAAATGCATGGTTGGAGCTCGTAAGAAGTTTCGTAATCCCATTTGTGAAAGGTTATGATTACTATGAGAGTTTGCTAATGAAGGTGGTAAGGTTTATTGGACTGTTTGTTCCAGGACTCACTGCTCATATTCCTACAGACTATGTTAATTCCACTCGTTTGGGAAAATTAAACGTATCTGAGGACATTCTTGGAGTTGGAAACGACTGTATAGAACCTGACTACTAAAATACATAGGAAGAAGAAGATTAAGATAACTTTTTCATGTTCCTTTTACCATCATCCTTTTACCTTCATATTAGTCTAACGTTAATTTAAACATGATTGTCTTTTAAAATATGAGGCGAGCTAGTGAATGACATCAATGCCAATTATGATTCTCAATTGCAAAATAGTTTTACCAATTTTGCTGTTTAAATTGTATTTTGATCTTGATTTCTTTTGACGTTTAAATTCTATTTTCATCAATAAACTTCTGGTTCTATTTCATTAATTTCCTAAACTTTCAAATAACATTTTCACGTCTTTGAACTCTCAAATACAAAAATATGAGTACATGAAGTATGTAAATTCTGAAAAACCATTTGGGGAGAAAAAGGCCAAAGGGGGCAGGGGAATTTTGACACCAAATAGTGCCACAATAGTTCTCGTCCTAGACGGTGAATTTCTATGCCATGATCAACTTCTTTGTAGATGTTGATCGAACCAGAGCTGATGGAACTTAAAAGCTAATATGAGCTATACGCATGGACTGAAAATATATAGCATAAGATAAAAAATTCATCAAAATAGATATCCTACAACCAAGAGACATCCATATGTATCATATACGCTACGTCCACAATGAACCTTTCTGGCTTTCAATATCAACAAATTGTTGACTTGGTCGACTGTTGGCAATGTCTGCTGTTCAACAGATTCCATTCAAGAAGATCTGCCACTAGAGATTTTCTTAAAAGCCCTCTTGTTATTTGGAGGGAGGAAAAAAATCAGATTCCATTCAAGACCGTTGGCAATGGATGATTTTGCAGGGAGAAAGAATGAATAAACGAGCAGTTCACCGGAGCCAGCCTCAGAAAGCGTGGCAAGTGAAACAACTGCTTAATGAAGTCCTCTGAGGGCTTCTGCCAGAAGAAACTACTCCTTGAGAAGACCCATCAACTTGGCTCATCTGATTAGCTAGCACGAAGTTCCTCATTTCCTGAGCTTTCTTCTCAGCAGATTTCAACTTTTTTACGATCTTATCCATGGATGATGATCTCTTCTTCTCCAGCTTCATCTGAAATATATTTCCAAATGAGTAAGTTAGTAACTGTACTTTAATGTCCATATCTCTTTCAGTTATGAGAATTTTAGATTGCATGTTCATAGCTCCCATGAGTTACAAAAATACCAAGCATGGCAAATTATAAAAAAGATCAGCAAAACTGTATAACCAAGTAACAATAAGGAATGAAGCAATAAATTTGAAAGGAAAAGTCTCAACGTTTGGTGTTACTGAAAGGAACTCACTACATCTCGTGAATATATTCAGAGAAAAATTGATTGAACCAAAAGAAGTCTTTTGTTACAAGGATAAGAAGAATAGTATATTTTGTAAGTTGCAAGCGACACTTGAATATATATGTGTCAACAATGCTATAGGTAGAGTTGAAGACAACCTCTAACTTCCTAATAGCAGCCTCAGCTTTTGCCTTCTGAAGATTCTCCCATGCTGTAATCTTTGCCTCCTCTCTCATGACTCTGGTAAAGGAGTGGGGGTGGCAACAGTCAATAGTTATGTTATATCATTTTCCGCAAAGTAACTTACTCATTCGTAGAATTCTTGTCATCAGTTTAATGGCAGTGTGAGTTTCTATCAACACCTGAGTCCCAACCTTCATGTTATGCAAAGAGCACATCTTTTCTCTATCTCCCTTGGATGCAATAATTATTTTCTTCAATAGTTAAAAGCACTTCAAAACTCTTAGTTATTATTTTGTGATGCATTATAACATCTTTTATGAATATGATTATACAGAAGAATCTACGTACTTTGAGATGCTCCTTGTTGTGTCTGATACATCCCAAGCACAGATCACAGGCTCTGCATCCTTGTCATGAAGTTGACCCTTGCATGGAATCCGGGATTTGTGTTTCTTAGACCACCTAGTCAAGGTAACGCGTCCATCAACCTCAACGTCCTTGACTACCGATTTCGGGCAAGACAGGCTCTTTAACTCCCTAATGGGTTGGACAGAAGAAGTGGCAACAGAAATAGGTGGTCTAATCTCCAAAGATGATTTGAAGTCATCGTCCGGGCTCATTTGGGTTGCCATGTCCCTTCTTGAAACATCACGAGATATATTTGTGGCAGAGTTGTTGACTCTGTCAGAGTTTTGAGCTACATTTAAATGTTGAGCAGATTAGAATGGATAATTTTGAATGATAAGAAATCATTATAATTCAGGTTTTTCCGCCATCCATGAACTAATTCCCTTTTGACATGCTCCAGGACAATAGGACGGACTATTTAAACATATTTCAATCAATCTGATAATCAATTCAATCATGACATAACGAAATATTGTCCAAAGAAAATCAAACTTGTACCAACTGAAGAAGTCAATGAAGACTCACTCCGCGTTTGAGAACATCCATGCACACTAACTGAGCGTGCTATGCAAGGCTGATTTTGTACAGGGTTGTCTGCTTCGTGACCACTCGAATGAACTGCCAACCCATCTGCTGCAACCATTCCTGCCGAAAAGGGTGAAGACACGAAATTCCCCTCCTTTGATCTTTCAAGCATCAGCATTCCTGGTGAATACGATGAATTGTATGCAATACCAGGAAATCCAAGTGGGCCACTTTTCGACTTGGGCCGCCTCTGAGCTGGAGGGACAGCAGATCTGACCATGCCATCTTTGAAAACAGGACTGAAGATCCACCGTTCTGCATCTTCCCATTTAGATGGCAATGTTCTCCCATTACTGAAAGGGAAGAATGCAGTAGTTGTTTGCTTTGTGCTATAATTTTTATGCAACGGAACTCTTTCTGAGCTCCAACCTTTTTGGATTTCAGCATTGGCAGGCCTACAACTAGACATAGCAGGACTTTGTAACCCATTTGTATCAGATGTTATAGGTGAGAAAGAGCTCTTTCTCATGATTGCCTGACGAGGAGATGAGACAGTGACACTATTCAGGTCCAACGAAGCAGCTCTTTGCCTGTCTACCTTATTCAATAAAGCTTCGGATCTTGTTCTTCGATCCCGACATTCTGTAAAAACAGTTGGGTGAAGACAATACTTATTTCCTAAGTATCGAAGACAGAGCATTAATTATCAATCATCACTTAGCCGAGTTTACAAATTACCTTTGAGAGCGAGAGAAAAGGAGTTTCTAGCCATATCCAATGATTGACATCCATCCATCGCGTCAATATCGCTATTTTCCTTTTCAGCTGCCCAAGATTTGAAGATACGGGAACATGAGAAAAGGATTGGGATGAGTCGATGAGAAAACTCTCAAAGAACTTTGTCCTTTTCTATCAATCTCCCTTACACTTTTCTTTGTTACCTTACTTTTCTTTTTCTTTTTCTTTTTTGCGCATTTGATTTTTAAGCCTAAAAAATCAACTCTGTACCTTTCACTTTCTCTCTTTTTCCAGGTAGACGATTGTGCTCCCTTCCCACAGAGGAATGGATTGCCTTCGGATCAGAATCTGGACCACTGTTTTCTTCTTTGCGTTCCTCAATGTTCCCTTCCAGATGCTACAGTCAAATAAAAGGTTTAGTAGCTAAGAAGTTAACAATAAGCTCGCGTATAGTATGTATACTGGGAAGCGCTCGGACTCTAACTATGCATGAAAAATCTTACAATTGTGAACAAAAATCCTCACACGGCTCGTTCATGTTATCGATAGCTTAACAAAATACAGAATGAGATAATCGCATCGGCTCAAAGAATGGAACGAATTAGAAACCCGTTCATAAGCATGAGCTATTAAAACCTAGTATTCCATAAACGCGAAAGAAAAACGCAAGCGAATCAACTAAACAAGTTACTTGAAAGAGAAGTGACGAAATTACCAGGGAGATGTCAGAGTTTCGACAGTCATAATCGTGAGCATCAGAGGCGAAAGAGCAGCGTTCGACACTGGCAGAAGTAGAAGAAAAAACACTATAATTCGACTCGAGAGTGAAAACGAGGGACTCAGGACTAGAATCACGCGTCCTGAAGCGCGATCCTAAGGAGAATGCAGCCTCCGCCATTTCCACTGCTCTCAATCTGCTTGCTCAATCAACACAAAAACGTAAAGAAGAAGACAAAACGCAAATTACCTTCAGATTGCCTGTTCCTTTGTGTAGGAGAAAAATGTTTAAAGAATGCGTAAGCAATGGCGGACATTAAGGGAAATAGCAATAGCATAGCATGCAGAAGCGTCATTATCTCATGGTCAAGCATGCTTAATTATGATCTTCCATTAGAATTACTAAACAAAAGCAGGTGAAAAAAAAAAACCATAATTCATATTTGGTTGCTTTTAAGATTCCGCCATTGATAGCCATTGTTGACAAAAATCTGTAAAGAAATTGACTGGAACAGTGGAGTAGTAGGGTCCCCCAACCCCAAACCCATTGAAGCAGAATTCAGATGGTAGAGGAAACAGTCTGCCAAATTTAATGGTACGCTCTACTCTGGGTATTAATTATTAATTTAAAGTATTCTGTTACCTCTTGTACTTTTTACTATCCACTTTTATTTTATATAGATAGTAATATGTGACAGTCTATTGCAATATTTTGTTATTATTTATAAATATTTTTAATTTTTTGTTATTTAAAATAATTTTCTTAATTGTTAGAGTAATTAGGTTGGATGGTATTTTAAGGATAATAATTAAATGTATAGCAACATTTTTAAAAAATTACAAATATAGGAAAATTCATCCACTATACTCTTATCCAACATATGGTCTATCACTTAAACCTTACTATTGATATGGTCATAAACTTCGAAAGCAAGATCTAAATTTTGCTGTATTTGCAAATTTTTTTACATTGTACTATATCTATAAATATTTTAGATCCAATTGCTATATTTGTAACTACCTCTAATTTTTATATTAAAAATATAATATATAAAAAGAAATTATTTTAAATGGTAAAACTGCTGAAAATATTTATAACTAAAAATAAAATACACTATCTATCATAGTTTATCGTAGATAGACAATGATTGATTCCTTTTGCTATATTTAAAAAGAACTCTGTGCAAATAAATTTTTAAAATGTATAGTAAAAATATTAATAAATAAAAAAATAACAATAATAATTTTCTTTGGAAAAGAGAGCAAAGAAGATAGATATGATGAAGGTGATGGAAAGACGTTAGGTTGCGTGTCTTGGACTCTTGGCGTTGCAGAAATTATTTGAGCAGAGATTAATACGCTACCCTTTTTTTCAACTTTTATTACAAAATTTAGGGAGTCTTCAACTAATGCATAGTGTAACGCCGGACTAAAGGAAGAGTATATAAATGAATTGGTATTTCTTTTTTTCTTTCTTTCATTCTTTTACTCAATTATAAGAATTTTTCAAAAGAATAATTTACAATTTTATGTGTTAAAAATTTATATAGAAAACATGTGAGTGAAAACAAAAGATGAATCTTTTGTTAGATGTGGAAATATTATTCTAAGAAACATTAAGATAGTGTGACCGTGCAGGGAAATGTTGGAGTATGTTGTATTTAGTTTATAAATCCTAGGCCAGATATTACCTACGCCAAAGAGAGCCTAATTCAAACTCGTTTTTTTTGAAGTTGGAGATTCAAATCTTGATATTTAAAAAAGTAGTTGATGCTTATCTAAAAACAAAAAATTTAGAGTTAACAAAAGTTAGGTTATAGTTGACTAATTCCTTTTTTATAGAGTTTTTAGGCTTAAAAACGGTTTAATTGGTTATGAGTCTATTTCAGATTTTTGTGATATTTAAGAACTTAATACTAAAATTTTCTAAATTTAAAGAGATGATTGATAAATTAAAAGTTTAGCGTGTGTTATTAAAATAATCTAATAATTTGAATTTTATAATTTCTAAAAGAAAATAGACGAATTTTAAGATGTGTTTTGGAGTATCTTTCTAAAAATTAAATATGATTAAAAAAATAAGTCATTTTAAAAAAAAAAAAAAAAAAAAAAAATCTTTAAAAAATGAGCTTATAAAAATAAACTAGTTTAAACTAACTTTTAGAAAAGTGAATTTTGAATAATCTCTCCCTAATTTGTACGAGAAACTACCTTCAACAACCACAATGGGCTAACTTCTGGAAACCACTACTAACCACCATCTCGGTTGATCACCGTCGGCCAATTCCGACCATCGACTATTACCCTATCTATAAATTATTTTATAATAAATTAAAATTAATAAAAATATTTTTAATATATAACCAATTAAACCAACTTTTATGTAAAAACATTTTCTAAATAAATTTTTATTTTAATGAATTTTTACCAAGAGTGTCTAAATAAAAATGCATTCTTAAAAAATATTTTTTCTTTAAGCCATTTCAAACCGCGTCCTGAACTTGAATTAAACCACCGATGTTAGAGCAGAACTACATCATCACAGTAGAACTTGATAATGTTCCATAAAAGGTAGCGTTTGGAGGGCGTGGCCGAAATTTAGTTTTAAGCACCCACGAGAGAATCAATCACTAGTAGTGGATACAGACAAGGCTGGCTGCCTCTGTTAACATGTTAAATCATGCCCCCCCCCTCAACACTCTTATTTACACACATATTAATTGAATATTGAATTTACCAAAAAGTAATGATAAAATAATGATCCACAGGAAACTTGAAAATAACGAAAGTTCAGACAAATTATTTTAATTAATTGAGGGAAAACCTAATGATTATTTCAATGAAAATCAAACGTCAATCGTACGCAATTGCGCATATGAGCTTCTAACTATACACAGTCAAAATCAGATAAATAACAGAGATTTCACATAGAGCGAAGAACACCAAGGTGAGAAAGTAAATAAGGGGATGTTTGTGGTGCCGGATTGTAATCAAGATTACTAGGAATCTGATTACGATGGGTTTTATTGTCTGGAATTGAAACACATTGGAATCTGATTACGGTGTTTGGAGTGCAGGGTTTGGGTTGGGTTTGGCTGTTTTTTTCTTTTAATATTATTATGGCTGTTTTTTTTTTCTACATCGGTTTAAGCATCATATAAATGGAAATTTGTCGGTTCATACTATAGAAAATTAAACTATCATAGTATATTATAATTTTGATTTTTTTGCTTTTAAATATTATTTTGACTGTTTTTATTTTTTTAATATTATTTTTAGTATTTTTCTATATTTGTTTTAAGCATCATATATTTTGAACTATATCTGTTCATACCATAGAAAATGAAACTATCATACTATATTATAATTATGATTTTTTTTAATAGTATTTTGACTTTTTTTTAAAATATTATTTCCACTATTTTTTTCTTCTACATCTTTTTTAACCATCATGTATTTTGAATTTTATTTGTTCATACTATACAAAATTAAACTACCATACTATAAGACTGATTTTGATTTTTTTTTCTTTTTAAATATTGTTTCAAATTATTATGCTATATTATAATGTTGACTACTTTTTCTTGAAGTATTATTTCAACTGTTTTTTTTTTTTTTTTTGGTACATCTGTTTCAACTATCATAGTATATTAGAATTAAAAGTAAAATAATGTTAGTATATAATAATAGGACAACGATATAAAATTAAAGTTCGAAAAAAAGTACACATAATTCAAATTACAAACAACATCATGGAAAGATAAGGTTCCTTAATCATAAAATAACTAGGGTTGCAAATTGAAGGGAGAAAAAGCAGAGTCATAGTGCTGGATCACGTGGTCGCCCGAGGACTTGCATGCAATAGTCGTACTTCCACTGTGGTGGGAAGTCCACAAAGTGGCTTAACAGCATTGGATCTGCAAGCAATGACCGTGCAATAGTCAATCCATCCTATACCGACAGACTAGGAACGGATTGCAGCTCGACGTATAGTTCTTGACGACGACGCCTTGCCAGGTCCCCGTTCATGACAGGCCACTGTGCAATGCCGTCAATAGACTTCGTCAGAAGTTGGAATCCCTCACGAACCACCTCGCTGTACTCTCCAATCGATGAACTTCGAGACCTCCTACTCCTTGATAGCAAGCTACTCCCAGAACCTCAACCGCTAGGGGTAGTCGGAAAGTCCTCTGACGTGGGCGAGCTAGCAAAAGGTGGATCAGGAGTATAGAAGTTCTCAAAGTATGGGGATTGGTTGTTCAGTATGTCCTCGTTCTCCTCTTCCATAACAAGTTCAGATCCGACCTCTGCAGTGGTGGTTGAATGACTCCCTGTGGCTCTGTCTTTGCCGAATACGATGGCCAAGTCATCATAGTATGGAAATGACTTATGGCGCAGTCCTTTTGCACTCGGATGACTCTGTTAAAGGTGGCTTGTGTTATGTTATGGCCTATACAAATTTAAACGAAGAAGAAATAAATAAAACATGTAATTAAATTACCTTGACCCATGCGTCAAATATCTCCGCCTCACAATCAATACATTTGCGCTCCGCATTCCACCCAAAGCCACTACAGTCTGGGCCCAACATTCAGCAATTGCGCTGTACTGTCTCTTCAAGGTCCTGACCCTTGACTCCAGATGTGGGCTAACCTGTATGGAACACCCTGGTATCCTCTGTTGCATCATCCGTAGTATGTTTGATAGGAATCCAAGTCGGAAAGTCCCGTTATCAGCTCACCAGTGTCCAGACTACACGCACTGGACCAAACACTCCATGAGGATTCTATCCTCCTCATCCATCCATATATGTTTTGCTGCTCTTGCACGTGACCCGAATGCTTCCATCTGAAATTGAATTTGTCAACACATGCAGGATATAACATTGCGAAAAGAATGTGGGGAATCAATCCATTCACACTATAACATTGAAACATTCACATATGTTATATAAAAAAATTGCACAGCATACACGTCGGGCACCAACAAAATACTTTATACATACAAAAAAAAAAAATCAATTCCAATCTTCTCCAAAAAAAAATAAATAAATAAATAAATAAAAGGAATACATAGAATTTCCCAAAGGCGTCTTTAGTTTGCATTCCATTCAGCGCCCATCTGATTTGCAATATTATCCCTCCATGCAGTGAATGCATCAGATGTCTCCACAAATTCGATATTCTCATTGTCTGTTGGTATTGGTCCCCCCTGACTTCCCTCTCCTTCGTCGAGTAAGGAATTTGGTCCCATTTCTCAAATTATTAAATTGTGCAGAGACAACATGCATGTATGGTCTTGCACTGCACATCAACCGGGTAGTATGATTTTCCTCGGAGGATTACCCATCGACCTTTCAACATCCCGAACGCTCTCTCAATAACATTCCGAGCAGATGAATGTCTCATATTGAAAAGCTCCATGGGGCTTGTTGGCGGGTTCCCTCTACACCACTCAGTCAGATGATATCTTTGTCCCCAATAAGGAGCCAAAAATCCCACAGCGTTTGGATAACCGGCATCGCATAGATAGTAGTATCCTGCGAAATTGGGCCAAGTTATCACTTGTCATACATTTTTTTTTCGTATGCAAGAGTATATCGATATCTACAAACTAACCCCTTGGGACTTTCAATTCAGTTGGCCTGGACACTGCATCTCGCAGAACCCTCGAGTCAGCAGCTGATCCTTCCCATCCAGCGAAAACGAATATGAACTCACACGTTTGATTGCATACAGCAAGAACGTTCGTTGCAATGCCCTTTCTAGTCCTATAGCGTGGTCGATCAGCTGCACTGACATTTACCTTTATGTGGGTTCTGTCAAGTGCACCTAAGCAATTCTGTGACGAAACGTTGTTTAAATGATAAGTTGAAGGTAATTTCTTAAACCCCAAACAATACCATTAAAACAACATAATGATTGTACCTGGAACCAGCGCCATCTGTCATCTGTACAATTCTCAGTGACTGGCTCTGGTTTTCCGCAATAGAACGTCGTACAATCTCAATATTGCATTGAGCACAATATTGAAGTGCCTGGAAACAGTCTCGCCAGACCTTGCAAATTGGCGTCGCATCACTCAATTTTTGACATCGTGTGCATCTATGTGCAGGAAGATAGCCAACATTTCCTCCACATCTACATATTTCGTGGGCCTTATCCTACCCATCATCCTAAGTAGTTGACACAGAATCGTGAATGTTCGCATATCCATGCGAGTGTTCTCACGACACGTCTGATCATCTTCATAGATCAGACGAAAGAAATTCAACTGTCGAATCTGATGTCTAATTAGTGGAGACAGTCGCTCCCGATTGTCATCCAATTGTAGCAAAGTGGTGATAGTATTCATCATTCCTATGGTAGCCGCACATACAACCATCAGTATTGTAATGAGCTCATCAGGTTGAATGTTCATGTCATCCATTGATTAACTGAACTAACAATAGACCTGACAAGATAGCGGTCATACTTAAGTATTCCTATTTATTCTAGGTCCTATCTATTCGATCTTCCTATGCAATCAATCTTTTCTTACACCCTACCCAATTTATTATTCAGAAAGATATTGATTACAAATGAACAAATGAATAAGTAAACAACTCAACACATAAACAAACAAACACGTAAACAAACAAACAAACTCATCAAGAGAAGAATGACTATAATCTCGGTTGGAACACGCTATTTAGATTCCAATTTGAAAAGTCAATATAAATTAATTGTGAAAATATTTTCAATTCCCTTAATCATATAGAACCATAGTTGATGGGGTTATATGCTACTTGACTACCATTTCTCAAAAATTATGTTGTCAATACTACTTGATAAAATTTTTCTAAAACTACAACTTGAGAAATTGTTTTATAGAAATAGATATAGAAAATGTAGGAAATAGTCCATTCTATTTAGAAAGGATGTTGAGAATTGTTTAAGTCCCGAAATTTTTAAAAAGTAAGAAACATTTGAGTTCAATCTAAAATTTTTGCAAACTTGAAGTACCATCTTTTTTAGATTACAAAACATTGGTTTTTTTTTTTTTTTTTTTATAAAACCTCATTGAATCTAAGTTGAAGTACAACTTTTTTTGTTTAAAACCGCATTAAATTTGAATTGAAGTACCAACTTTTTTTTTGTTACGATGTTCGAAAACTTGGTTTTCAATTCTAAAACCGCATTGAACAACTATTTGAGTTGAATTGCCACGTTTTTTGCAAACGTTTGAATTTTAATTATAAATTATACAATGGTTTCAATTATAAAAATTTATTTTCCTATTCATCTTCCAGATTATAATTGGTACCTTTTTTACTCTTTTTTTTAAAAAAATAAATAAAAAGTTACTCTTCACTTTTTTATTATTATTATTATTATTTTAAATTTTCTCTCATATTGAATCACATACTTAATCATCAGAAAATGTGTTTTGTGTAAAGTACAAAAAGAAAATGTATTGCATAACACAAGTAATTTCCAATAGAAATAGTAAGAAATTGAACATTAACAGAACAATGTATTACAAATGTATTGTATAACACAAGTAATACACATAAACATCTCAAACAAAATACCATATACATTTGTCAAACAACAAGTTGTACGAATAATGTACTTAAAAAACAGAACAATGTATTATAAATAAGTTACGTGTAATGTAATGACGGTCGGACGGGTAGGTTGGTTAATTGTCAATTTCCACCCTACACTGAAAAAA
>QLSR01000465.1:181789-208568 GCA_031780015.1 Citrullus colocynthis | reverse complement strand
AAAAAAAAAAAAAAAAAAAAAAAAAAGTTATGTTAGTTAAGTAAACATCATGACTAGGAAAAAAAATTCAATTAAAAAACTGAGCATACATACGTACCCGTTAGAACTCGACTGTCAATCGGGTTAAAGAGGCAAATGGATAAGGCACATATCAAACGAGAAGTCCACCATCACATGAAACAGAAGAAAGTTTGAATAAAAATAGTTCATAACATAAGGAGAAATAAATAAAAAATAGCAAAAGCTTCAAGGGGACTCACCAGAAAAGAAGAATTTGGAGAGCTAATTTCTTCTCCAAATGTTGTGCACAATATAGAATAGGAGAGAATTGGTATATATAAGCATGTGAATCAATGAAGTTAAACAACCCAACCACTCAAATTAATTTGAGTAAACAGTGCAAGATTTAAATGGAATGACCCAAATTTAATAAGCCAACAACCAAATTATAATAATAATAATAATAACAACGCAAGCCTTCGACCAATGCAAGGCCTTCGACCCTCGACCAATGCAAGGCCTTCGACCCTCAACCAACGCAAGCCTTCAACCAACGCAAGGCATACCTTCGACCAACGCAAGGCCTGCTTCGACCAACGCATGGCCTGCTTCAACCAACACATGGGGAAGAGTGAATGCCGAAAGAAGGGGAAGAGTGAATGCCGAGAGAAGGCGACAGAAGAGAGAGAGAGGAGATTTCGGGCAGAGTGTGCATTGGGAAGCGGCAGAAACTATGGAAATGAAGGGAAACCGGGAGATGGGGAGGGAAGGATTGGGTTGGGTTGTATTTGGGGATGGTTTTGTAATCCAAACCAACCCCAAAGCCCACTCCCCAAACATGGGTTTTATAACCCAATACAATACAATCCAGCCCAATCCAATACCCCAAACACCCCCTAAAAGGCTTAGATTTCTCACTGGGTGGAGTTAATAAGCTACTTCAACTAAAATATAACTGGATTCTAATTGATTATGTTTATCTATTTTCTTCAGTTACAATGAATTGTAGAACCGCTTCTAAATCTATAATCTTCGTGCAATCTAATTGAGGAACTAAGAGTCTTTAATCCCATTGTAGTTGAAAATTACACGAAACGACCAACTACCTTTACAGTTTCTGTTAAAAATATTATTAATGTAACGGGCAAAATTATGAATCTACCAAATTTATTGTTACATTTACCTTTACCGATAAAATTAAGCAATAATAATAACGGCAACGATAACAGTAAAATGCGACAGATTCATAATTACGCAATCAAAGACAATCCAATTATGTTTACGCTTGTTATAATTCATCCACCAATTAAAATCTCATTTCGATTACACTAATTGTTAGTACAGATTGTAACACATGACCTAAATATGTCGGAGTTAAAGAAGTTTGTGTTTGGAATGTAGAGTGGTAAAATGAAGTTTTATCGATAAATGTATAAAATAGGAAAGAAAAAAGGTTAAATGAAATTTTTCGATAAATGTGTAAAATTCAATAGTGTTTACTATTGAAATTGGGTGGTTTAACACTAATTTTGGTGAGACAAACAACCCTTAATTGATTTATACCATAAATTTGGATAAAAGAGTGTCAATCACTATATTATTATTATTTTAGTTCAGTTTAATATGGGTGAAAAATGAAACTATCATAGGTTGAACTAAAAAGTTGATTTTAGGCTTATGCATGCGAAATGTTACTGAAACTAGTACACAATTCAAATTACAGAAAGAAAAATTAAAATTACAGTAATGTATACAATAAAAAAAAGATTTAAAATCTAAAAAATAGACCATGTTTACTTAAATCTTATTTTAGACCATGTTTAGTACTCTGTAATTACAACTATTAGAATTTTTTTTATTATTATGATTGAATAGTAAGCGTGACCTTAGATGGGACACACTCACAAACTTCAAAATACTGTTTTTTTTCTCTTTTTTTTTTTTTTTTTCCTAATGGAATTAGAATTTAAACTCTTAACCTAAAGGTTAAGAACATATGTCAAATTTTAAGACAACTCAAAGTTGAGATTTTACTTTTTCTTGGGGATCGAAAATATAATTCTACCATCTAAATTTTTTACATAATGTAAGAACCACAAGGGATATAAGTGATTGTGACAGCACTTATCTGCCATGCCCGAGGTTGACTGGAAATAGACCAATCAACAGTAGTTCTGGTCGTAAATTTGTAGATTTGCTAAACAGGAAAGGAATACCATTATTAAGCATTTGCAAGCCAAAGCCATGATTGAGCAGAGAGAAAATTACAAAACAAAGAGGCTTAAAACGCTCTTCGAGAATTTACAACAGCATCTTCGAAATGCATATCAGATTAAACATCTTGATTTGAATTTACAACTTTTCCAACTTCAATCAGAGATTCAGAAAGTAGATACAAAATATCAAGTACTGAAATTTCGTAACAGTCAAGAATACAGAATGACAATGGGTAACCATCCCATCCAATAGGGTGGGATTCCAAAATATCTTTGACGTCATATTGTTTACTAAATTACCACTAGTCACGATGTCTTTACTTCTCTTTTTCCTTTTTTCCTTTTCCCTCTTTCCCGTTAATGGGTCCAGTAATTTAATAAATACCACCACAAAAGATTGAACATTTTCCTCTAGCTGTGAATCATTTTGTTGTAATGTAAGATGGTCTCACCAATTATAAGAGCCGTGCGTATAGTACAATGAACTATTCCGCCTCCATGTCCGCCAAATTGTTTTAATTTGGCAAACCAATAATTTAAACACCTGTGATGCCAGCAAAAAACGACAACTTAAATGGTTTCTTGTAGCTTAGTAAAATGTACAAGAGAAAATAAAGGGCAGCAGTAGAGTAGAGATATAAACTAAAACAAACAGCTTCATTTTGTACCTTCTATCCATCACTATTTGCTGGACAATTCTCAAAGGGAGAATATGATATCAAGCATTAGGTGACATTGTGTTCGTTCATAGAGCTATTGCTAAAGTAAGCAGTAATTGCCTTCAGCTTGCCATTTAAAAAGTTTTTCTCTACCTGAGAACACAATTACAAATAATTAGAATTTGAAGCAAGTAATAAGATGCAATGTTTCGGAAAGGATTTTTATGTTAAAGTTACACGATGTTAAGATGTAATAGATTATTTATCAGTAGGGAAAATGGCATCGAGCAAAAAAATAGTTCTCCTTCTACAGATTAGGAGAGGAGTGCAGATGTTAGTAAGCACATTCATGATTCAACTGTGTATAAAAGCTTGTATGCATATGCATGAATTATTCATTTTCAATTGTATGCGTTTGCATGTAAATCAAAGACAAGGTAGAGACTCATAAGCATTCCTTTACAAAGCAAAATTCAAATTCAACTTGCAGTAGAAACTACTGCTCTAACGGCAGACTTCAAATTGTACATTGCACATTGCACAATGAAAAGCAAAACCTAGATATTCATTATGACGGCAATTCAACTACTCCTCCTGTTCTTCGCTAAATGTCAGTTCTTGAGCCCACCAATAATTCACAACAGATATTGAGCAAAAAATATATTCTTACCTCAAGTGACCATGGAGGATCTGAAGAAAGAGACAGCTCCGCTAGTTGGTCAAGATTAACATTCTTTGGAAGAAACATGACAACGACAGGAGCAATTTTCTTAGCAATGTTGAAGAGAAAATACCTACATAGTTGCAGGCCAAAGCAAATCTCAGATGATGGTAAGAATAATATTATTTGCAACCTGAACTGGGCATGAACTATAAAAGTCAGAAAGCTTACCCATCACGTGGTTTGAGCATGGTCTTTAGGTCATATATATCTACTCTGGCATAATCAGGGCCTCCCCAAGGAGGTGATAAGAATATAACATCGGCCTGTAGCAGGTAGAGACCGACAACATTTCAATATAACTAAAAGTGAGTAAAAGCATTGAATGCTAAATAAAAGTCCAACGGCAAGAAATCAATAAATTTTTTATAGAATATGCAAGATTAAAGTCACGGTTCAAAAGACAGTTGCGACAATATTCAGGAATTGTCATCAGAAAAATAGGAATAAATGATGCCAACAAATAATTGCATCCATTATCTTACTAGTAAAAAAAAATTGATAATCTTATGACAGTATTCAAGTCACTCAAGCAGACATACTGAGCATTCTTACGGTAATACCTTCCCCTAACAATGATCATACAGGTGACACTTTCACCATTTAAAGTAAAAACATTGACAATGCTGGTTCTTAGTCGCCAAAGAGGGAACTTTGAAATTTTGAATTAACAGATGCTTAAAATCTCACACTTAGTAGCTTTTATTACACATCTCAGGAAATTGGCTTTCTAAAACAAACACTCATTCCAATACATGAAAAATCACAATTCTAGAAGAAACGGGTTAATACCTTCAGATGTGGAGCCAAACGGAAGAAGTCCCCCTTTATGAAATCTATTTGATCTTCAACACCATATATGGCTGCATTATGTTGGGCATATCTAATCTTTATTGGATCAATATCAATTGCGATAACATGTTTGGCCCTGTAATATCATTAGCAAGTTAATTGAACAAAGAAGTTGTCAGGTATATTTTATTAAACATCATTTAGAAGTTGTCAAAGGGAACGAAACATCAATCTGATCAGATCCACTTATTCATCAACCACTGATACACGTGGAAATTAACTATACAACAACCTAACCAATTATCTGAGCTTATAAGATGCAATAAAGTGTCAATTATCCCCCCAAACTCATGAATAAAAAATAAACCGAACATCACCTTTGGGAAAACTGGATGGCATTTCCACCAACACCAGTGAAAGAGTCAATTATCATATTGCTACCACAACGTGATGCGTGGTGCCTAGCTATAGGCTCTGGAGTTACAGAAAACCATCCTTCTTTGTCCATTTTTACACCATCATCAAATCTGGAAAAAAGTCGATACCTCTGACACCAATACTTAGTAATACTTGTGGGATACTCTTCAGTGATTGCGGAAGAATGAAATTCTGCAGAAGAAAATTAGTCTGTCAGGGAGAAAAGAATCTTATGGCATTTCATTATCTATTTCTATCATGAGGCTAACTAAGAAATCTTTTCTGCTACTAAAACAGTCTAATTTGGCAGTATCAATTAAGTTATGAGTTACAACCAGAAAGCACCACCAGCCGAAATTGTTCTTCTACAATATCCGCCAGGCACATGTTGTTGAATAATACTAAAGCTCTAAATAAGGTTCATAATCCTGATGCAGGCACCAAACCACTAATTTCGCAGAAGTACAGATCAAATGAAGACTTGTTCCAAGAGGAAGGAAAAACACAATATTTACCCATGAATTTATTTGTTTGCTCTCAGTCTCAGATAGATCAACATTATGTTACTAAGACAAAAGTTCATACTTCTATTTCAGATTCTTGATGTATACTGTTTAGGGTAATCCAAACTCCGATATCCTGTTCCTATCTGCATAGCATAGAACTGAAAGTGACTATATATGGCACAATTACTAATTTTATATCCCATATGTTAAGAAATAATCTGAATATTTAACTTGAGTGTCAAGTTCTTATGATCTTCAATCTTTGAAATAAAAAATAAATAGTGAATAAGAACCAATGTATTGGACCATGGAACCTGACCCAACATATTGATGAAACTTGATGGAGTGGAACGTAATGTTTATTGGGAGGAAAACAAAAAACAAAAAACAAAAAACAAAAAGAACTCAAGTATTTGACAGGTATAGCAAAAACAGAAAAAATAAACCTTCAGTTCTATCAGATAGTAGTCCACGTCTACGTGTTCTTTTCATTTTCTTTTTCCTACTTCTTCCAGAAAGATTTTGCTCAGTACCCAGTGTACATATGGTAGGTTCATTTCCAAAACGCATATCACCACCCATTCGATCTGCCTGCTGAAGCATATGAGAAGCACTGGAAACACAGCAAGGGAGCCAAACAAAAGAGCAATTTGTGGTGAGATAAGGAAAGCTAATAGGCGCCAATAAAATTCTGTCTCTAATTGCTACCTGCTAGTAGCTAAACCCACTGCACCTTCATCATCATCTATGGTGACACAATCTATCTCAGGTGAGTCCATGTCACTAGGTTTGCAATGGACGAAGGTCTCTTGTTCAGAAGCTCTGTTTGCAACAATGAGCTGGAAACCATTGCTGCAGTTATCTTTACATGGTTGCTTGACATGACCTTCACAACTGAAATCACAATAGTAAACAATAGACCTCCCCAAACAAATTACTCGTATAGGTAAAAGAGAAAATCAGAAATAGAAAGCATAGACAAGAGGCAAAAACCTGCATCTGATATTTTCCCCAATATTTTTACAACTCATCTGCCACTCTTGAGGTTCGTCAGATTGCTTATAACTGTTAACTGAAGTATTGACAGATGCACTACTCTCGGAGCCCTCAGCCAAAATACTAGAGCCCTCCAACAGTGCATCAGGTGGTTGACAATGGACATTATCACCAAGTAAATTCATACATGACCTGGTATCACCAAGCACACTACAAATATCTTCTGATTGTACGTCTTCTAATACATTCATTCCGACAACTTCAGCAATTGGTTCATTTTCTGTGAAATTGGCATCAGAAAGTGCAAAATGTTCCAACCCTGGGGGAGGTAACCAAGTAGACTCATGTGTCTTCATATTATAGAAGTAGTTTCTCATATAAAAAGAATCCCAGTACACCATCCATTCTCCAGATTCATGAGTACATCCAACAAGGTCATCTTTGTTATAGTCCACTTCCATATGAAGGAAAGATGATTCAGCTACTATGAGCAGTCCAATGGCACTATCAATGTCGGTCTTCTGCACTCCAGTATCTTGTAAAGTCATGGACGAGCCTTCTGACTCCATAGGTGGTTCAACTTCCTCCTGCTTGCCATGGCCGATATCAAGACCTGTCATACACATTCTTGGAGAATGAACTTTATCTAAACCAATTGAACTTGGTCTAACTTTTGTATGATCCCCCAACACAGCATCACCTGAGCTTAATTCATGGTCTCCCCCATTATTAAGCACAAAATTGCACATAACTCTGGTAGATTGTTCTTCAACAGCACCACTTACAAGTCCACTTGAATTAGGTGATATATTTCCATCAGAGATGACATGGGATTCATTGGCATCCAACACAACATCACGATCAGATGTCTCACTTTGGTTCACCATAGACGAGTAAGATAGAGAGCCTATGTCATCATCATTGAAATTAATGTTAGCTACAATCTCCACCCTGCTGCTCGCACTGGGATACTCCAATTCTTTGTCTAGAAGTCCTTGCTGGGTTCTAGAATGCTTGACAGTAGCTTTTCTTTTACCCATGGTGATTCCAATTCTCTTCTGCTACATGACAAAACATCACATAAGTATGGATAAATGCAGGAAAAAGTATTTCCACCAAATGGCTATGGTAATGCATATAAACATTTCGATCCATTTCGCTATCCAATATATGGCTCTCATCTAAGTACTTGCAATTGTTTAAGAAGAAATGAAACAAAAGATATGGTAGAGCCACAACAGTTACTCTATGATAATTTCCAATAACTATATGAGGATATGGCCAAAAAAATGTGGAATGGCTTATTTATGTAATGGGTTAAATTAGACCTTAACGTGGTACCAAGGTAGAATTGATACAACATTGATGTGTAGTTCAGCGATGTGATTCAGCGTTTTTTAACATCCACTGAAGATAAAGACCGTTGAAATTAATCAATATGCACTTCTAGAGGTAGAGGAGTGTCAACATGTTGATTACACGAAAAATATCATGATTTAACCAAAGTAATTTACAGAAGAAGTATATTGAAGTACCTCTTTATTTGTGTGGAATGAAAGAGGAAGCCCCAAAGCATTCATCTGTTCTGTAAGTTCGACATCCTCCGGTATGATACCTGGCCAAAAAAAATCTAACTGACCCTTTAGCATCAATTAACATGCATGTTTGTGCCACAGAAATAGAGGGTGAACATGAAATTCTGCCACAAATATCTCATAACTTTAAAAAATAAAATAAAGCTAGGCAAACAAAGAGATTGGTTAATGAAACACTTACCACTGATAGTAGTACAGATTTTCTCCCCGAATTTCTCGTTATTGGCATCATCAGCATCAAGAGCTAACTTGTTAAAACAAACAAAAAAAATTAGTAAATCGGAAAGTAACCAGGGAGCAAAGAGAGCACAATAATTATCAATGACGCAATTCGAAACAGTGAAATTAGAGACTTACACTACTTTCCACTCGTCTACCTACTTCTGTCTCATCGTCCCTGTAACACAACCGTTAGAAATTATCGTCAATACCCAAACAAGTGAAATGAAGACAGATAGAAGTCGAACAGAACACTGCAGTTAAAATAAAATCAGCTGTTTTCTTCTAGTTCAGATTTCCCTAATCTTCCGGCGAGAATGGAGGTGAGAAAGAGTGGTTACCAGAGAAAGACTTCGGTCAACTTAAAAAGAGAGCCGAGAGCCCTAATGGCAGAGACTCCGGCTTCGTCTTCGGATTCTTCGTTGCCAGATCCCATTGTGTCGACAGAAAAGGAAAGTCCGGTCAAGAACTATGATCAGCGGTTTACGACGGCACTCTTTCTACCGCCATTTAACTATGCGCCATTTTTCGAAGCTTGCTTAAAATAACGCGATGCTGATTCGGCGGTGCAACGGATTTGTGTTTTGCGAATACTAACACAGCTAAATAGTGTCTATACATATTCACTTTTTTTAGTATCAGCTAAAATCCTTTTTGGAAAAAAAAAAATTAAAATTCCTAAATTTTGGATTTAATTTTCTATTTAACTCGAAGGTTCTAAAATGTTGTTTTTAAAAAATTTTAAAAATTAGTCTTTTTTTTTTTTTCAATTTCTTGGTTTTCAAAATTTTGCTTCATTTCTTAAAACATTAATAAAAGGAAGATAAAGAAAGCAATAAATTTAGAGATGGAATGTTATAAGCTCAATTTTCAAAAATTCAAAATTAAGACTTTGTTTGGTAACTATTTTGTTTTTTGTTCTTTATTTTTTAAAATTAAGTCTATTTCTTTCACATCTTTTACAATAATTTGCATTTTCACAATGATTGACTTCTTGGTCCAATTCTAAAAACAAAAACAATATTTTAAAAGCTACTTTTTTTTAGTTTTCAAAACTTGCTTAGTGTTGTAAACTATTGGTAAAAACTAAACAAAAAAATTTAGAGTTAAAAGTAGTGTTTATAAACTTAATTTTCAAAAACTAAAACCAAAACCTAAAACAAAATGGTTACAAAACAATGTTTAAATAATTACCAAACATCTCTATATTTTAAAAACGTAACATGCTAAAATGATGAAACCTACACAAAAGATTTAAGGACAAAATGTTTTATTTCTATCCTACCATATGGAGAATCAATCCTCTTCCTTAAAGTGGCATTATTTATCCCAGTTTGGTTTTTTTTCTTTTTCATTTCGGCAGGGTACCAACCAAATGGATTTTATGAATGTTAAAAAGCCAGTTGGTAATATTATACAACTCTTTTTGAATCATAGTAAAAATGTACTTGTTAAATAGTAAATAAAGGTTTGGGGTGCTAAATTGATTATTATAATTTGTGGATTATAATAATTTGTATTTTAGGTACATACTATTTTAGTCAAAATTAAAAAGTAGTAGACACTAAGAGAGAAATAAAAAGTAGTAGGAAATATAAAATATTTAAAGAGTAAGAATTTAAAATAATAATACAAAAATTAATGCAGGTTCTAATAGTCGGAGAAATTAACTATTATAATTGGACTTCATACATGAAATTGACTTCAATAGTTTATTCCACTACTTGTTGTTGGGAACTTCTGTAAAAATATTGCAGTTAAAAAAGTATTTAAGAAAATATAGTTGTTTACAAAATATTTAAAAAAAATGTGGTTGTTTTGTAGGGTAAAAGAGATAAAATTGGTCACAGGTGCGACCATTTTTTTTTTTTTTTCAATTTAGATTTTAAACTAAAGCAACAATTTTCATGTGAGGACACAAGGCCAACTTGGATGAACAAAATAACCTAAATATTGTTTGAATTTTCTTTGTCATGTATGACAATTATATTTTAACTTAATTTCAGCCATAAAAAAATTTATTTAATTTTTTATTGAAACAAATATATAGATATATAATCTCTCAACTTTTATATTTATATCAAATAAATATATAAAATAGTTAAGTTTGTATTTAATAGATATTTAAATTTTATAAAGTATCTAATAAATTTATAAAACTTCACATGTATGTTTAACAAGTCTCTTATTATTTATTTTTTTTTCTAAAAGATGTTTAATATTTTTTACATTTATTAAAATTCAGGAATTAATTCGATGTCCTTTTTTATCATGAAAATTTGATGTCTTAATTAGACACAAAGTTCAATTTTATGTCTTACAGATTCGCTAAAAAAATATTTATTGATTTTAGAACTATATTAAACATACCATAGAATTTTTTGACAATATTTAAATTAGTATAATTTTAAAAGTCTATTTTTTATATTATGCTTACATTAGTGATATTTTGTTGCTTGTTTTTTTTTTATGCTTCGTGGATTTTTCTATGATATAATGAAAATATTGATTCACTCCTCATATCGATGTAAAACTCATAAAAACATGAAAATATCGACATGTTGATAGAAATTTAATACTATAATGAAAACTCATGTGTTGAACTTATGTAATTAACAAAATGTATATATGTATAAAGCTTCAAAAAAATATATATATATAAATGAAATAAGATAATAGAATGTGTATATAAAATATAAATAGTGACATAAATACATTTTGTATTAAAACGTTAGAACTTGTTTTTTTGTTTAAAAAAATAGAACAGTTCAATGGCTTCCATTGGCATCTTGAATTTTAGTTCAGTACGTTCCAAAAACATTTTTTTCACCCTCTTTCCCCCTTCACAACATTTTTTTAGCTATTTTGTTCAAGCAAAATAAATAAATAATAACAATTACACCCAAGAGAAGAACACACAAATCACAAAACATACGAAATCTACACACGGATAATAGGTATTTATGGTTTTCAAATATAATCCTAATAAAGATTCTTGAAATTTTTTTCTTTTAACTTCTATAAACCAATTTACTTGTTTAAATTCAGTATATCGTACAATTTGGAAGTTCAATGAGTATTAATAGGCGTAATTTTTAAAAATAAAAAAAATAAAATAGTTATCAAAAGAGACCAAATTTAAAAAACTAAGTTATGAATGTCACTACTAATACATCTAAATTTGTAATTTGAGTTAACACAAATCTTTCATACGAAATTGGTTAAATAGTAATAGTAATTTTCATGCAATTGAGTTTTCGGTATATTTTTATCTTAATTATTTATTTTGCATTTTAGTAATGATTTTATTTTTTGTTTTTTTTTAATTGAAATTTATGCTTTCTATCTCTTAATCGTGGTTTTCACGTGAAAAAAAATTAAATTTCAAGTCAAATTCTAAAAACAAAAACAAAATGTTACCGTAATTTTTTAAATTGACCTATTGATTTAATAACATTTAAATTTTGTCACCGAAATCTTTTTTTTTTTTTTCAAACAAAAGGAATGAAATATAAAGCCGACTATCATTCCCTATCATAAAATCAAATTGAAATTAGAATTTCCAATAAATTTAATCTCTTGTATCAAATAAATATAACGCAACTAAGTTCATATTTAATAGATCTCTTAATTCTACAAAGTATCTAATAAATTTATAAAATTTAATTTTTGTGTTTAATAAGTTATTTTTTTAAATTTATCTAAAAGACATTTAATATTTTTTAAATCTATACTATCTAAAAGAGTTGTGGGGAGAAACATTTAATTTCCCTTTTTACCCTTTTTAGTTGATGTTTATAATTCACCTAAATTTAATTTAGTTTAAAATTTGGTTATTTTTAATATTTGATATAAGATCCAAAAATTATCATTAAAAAAATAAAAAATTTATCCTTTACTTCAAAATCAAATCCATTTGAAATTTATTTTATTTTCTATAAATTGGTTAAACTTAACTCCCAATTAATAATTTAAAACTAATATTTCATCTTGATTATGGTTGATAATCAAGATATGAGAGTTGACCATAGTGTTGAAGATTTACCAACTATGAAGCATACACAGAGCCAGCCTGGTGATGCTAGTTCATTGACCCCGATGATGACGATGTTGACCTTTGGTTCCGAATATTATGATTCTCAAGTTGGTTCATCATCTTCATACATTTATAGACATGAATGTGGTTATGGGGAGCATAACGAATATTTACACTATAAAGCGCTTGCATAAGAATTGAAGGAACCAAAGCAAAAGCAACTTAGATTTCAAAGTTGACGACGACTACCAACCCAAAATCGGCAAACTCCACCATTTGGGATACATTGAGTTTAATTTTTTAATTTTTAAATTTATAGAAAACATTAAATTGTTGTATTGATATTGACATTTTAATTTATATTTTATTATTTTTCCATTATGAACAATAGTTTTAATGAAGTTTTATGTTCTTTATTGGAGTTGGTTTGGATCATTTCTTTGTAAAACCATTGGTTTGATTTAATTTTTAGTTGACCCCAAAACTGATAAAACCGAACCAACTATTACCCTATCATATCATTGATAAAATACATTTTTTTATTATTAAAAAATAGAATTGTTAATTCTTATAAAGTACGTTTTTTTAAAAAAAAAAAAAGAAAGAAAAAGATTATGTTATAAAAAATGATGTTTTTAAATATAGTAAAATGAACAAAAATATTTACAAATACAACAAAATTTCACTGTCTATTTGAGATAGAATACTAATAGACTATTGTATCTATCTTTGATTTGACACAAATATTAGTCTATTACTGTCTAGATAGATACAAATATTAGTGTATTACTGTCCATCGCAGATAGAGTATGATATTTTACTATTATGTATAAATATTAGAAAAAGGAAAAAGGGTTATGTTATTAAAAAAAAAAAAAGGGTCAAGTGTTGATCACTCACTAAAAAATCACTCTCTCATTAAATAAATAATTTTTTGATCCATCATATCTTTAAAACTACGATATTTTTTAAAATAAGTTCAAGCCTACAATATCTCTCTAAATATTTCCTAAATTTACAATTTTTCTACAATTTATCCCCGGAAGTTGGGGCCAAACACGTGGGAGTTAGAAATTTCAACTCTGTAAAACTATTTCGTTATATGTATATTTCCCTCCCCTTCATTTTCTTGTCAGATATATTATTATTATTATTTCATTTTTTGAGTACAACGTTTAAGAGACATTAAACTGTTCTTTAAACTTTTTAGAACTCAAACCAATTTTCGTATAAATCAAAGCATAATATATATATTTTTAATTTGATTCTTTTAATTTTAAACCCAAATTTTTCTTCAAAATAAATTGTAATTTTGGTAAAAACAAAATATAATCGCCCGACCGGAAGCCGATCGTTCCGTCGTGCCATTCCTTACTAGGGTCGATAACTGCGCCGTTTTCTTATTGTGTCGGTACAAATTTGGCTTCAGCCTCCATCGAAGCTTGGACCAGAGCATAGCGGGTGACTGAATCAGGCGGCAACAATCTACAGAGATGGACGAGGAGATAGAGGAGGGAATGCTCATAGAAGACGAGCCCGAGCCCCTGCCGTCAGACAGCGATGCGGGCAAAATGTCTCCCTACGAAATGCTCCGAGAAAGCAAAAGTTCTGTGGAGGAGATCGTCACCAAGATGCTCTCCATCAAGAAACATGGCGAGCCTAAAACTCAGCTCAGAGAACTCGTTACCCAGATGTTCCTTCACTTCGTAACCCTTCGCCAGGTTCTTGTTTCAATACGCTATCTCTTTTAGGGTTTTAGGCTATTTCCAAGATTCATTGGTTCGAAATGGCAATTTTTATTTTATTTTGCCTTGCTAATTTGCCATGCGGCACGATGAACTTCAATTGTGCCATAGTAGATTTCAATTTCAAATTGCACCCATTGATGACTCTCCTGGGATAATGTTTGCTACAGGCCAACCGCTCTATTTTGCTGGAAGAGGACCGAGTGAAAGCTGAAACAGAGCGAGCAAAAGCTCCAGTTGACTTCACGACTCTGCAACTTAACAACTTGATGTATGAAAAGAGTCACTATGTTAAAGCAATAAAAGCCTGCAAAGACTTCAAATCGAAGTATCCTGATATTGAACTTGTGTCTGTGGATGAATTTTTCCGGGATGCACCCCAAGACATTAAGAACTCTACAAGGTCAAAGGACAGCGCGCACAATCTGATGCTGCAGAGGCTTGACTATGAGCTTTTCCAGGTGACCTTGAATTGTTGTTTATTATTGTCTCTTTGAATTAATTCACGGGTGCAGAATGTTTCTGGTAATTGGAGATACTAATAACTTGGTTAGGACGGATGAAAGCAATAGCTCCATGTTATATACAAAAATTTGAGGATGCATCACCTTCCTTTTGGTCGATTATGTGGTTCTAAGAAAAATATATTTCGGCCACTCCATAGGCTAAACTACTATTTTAAAGAATTATGGACAATCTAACTTGCTTCTATGCCCTTGACTACTTCTAACAGACATCCTAAACATTAGAATTTGAATTATGACTGCAAACTTACGTCATACCTAAGCTTAAATCTTTCCCTCTTCAGAATGGGTGCATGTATGATGTTTTCCATGTTTTTGGTTTTTATTTGAAAGTTCCAGTTTTCCACCTTTATCGACGTGGATGTACATTGTCGATTTTTCCTTTTTAGTGAAAATGTTTTTTTTCATTGTTGCTGTTGAGTCTATTGATATATCCATCATTTTACCAGCGCAAAGAACTTTGCAAACGTCGAGATGAACTTGAACAACATAAGAAAAGCCTACTAGAAGTCATTGCTAATAGAAAGAAATTCTTGTCAAGTCTTCCCTCACATCTCAAGTCCTTGAAAAAGGCATCCTTGCCCGTACAGAATCAGTTGGGGATATTGCAGACAAAGAAATTAAAGCAACACCAATTAGCAGAGCTACTTCCACCTCCTCTCTATGTAATCTACTCGCAATTCTTGGCACAGAAGGAAGCATTTGGCGAAAACATAGAATTGGAGATAGTAGGAAGTGTGAAAGATGCCCAAGCTTTTGCACGCCATCAAGCAAATAAGGAAACTGGTACCTGGGTGTTTATTTTCTGTCAGACCTTTAGTTGAATAGTTATATCTAACGTCACATATGATAAGTTTTGTATTGTCAGAATTGTTTTAATTTTAGTTAGTTCAATTGTATACATATGCTACTAAATAACTTCTTTTTGAATCATCTTGTCATGTAATGTATAGCCTATACGTACAAATTGAATTGATTATTCATTGAAATCATCACATGAATCTAAATTGCAGATCATATTTACTTTTTTAGAAACATCAATTTTGAGATAACTGGATGCTACTTTCTTTGGATTGTAGAGTATATGTCAAGCAGAATTTCCACAGATAACTCTTTCTTCATGTTTTTTTTTAAGAGAATAATATTGCCATTGCAAATATTCTAGGTGCATCAACCAATGCTGAGAGCAACAAGTTGGAGGATGATGCCCCTGACGAAGATGATGATGGACAAAGGAGGAGAAAACGGCCAAAGAAGATTCCAGCTAAGGTGAACATTGAGCATGCAGGGATATATCAAGTTCATCCCCTAAAGATCATCCTTCATATATATGACAATGAAACATGTGAACCCAAGTCAATGAAATTACTTTCTCTGAAGTTTGAATGCTTGTTAAAGTTGAACGTTATTTGTGTTGGGGTTGAAGGATCTCATGAAGGTCCTGAGAATAACATCTTATGCAACTTGTTCCCCGATGATACTGGCCTTGAGCTGCCTCACCAGGTATGAATTCAGAAATTTCCATTTATGTTTGGATTGTTCTGCACCCTGCCCCACTCCAACTTACATTTTCAAGGAAAAAAAGGTGAAATCCTTGATTATATATTATTTTGTTTTAAATGATGCAGTCAGCCAAGCTTGTTGTTGGTGAAACTCTTGCATTTAGTGATAAGAGAACCTCTCGACCATATAAGTGGGCCCAACATTTGGCTGGGATTGACTTTTTGCCAGAATTGCCACCGTTGGTGAGTGCACAAGAATCTGCCAGTGGTGAAACTGTTAGAAGTGATATTGTATCAGGCCTCTCAATGTATCGTCAGCAGAACCGAATACAGACAGTTGTGCAAAGATTACGCTCTCGGAAGAAGGCTCAGCTGGCTCTTGTGTGAGTCATTGATTTGTATTCAAAGCTTTAGATTATGAATGATTTTGAAGAATGAATGATAGAAGATGGTTTTGTAGCTTAGAGATCAATTGACCTTCTGCTGTCATTGTTGCTTTGATCACTTGCAATTTCATGCATTATGCTTCTGTGACTGACACTGTATTTTCTCAAGAAAACTATATTTTCCATGTTTACTTATACTTCTGCTGCATTTTGTACAATGGAATTCTTTTCGGTTGGTGGAAGGATCACTAGTTCAGCCAAGTATGGTTTGTGGTTTGTAGTTTGTGTTGAGAAATTGGGATTTTTGTATTGACTAACAGGGAACAGCTTGATTCACTTGAAAAACTCAAATGGCCTGTTCTGACATGCGATGATGTCCCATGGGTTTCGCATAAACCTTCATGCTGTTTGCAAGGTTGGTCGCTCATAGGTTACTCTACAAGGAAGGCATCATCTTTGACTACAATAGAGAAAGAGAAAGTTCAGGATCCTGTAGATGTTGATATGGTTGGAAAATCTGGTATTTCAGGAGAAGAGACTGACAGTGCTAGGGAAGATGGGGAACTTCCTGCTCTAGTTTCATCTACATCTATCTTAAATAATGCTCAAATTACTCCCTTAAGAACACCCAATCTTGAGCATTCCAAGCAGTTGACTCTAATTTCCAAGAGCATTACACCTCAAACCAATTACTCTAGGATGCTAAGTTTCAATAAACATGATGAAGATTATGAGTTGATGCTAGATCTTGACAGCGACCAGGATGAGCCAGTGCAAACTGAGGTTGCAGCAGATGATGTAGCGTCTATTCCTTCCAATGACATAACACGAAAGACATGGGTGGATTACGGGTCCAAGGAATATTGCCTTGTTATTACCAGAAACACTGAGCCACCTGCCCAAAATCTTAAATTGCAAGCCAAGGTAACAATTTTTTTTTTCTTATCAAAATTCTATTTTATTGATTTCCTTATTCTTGACATCAATAATGTTACGGCAGATTAAAATCAGCATGGAGTACCCTCTGAGGCCTCCTGTCTTCACCTTGAATCTTTACACAATGAATTCTGAAGAAAACCGTGATGAGAGCGACGACTCTAATTGGTATAATGAACTTCGGGCCATGGAAGCTGAGGTAAGGAGGAAAGTTTGTTTTAATCTCCGACGTCTTCAGAGCTCGAGTACTGGTTGTTGACTTGGTAATTTTTCACTTAATAGACCTGCGTCCTTGGTTTTGTAGGTGAATCTCCATATACTTAAGATGCTGCCTTTGGATCAAGAGAACTATATATTGTCTCATCAAATTTGTTGTCTTGCTATGTTGTTTAACTACTGCATTGGCGAGGCATCCCTATCCTCTGAAAGAAGAAAGAGTAGTTCTGTCATTGATGTTGGATTGTGCAAACCTGTTAGTGGTAGTTTACATGCCAGATCATTTAGAGGAAGGGATCGTAGGAAGATGATATCCTGGAAAGATATTGAATGCACTCCTGGCTATCCTTGCTAAGAACTTTTAGGATCTTGACAAATTATTTTAGGCGCCTCCCGCTGGTGGTGGTGGTGGAACAGTTAGAGAAAATCTGCCTGCCTGAAAAATATGAAGAATGAGATTATTTCTTTCTTAGCCAGTTTCTCCAGTATTGAAATATTGATTGATGTAGTGGGCATGGGTTTTTAGATACCCAATCCCGCAGGACTGTCAACTATACGTAGATGATCCGATCTAATACAAGCTTGAATGTTCTGCCAAACTGTCAAGTTCTTCTAGTGCATTTGTTTATGTTCCAATGAGATCATCTATTAAATAGATTCTTTGGGAATGTTCCAACGGGAATACAGTTCCCAGCGGTTGATGTTATTTTGGAAGTTTGAGAAGTGGGGGTGAAACTTTTGAGTAGGTACGGGTAAATGAAAGCCTTGCTCTGATGAAGATTACATTGAGTTGGGTAATTGAGTACAAGCATTGAGGCATCAATTTTCACGTCATGGAAATTTATAATGTTGTAGGTTATGACTTACTAGTGCATTGCTTGACTATTGAGAGAATTACTACTGTATTGATTGACTTCAACAATTGCTGTCGTTCAATTTTACTATCGTCTAGTTTAGAATAAAGTAAACAAAAGAACAATTTTTAAATGATTTGTTATGGTAAGAAACTACGAAAAACCCACTTGAAAGAAAAATGGTTATCTAAACTTGTTATCACTTAATTTTGGCTTTAAAAAAGTAGAAACAACTTTTCAGAATACTCCCAAATAGCCTGGATTTGTTTATCTATTTCGAGTTTTATCCCGTTGTCTCCAGAATAGAAATGGAGAGCAATTCAGGAATATATCGGTGCATACAGACTACGACAAAATCTGATTGATCCCACAGATGGCCAGCCCTACAGTATCCATTATTCAACCTAAAAATGTCGAGAAGGATGGAAAGATCAAAACATAAAATTTAGATCCAAAGTTATAGCTGGGATTGTCCCCATATGACCAAAGGTACTCAAATGCTGAAGTCGAATGAAGTAGTAGTTTAGTTGCAGAATACTATTTTGCTTTAGCCATGATCGAATACAAGCAGATATTCTTTTCTGACTCAGAACAACCTAATATGATGCAAACTCCATACAGAATTAAAGGGTACTTGATTCCAATTCAATAGAGTTTTCATATCATAAAATACCGACCAAAGTATAAAATGCTATAAAGTTCAAGGATCTTGAGCATATACTCCTGCTAATAGAGAACATGAAAGAATTTAGGTGGCAGAAGCAACTGTGAAGTGCAAGAGCAAACCGGTTTAACCACTAGAGACTAACATGAATTGGATGAAGGAGAACTGGAGGTAAATGTTAGGATTTACAAAATTGAATTTCACTAGCAGCTTCCCCAAGAGTCTACATTCACCCTATTTCCATCTTGAGTCGCACATTTCAAATCATTACACTCGGGAACAACATGACCGTGGTTGGTCAATTTTAAGCTTTGATATTCAAAAAACTCCTGAAGTTGAATGATACAATAGTATGATTAACAGATCTTACAAGTATTACCGACGGAAATTGCGTCTCCGTCGACGAAAATGCCTGAGAATGAAACTTTCTGCGTGAAGAGGATACTTCTTTCTGATCAGACCCTTGATGCACTTCCAATAAGAAAAGTCAACCAACTCTCCATCCTTTCTGACTATGAATAAACATCTTGAGCTTTCAAAATCAGGATGATATCCAATCTGCCGGCCACAACAACACCAATACATAATTGCTATGATTATTTCAGTTGACAAAGATAGAGCATATATCCGACGCTGAATATAATTTAAAGACAATGGTTCAAATAAAGGTATAGCCCTTTTGGCAGCATCACTATATACAATCAAGTGAAAATACAATGTTTCAACAAAGGTCCAAACCGTTGCCATTTATGAATGCCTTTGTGTCTTCATTTAAACAAAGGAAAAGTAACTTTTCCTTTCTAAACACGTTTTGTTCCACAACAATTGATATCTTTTCATATTTTAGGATTGCAAAGTTAAGCTAGTCAAATGATTCAGCGAAGAGTGATCATGACTGACAGTCAAGCTCATCAATAACAATGATCAAAATATTTCATCGGAAGTAATTTATTAAACTTGATTGTGAACGTTTAATTTCTTTACTAGGTTCATGACCAAAGCTTTCTTTCATCCAAGGAAATAGAAAGGAGGCTATAGTATATGCTAAAAACAAGAGACATGTACAAATATGTATGGAGAGAGATATACCGTGATATAATCAATCCCACATCCAATCTTCTTCTCGCTCTCGGGATGATATGGAAGCAACCTATCAAGAATTGTTTTCTCGTGCTCTGGGCTTAACCTATCCCCACTTCCATATCTGTGTTTGATTAAAGATGATTAATGAATGGAGATTAAACTCTAACTCATCGTGTTAATGAATTCAAGACACAACATATTCTCTTTCAGATAATCGGTGTCACAACAGTGTGTTCACAAGATCAAAGCACACAATCAAGATATCTCATACATCCAAGGGACAAAAAGGTTAAAATTTTGTCTGTAAGGAGTTATGCTGAAATGATGGCAACTTGAAACTCTTACTGAAAGATAACAGCATACATGCTACGAACACTTGATTGTTGGAATATACGATAAGTAAGAAAGAGAAAATACATTGTGTTAAACTGTTGGCTCAGACTGCATATTGATATAAGACTTATCTTTTTGAGAAGATATAGGACTCATCTTAATCTTCATATTGTGAAACCCCCTTTCATTCAGATCATATTACGAGTACTTCAAGCAATATCCATGGGCTAAGAACCATAGGTTGAGTATGTAATGTTGCAAGAGCATTTTTCGCGAATCATTAAGATTCGAAGTCTTTGGAGACGCCAAGTAATAATTAAATTCGAACAAACTGAACATAAAATCAAAGAACTTTCAAGAGATTAACTGACAGAACTCGTAATTGTTGTCCTTGTTATATGAAAATTGATGAACGTTCCGTAAAAGTTCTATAGTTTGAATCTCAAATTATATAGTTCCGTTCATCTTCGAGTAACACGTTTTCATTTCAGCAAAAGCAAGCTCAAAATTCACTAACATGGTTGCATAATTTATATTTGACCAGGAAGTTCAAATTCAGTTATAAACAAACCAACGGTTACTTACTTGCCCGAGTGAAGAACCATCCTAACAAAGCCAACTAGAGGAACGGTATCCTCCAAAATCTTGTCCTCCCAATCAACCCATTCTTCTTCCTCCTCATCGTCATTTTCACTCTCCTCACTGCTATCGTCATCCTCCGATGGTCCAGCAAGGTCCTTTGCCGGAGGAACAACCGGTTTTCGCAGCAAATCGGAACTATATTCTTCGTGGCTTCGAATTCTACCGCCTTCAGGGCCAGTTTTTAGGGCACGAGTAGATGGGTGAAATGACGTCATTTGGTGTGTAGGAAAACATAAGATCACTGGTGAAGAGTTGAAGAAGTTTGGATTTAGAGAGTGAAAGGGCACAAATGGCGGTGGCTTCAAAATGGACGCCATGGCCATGACCATGCCCTTGTTCAATTGAAACAAGGAGCTTGAATTCGAAACTATTGAGAATGAGATGGTAGTTTGGGATTGCGGAGCATGGCTTTTCTCCCAAATCTCTGAGAAAACGGAAGAAGAAGAACTGTTAAACGGTCACTCACATTATCATCAATCTCATGGATTTAGAGATTCTATAAGATTTCTCTTCAATCCGCATTCTCTGGCCTGGCGGGGTTGCTGAGCTAGCCAAAGCCAAGCCCTTCCAGTTGGATTTGGAGCCAACAATATGGGCCTTAAACCCAAGCCCAAAATCCTTTTTGGGCCTTTTGCTTCTTTGTTGGGCTCACTCAAAGCGCTCACAAAGTCCAATTGATAAGTATCTCATCACAACACCAGTGCACGTGGAACCGTTTGGCTATATATATATTTTGAACATAATCCTTACTTTTATCATAAATTCTCACGCCATTATTTTTAGACTAGCAAAACTACAAATTTTAAATAATGTCACGTGGTCTTCATCAGAGATATTTGAATGTGTCCATTTTCTATTTTTCTGCCTCCAAAGTACTAATTACGAGGAATGTATTACCATCTCCCTTAACATATTGTGGAACATAATTTTCAAATATCATTTTGTCTAAACATTTTGTTGGGTTGTATGTCCTATAACTCGTGGTTCGAAAATTTTGAATCTATTCTCAGTAAAGTTGTTGCGAAAGTTATTCAGTAAAAATGTTATTGAATATGTTAATTGCATTTATTAAATCCAATAAACTAAAAACTTCTGACTATAGTTTGAATAGACAATGCATACATAAAAGTGGATCAAATTTAGGTGATAATGAAAATGGTAGTATAGGGAAAATGTTGGGTACTTTATCCTGGGGACATTATGGATGCGGCCCATTTGTATTTTATACACACAATGTAATCTTATATCGTTTATGTAGAGACATGAAAGTGGGGGCATCCTATGCAACGAATTTACATAAAATCGAACCATGATGATCTAGGTAACTCAATCTTAATCCTAAGCTAACTATAAACTCCTGTTTATTTGAGATTATCATTTAATTTGTATGGGTGAGAGTGACCAAATTTTGCCAACTCAATAAGCCTTTCATTTTAGAGATAAGACCAGGTAGATAGTTGGGGACATAATTTTGCGGGATGAAATTTACTCTTACCTAATTATAGGTTAGTAGAGAAGTTGTTCCCTTAAGTGCTGACTCGGGGTTCTGAACAAGGGGCCCCACCCTCTCATTGGCCAGAGAGGAACTCGGTTTAGTAGTTGGACCACAAACCAATTGTTCATTACAGGATTAGTGGGACTTTAGGAACAAGATGTGATTATAGGGGTAAAACGGTAATTTTGACCTAGTTGTAATCAAGAACAACTTGTGAATGGTCGACTTACTAATCATGGTTATATCAAGTGGACAAAAATATATCTACAGTGAGGAGAGTGCAGCTACTGGTCTATAGTGGAATGTCCCGGTAGTTAACGAATGTTAATTAACTAGGTTAAATAGTTTAGTTGGTTAATTCGGATCATTGGAGCTCATGATCTGTAGGTCCATTAAGTCCCCTTGTTAGTTCATGAACTAAACCTTAGAACAGTGTGATGAAAGGATTTGAAAACGTTCAAATTCGATTAAGGAGTAAGATTTACAGTTTATTCGTTTTAAATATGAATTAAATGAATTTGGAGAATTGGAAATATTTAAATGTGATTTAAATATTAGTTGGATGAATAGAGATTCATCGGATTGGAAATTGTTAGATAAGTTAAAAATTATTAATTTAATATTTAAATATTAAATTTATACAATTAATTAATTAATTAATTATGTATTTATTTAGATTAATTAAATATTAAATTATATCAAAATAATTAATTTTAATAAATATTTTAATGATAACAATTTTAATTTTATTTATTAATAATTTTAATACTTGAAATAGTTCATAATGTAGAGTTCGAAACAACCATTATGTCATCTCTCGAATCATTCAAATCAGAATTCAAACAAAAAAATATAACCAAAACAAAATTAATAAAAAAATACGAATGTAGTGATATGATGATCAATTCATCTAATTAGACCAATTAAAGAGTGTCACCTAGAACTACAAATTGAGTGACATATCAGACATTATATTTGTAACGGACAGATTTTAGATTTTTTTCGAAATTAAAAACATATATATTAAAAAATTATTTTGTTAAAAACAAATGTAAAAACAAAAAAAAAAATGTTAAAGTGACCCAACGGTCTCTTGTGTAAAAAATGAAAATTTTCAAAAGGTTACTCTTTGTAGTTTATATATATTATCAAATACATCTCCAACGACTATTTAAATTTAAATTAAATTTCTTAATCTATTATATAACACACAGATGTAAGTATGAAATATGACAAGGCTTTTCTTTTATATCAATCATTTATTTACAAATTCTAATTTTTTTACCCCTAGGAATAAGATATTTATCTGGCAGTTACTGGCCCCTAAAATTTGGTATTTTCTAGGGAAAGGAAAAAGAAGGGGGAAATAAAAGAGTTTCGGCTGTTGAGTGTTGACAGTTAAAAAAGCGCCGAAGATATTTCAGTTGGTCCACATAATATCTCCCCGATACCTCACCGTCAATCAACACTTTGTTGACGTGGCACATGTAGGCCCATTGCCACGTGTAAAGCCATAACAACTGTGAATGTTCTTGTCCCAAAACACCGCCTCTCTCTCTCTCTCTCTCTCTCTCTCTCTTCAATCTCTCCCACTGGCCCGCTTCCATCTTTCTTCCCTCTCTCTGTCGCCATTGCAAATCTGGAGATAATCCTTCATCCTCTTCCCCATTCATGGAGTTGTTACCTCGAAATTTGGAGAATCTCAAGGCCGTAGAAACTCGCTCTGACTCACTCGTCTCTGAATTCGCCAAAGACGAGTCTACCGAGTTTGCCCTCCCCGTGGAATCTTCTAGCCAGGTACTTACCCTACTTTCTTCCTCAATACTTCCAATTATCTTCGTTTTAGATGTTTTTTGTTGTTCCGATTAGGTTTTGCTTCTCTGATGTTTCGTATCTTCAATTGCATGCTTTGTCACCGTGACTGCACTGTTTCTCTCTATTTTCGTGTTAAAAGTGAAAACTATACGAATTAAACAAGTGAAAGAAAGAGGAAGTGGAAGAATACAGTACTGCTTTCGCACTTACCTCTCGTGACTGAAGGATTTTTATTTTGTATTTTGTTCGGCTCTGTTTGGATCGATCTTGCCCTTTGTCCATGCAATTTGGAGGGATGTGTAAGGGGTTTGGATCTATGGCCAATTATTCTGGAAATTCAGCATGAGTTTTGATTGTTCAACATTATGATTCGTGATTAAGATGACTAATAGTAGCGTTTTTCCGTTATTTATTAAGATAGAGCATGAACTTGCCGCGGGAACTGCTGATAATGCGGTTTCGGTTTTAGGGCACTCATATGACGGATTCTTTACCTTCTGATTGGACCGATGAGAAGCACCATTTGTTTCTTGAATCCATGGAGGCATCGTTTGTCAGCCAAATGTTTGATACGGCGCATTCAGTTGGTTCCTGCCCCAGCAAGGAAAATTCTTCACGCACAAAATTGCTCGGCCAAAGCCAATCCGCCTCTCATGTCCATTCACATTTTGGCCAGGTTCTGTGCCGATTGCTCTTTCTTGATGAGTTTTAACTCTTTTCTGATTATGGCTTGTAAATTCTCTTTTTGTTTTTTTCCTTGCTTTTATCTACTCAGTTTAAAGTTCTTCGACGAGGCAGCTGGAAGAACATTAATTTTGAACCAACTGATTCTCGGTCGAACTTATTGAATGATGACCAAGCTCTCTCACATAATCCTTGGATACATCACTTTAGAGCTGCTCGTAAAAACAAGAATCTTGCGTGCAAAAGTCAAACTATTGGTTCAAGAGGAAGGAATTTGTCGCCATTCACAGCAGCTAATAATTCAGGACCTATGCATGCTTGTGAGTCTAATTTGTCCCAGCAATATATCAGCAGTAATAAAGGTAGATCTTTGGGCCTTAGACATTATAAATTATCAATATTTCATTGGTAGATTTGTGCCTCCCCTTGGTTGTAATTGTAATTTAGTTTATCAAGTTGAAGTATGCTAGTTCGTGATTCTACTTTGGAGGATTTTTGCTCTGTATCTAGTCTTTACTACCGAAGTCTAAACAAATTAATGTGACTGAAGTGAAACTGAACTTTTCATTGTAATCTGCTATGTCCAAGTTCCTCTTATGATTTTAATTTCAAATTGTACGGCAACCATAATTTCACTGATATGAAACTGAATTATTTCAGATGATAATGACTTTTAATTTTAAGCTGGACAAATGATTTTCATGTTGCAGAAGCGTCAGATCAGAATTTTGTTGATGAAGATAGGGAAGCTGAAAAAGGAAGCAGTGATTGCAATGGCAAAAGGGTCAAAATTCCAGAAACCAATTCTTTGATCAATGACCAGGTAATTCAAGTGATATCAACTTAACTACCATCTCTTGCTCCAAAATGATGATCACTGATTTCTTTTAGGTTGTTCCTTAAGTTCCATGAAAGGAAGATGGTATTTTACAAGAATTCTATTACACAGCCAAAAGATAGCTAGATCCCAGATTGTCACTAAGATGTGTCGAAAGACTTATCGCTACTTCTCTAACTCGAGAAGGGCTATAGATGATCAGAGATTGCTGGTGAAGTCTATAAAGCTTTTTTTGATGTTCTTGGGTTTGTCTGATAATGTAAGTTCCAATACCTTTAAGTGTCTGCAGTTACGTAGTAACTAGCTAATCAATAATTATGGTTTTGAGTGGATAGATGTGTATGATATTTCATTCAGCATATGTATATAAATATATTTATTTCTTTTGTTTCAACAAGAAGAGCTTGAAATGAAATAGTAAGAAAATTTCAATTCTCTCCAATTGTTCGTAAGTTATTTGAACAAGATTTTTATGCCATTGATTCTTTATCAATTGAAACAGATGTGTATTCACATCATTTTGTTTCTTTTGTTTTGTCCACTAAATAACGATAACCAGATTTTCTCAATTGCGTGCGATTGGTCATTTCTCCTTCACAGGTCTGGATTTTTTGAAGTTTGTTTCAATCTTTGTTTGTGGTTGACAAGAACCTGAGAGAGGACATTAGTAAATTGTCACTTTTGAGAAAATGGAAGTAATATACACCGGAATGACAAAATTCAAAGACATGACTTGTTAGTGAATGTTTCATAATTCATATGGATATGAATCAATTTAGCTAGTTCAAGTGCCAAAGTTATAAAAAAAAAAAAAAAAAAAAAAAAAAAAAAAAAAAAAAAAAAAAAAAAAAAAAAAAAAAAAAAAAAAAAAAAAAAAAAAAAATAAAAAAAAAAAAAAAAAAAAA